>QCXZ01000003.1:66742569-67206520 GCA_025024175.1 Rhyzopertha dominica | reverse complement strand
AAACCTTTTTCAGTCACCAGTATGAACAGAACATCAATTTCTCAAGATAAATATAAAATTTCCTTTACTAAAGGAACTAGGAATTAATTCCCATTAAAATTGCGTGTAATTGATCTGGGCATAAACGTTTTGATGTACTAATAGGTACTAAAGATTTAGAAAAAATTTAAAGCTCAAATTGACTATGATTTAAAAAATTTGAAACTAAATGAGATAAATATCCCTTTTTACTTAGAGTATAATAGTAAAGAAGTAAGCTTAGATAATATAAACGCTAAAGTTATTAAAGATACCTGTAAATATAGAAAGTGGTGAGGTAATTCTACCCCCAATAAAACTTAAACATGATGTAATTACCCCTGAATGTATAGTTAAGGCTCACAATGGAATCTGTTCCATACCTAACCCCTTAGAAATGAAAAGTTAGTTTTCGCAAACGGGTGGAAACAGTTCCAGTTAATGTATACCAGGTAGAGACACCCGAATAAAACAACAAAAATTCCCCAAAGTACATGAACTAATTAGGACCGATCATCTTAATTCCGAAGAAAGGAAAGCAATAATAGAGCTTTGTATTAATTTAGAGACGTCTTCTACTACGAAAATACTGATTTAACATTCACCAATAAAGTCAAACACAAAAATTAGAACTACAAGTGACAACCCTGTATATGTAAAGTCATTCAGACACCCTAGAGCTATGCAGGAAGAAATACAAAAATCAAATTCAGAAACTTTTGGACAATAAAATAATTAGACCGTCAATATCCCCCTACAGTGCCCCCGTTTGGATTGTACCAAAAAAGATGGATGCGAGTGGCAAAAGAAAATACAGAATGGTTATAGATTTTAGAAAATTAAATGAAATCACTGTTGAAGACAAATATCCATTACCACGAATTGACGAAATTCTGGATAATTTAGGCAAATGCGTTTATTTCACTACCCTGGATCTTGCACCAGGGATTTCATCAGATAGAATTAGACTCCGAATCAATAGAGAAAACCGCGTTTACTGTTAATAATGGGCATTATGAGTACCTCAGAATGCCTTTTGGTTTAAAAAACGCACCTGCCACATTTCAGAGAATGATGGACGAAGTTTTAAAAGATTACCTGTATAAGTTCTGTTTCGTGTATATGGATGACGTTGTAATTTTTTCAAAATCACTTCAAGAACATCTATTACATATTCGGCAAATATTTAGCAGATTAAAAGAAGTCAACCTAAAAGTGCAATTAGATAAATCTGAATTCCTCTGTAAAGAGGTTGCGTTTCTAGGACACGTAATAACACCGGAAGGCATTTAAACCGAACCCCTCTAAGATAGAGGCTATTCAGAAGTACCCCATCCCTAAAAACGACAAAAGAGGATAAAAGCATTCCTAGGCCTAATTGGCTACTATCGCAGGTTTATCGCAAATTTCGCTAACATAACATCACCCATGACTAAGTGCTTAAAAAAGGAAGCAAAAATAGATACAAACGACCCTGATTATTTAGAGTGTTTTCACTTATGCAAAGATTTACTCGTTAATGCACCGATTTTAAAATACCCAGACTTTTCAAAGCCATTCAAACTAACTACGGATGCTTCTAACATAGCTATTGGTGGTGTACTTAGTCAAAATAATCAGCCCATAGGATATTACTCTAGAACTTTGAATTCCGCAGAACGCAACTATAGTACAATAGAAAAGGAATTACTTGCAATTTTAGATTCGACTAAACATTTCAGACCATACCTTTATGGTAGGCGTTTTACTATAGAGACTGATCATAACCGCTTGTTTGGCTATCGAAAATCAAAGAACCTAACTCCAGATTAATCCGATGGAAACTAAAATTAGAGGAATTTGACTTTGAAATTGTTTATAAAAAAGGAAAGGAAAATAAAGTAGCCGATGCACTATCCCGTATCGAAATACATAATGATGAAACAGAAACAAAATCAGTATTACCCGAAATACATGAAACACCAGATATAACAGACGAAGAGCTTGAGCAGTTAATAAATCAAAATCCCACATACAATCCGACAGACGAAGAAATAGAGAAAATTATAAACGAAATTATAACCCCTGACCCAAATATCGTAATCGATTTAGACGATATTCTTCTACCTTCAAATCCTGAATCAGACGATAATACTGTACACTCTGTCCGTAATGAAGATGACGGAAAAATAATTCCAATTACAGATCAACCTGTTAATAACTTTTCGAATAGAATAATTTTGATGTTTGGTAAATACTACGAAATACGTTTTAAGCAACCTTTTAAGAAAAACCACTATACAATACTCATCAGAAACACAAACTTACAAGGTGATATACAACAAATGTTCAAAGAAATATTTAGACCAAACATGACATATGCAATATTCTCAAAAGAACAAGAATTAATTAAAGCTGTCCAAGATTTCAGCAAAACATTTCTCAATAATAATGTAAAAATCTTTATTAGCACTAAATATCATAAAGATATTCTAAAAGAGGAGGAACAGAAGGACATAATAACTAGCTATCATAGTGAAACACATACTGGAATCAATGAAACTTATTCAAAACTACGTTCAGAATACTTTTGGCCTAATATGAAAGATATGATAGTTCACGAAATTAACACTTGCGACCTTTGCTTACAAGCCAAATATGAGAGAAATCCCTATAATGTTAAGCTGGGAGGTCCATTGTTAGCAAAGAAACCATTTGACACTATTCACTTAGATACGTTTACTTTCCAAAACTGTAAATTCCTAACAATAATTGACTCTTTCTCAAAATACGCCCAAGCTTATTATGTAAAAGATGGCACAGGCATAACTATCTTAAATAAGTTAAGGCATTACTTTAGTCACCATAATTACCCAAAACGAATCGTCTGCGATGAAGGCCGTGAATTCTTCAATAGAACACTCAAAGAATATTGCAATATGCACAAAATAGAATTACACTTTACCACCGTAAATAACCCGAATTCAAATAGTCCCATAGAAAGACTTCATTCTACCTTAGTCGAAAAATTACGTATTTTACGACTTAAAAACCCTAAGGAAACTCCCCAAAATCAAATGATTACGGCAATCTTAATCTACAATCAATCAATTCATTCAGCCACTGGTTTTACTCCGTTTTCACTGCTGTATGGCCCATATGAACATGAAAATGATTTCGATGTAAATTTAACTATTTATGAAGAATATAACAATAGACGTAAACAGGAACTAATACCATTTCTCAAAGAAGTTTATGATAAAACCTTCCAGAAAGAACAAAAGGTCTTAGCACAAAGAAATGCAAATAGAGAACCGGAACCCGAAATTAACACAGATACTTCAGTTTTTGTTAAAAAGAATAAACCAGGAAAAACTGATCCCCTTTACGAGAAAATTAACGTAACTAATAGAAAGAAAACAAAAATTATAGGTAAATCGGCCAAAAACAAAATCACTAACTCGCATGTACGTAAAATAAAAAGATTAAGAAAAGTCCCTTCGTTACAGGCTAATCGTGTGGACGACGCCATCCCGTCAACTTCACGTCAAACCAATTAACACAAATGGATATTTTAAAGAAGTTATAGGCGAAACAAAAATTTTCGATCACTTTCACAAATTTTATTTCTCCATAAATTTAACCCAACTCGAATGCGCTGTTCGGAAATTAGCACAAAACATGGTAATAATAGAACACAAGACAAGGAATGACACTCTTTTACGAAATCAATATCAAACATTAAAAAGAGAAATCGAAAGCTCAGAAAATATCCTGGAAAAGTTAACACATTTTAGAGTTAAAAGAGGCTTAGTAAACGTCTTAGGAAAAACTATAAAATTCATAACTGGAAATTTAGATAATGATGACCTGGCAAATATTAATCAGAACCTAGAAATACTGTCCAAGACACAAAAGCAGGAAATAAGTAGACTAAATGAATTGACATCATTTGCAGCTCACGTTACTCAGCGATACAATGAAGACATTTCAAAATTAAATCACAATATGGATGAGACTGCCAAAGCAATCAATTTAATTCAGTCAAAATTCGAAACCCTTCAAGTAATCAATCATGAAATTTTTAATGCAATAAGAGTCCGCGATTTCATTAATTGTATAGAACGCACAATTAATTTAGCAAAACTAGAGACACCTAATTTAGAACTATTTACCAGATCAGACCTTGCAGATATTAATCAACACTTAATGAGGGAATACGATGAAAATCAGATCTTATACACAAATAATACACACCTGTTTGAAGTATTGGACCACTCAAAAATATTATTGATGATAACAAATAAATCAGTAATAATGGTACTGAAGATACCGATCCTAAAACCCACATCGTTCATTTACTCCAGAATATATCCGATCCCAAATACCAAAAACAAAATTATACTATTACCTGCCAAATATTTCCTACAATCCAATCAGTCCGAATTATGGTCCAACGACTGCAGAAACCTCCACAATCAGTCTCTATGCCATCACACGCTGAAGAATGAAAAATGCTCATTGGAAAATTTAAATACATGCCAGGCAGCTGAAACTACTAACGACTATCGAATAATTCAACAAATGGAAAACACAGCCCTAATGGTTAGTACAAAACAACCATTAGAACTCATAGAAAACTGCGAATACCAAGTGCAAAAACTGACAGTGCAATACAATGTGCTCATATCCTCATCATGCAGCATAATTATAGAAAATACAATATTCAGAAAGCCAGGATTCAACAGAACCATAATCTTGCCAGAAGTAGAAGACATCACACTGACTCATCGGTACGAAGTTCTCCTAAAAGAAGAACATCTCCAGGACCTTCAGAAGCTCCAAGAAGAAGCCAAATTTATAAAATCCAAGTCAATAATTTTTAATCCACTTGTACATTATACTCACTATTCTGCTACGGCTATAATCTTTGTTGTAATTTTAATTTGCATCATAGTGCTTTGTTATTTCAGGAACAATGTTTATAAAAATTTATGTAAGAAGCGAAATGTTGTTAATATTTCAGCAAAAGAATTTGTTCAACTTTATCCAAAATTGAGCGCGGACGCTCAAGACCAAGGGGAGAGGAGTTACGTGTCTGAAAGCCCAGACGCCACCCCTAAGTGCATGGACTAGATAATAGGAACATTTAGATAACACCTACGTATTTAAGCCATAGGGAGTAAACATCCCTAACTCAGTATAATTCATGTGTTAGACTTGTTATGCTGCTGTTCATTTCTCTGTAACTTGTAATAAAAACTTTTTAAAAAACACAAGTTCACGGAGAGATTATTTAACTATATGGAGGCAACAATGGAAAGAACTGAATGACGCCGTCGGCTTTGATGTCACGTATAAAACGCGCCAACTAGATGATGAGTGCCCTTCGATCAATGCACGCATTTGCTTATCAATCTGGTTATAATACAAATTAGGCGATACGTGGCAGTGATGGGCAAAACCGCTAATTTCGCGCCAATTGTTCCGCATTAAAATTATACTGTTAATAATTCGCAAATGCTGTACTTCGATGGTGTGTCTGAATTGTGTGTTCTTCTTATCATCGTCGTCAATGGTTTGATTATGTAATTATCAAATGTATTCGTTTCAAACATAAAATGTTTAAAAAATATAAGAAGCATAAAACAAGATTTTATCTCAATCTATTCAGACGGTATCGTAGTAGAAGCAAATCTTTAATTTATGCAGCACACAAAAATTGCTTATTACATACTGAAAACGCAATCAATAACTATCCACGAAAATTTTGGTCTTTTAATCAAAGGAAGAAAGGAAACACCAGAATTCCTGGCGTCATGCGCTTTAACGATCGTGAAATTTCAAATACACAAGACACTGTCAATTCTTTTGGCGTCTTTTTAATGGCGTTTTGCATCAATCCTACCCTACTTCTAACTTAAAAACAAAAATCTATCCAACGACCGTCTCCTTGAATCACTTTACTGATTATGAAATGTTAAATGCACTAAAGAAGAAAATACTGTACTCCTCTGTATTATATTTTCAACCTTGTACTTCAAACATCAAAATTTCCAGAGATCTGGAAGTCAACCTACGTATGTCCTATATCAAAAAAAGGTAACATCAATAATATTGAAAACTATCGGCCAATCTCACTCATCTGTAACTTTGCCAAAGTCTTCGAATCTTTAATGCATAAGAACATCGTCAAATGTATTAATAATTTTGATATCACCATTTCAGCATGGCTTTATGCCCAAGAGGTCCACTGTGACCAACTTGGCCTGCTTCAGCCAATTTGTTTCTGAAGTACTTGACTCTCAAGGTCAAGTTGACGTCATATTTACTGATTTCCGAAAGGTATTTGATGGAATTGATCATTACATTCTCCTAGCTAAATTGGAAGGGCTTGGTTGCACTCCTGCACTTATTCAACTGATTAAATCGTATCTTATTGGGAGAGATGCTATGCTAACTTTGCCTCTAACCCATTTTGGCCAAACTCTGGTGTTCCTCAAGGATTAAATTTAGGTCCCCTTTTGTTTCTTCTATTTATCAACGACCTACCAGACTTTTTAAATTGTTTGCAGACGACCTTAAATTATTCATTAACATTTCTTCTTCAGACAACTGTTTGATCCTTCAAAACGACTTAAATTCTTTAACAACGTGGTGCGATCTGAATAGATCAGATTTAGCCATTCCAAAATGCAATGTGCTTTCGTTCACTCGTAGACATAGTATATTACTTTATTAATATCAAATCATAAGTGAAGTCCTAAATAGAATCAATAAGTTAAAGGATCTCGGGGTCGTGTTTGATCAAATGTTTATGTTTAACGACCACATCTTAGATATAATTGCAAAATCATACAATTATTATGGTTTCATTTATAGAGATTGTAGAGAGTTCACTAATTCACGCACATTACAATTATTATATTGTTCTATTATTCGTACTAGGCTAGAATACGCGGCGTTAATATAGTTTCCTCTTTATAGATGTTATATAGATCAATTCGAATATGCATAAAGAATTTTTTTTTTAAATTTTTGTCATTTTTAACTGATGGTTTTTATCCGCCGAGAGGCAGTGATCACCAAATTCACTGGAAACTCGCCGTACTTGTATTATTGTCGCATTTCTTTATAATCTAGTTAACCATAATTTAGACTGTAGTTGGTTGCTTGAGAAGATTGACGTAATTTTCCTTTTATTGGGTGCTAAACCTGTAGAATAATAATAATAATTATTATTATTATTACTTCCGGTCATATCCGTAGCTGGAGAGGGTTAGAGTGGGCATTCCCCATTCTAGAAAAAATACGTAATGAAAATGTTAAAAGGCAGGTACAATTTTCAATTAGTCTTACCCTGACATTGCAATTCCAGTTAACAAATGATTCGCTAACGATAGACTGGAAAAAGTGACATGCAAATAAACATCACAAAAGTAAAACCACCGTAATATCAATGAACAAGAAAACGTAGAATCAGCAGTATGGATGGCTAAGTACGAGATCAAGTCCCAAGCTACACTTATTTAGGCTGGAAATATAAAAAAGGAGATAAATGACAAAAAGTAGAAGATTGTACAGGTTCCTAAACAACATATAAAGGGTTATCAAAAGAATTAAAAACACAAGTACACAAGAAAGTTGTGTAACCTGACATTGAATACGGAAGTGAACCCTGGATGCCAATAAGTGAAAGAAAAAGCAAAATGGTCGCTACGAAAATAAAGTTTTTGGGGAAAACACATGGAATTACGGGACTAGAACGAGACTAGATGAAATTAACAATAAAACATTAATGGCACAATTGAATATATAACTTGTAAAATTGGTCAAAAAGGAGATGAGCTTCTTACATTTTATTTAGTCACATGAGTGTTGGTTATCATCATCATCATCATCATCACAAAGTGTTTTTTTTGTAATTCAGTTTTGCTTTACCCACTCACATTGTTTAACTGAAGATGACCACTTTTAGAAGCTGGAAACGCTTTGTATTCTTTAATAAAACTAAGAAAATTGACTTGGAATACTTAGAATTAATCATAAATGAAGTTTTAATATATATATTTAAGGATAAAATGCACCCCACGCATGTTTGTTAAAACAGTTTAGTAATTTAACCACACTTGAGGGATGTTTTAAGCTATTTAATTAAAGAATCCTTTTACTTTATACAACTAAGGGTTATTACTTTTACGTATACTTTTAGTTCTAAATTGTACAAGAGCAATTATTAAAAAAATAAATCGGTCTGAGTCTACTACTTAATTAGTAGATCGTATGTTCACAATTAGCTTATCGCACATTCAATTTAAACATAAAACTTGATCATTGTAAACCTTTGTTTGAACCAAGAGTATTATATAGTTCAATCAAGTATTTATATTGGAATAATAATAAGGCAATCTTCAAAGTTAACAAAATGTGTATATACCTAAAATCTCTTATATGTCACAAAAATGACGAAGTAATGTTTTTGAACTACAGGAAGTCTTCACATTCAATAAGACTGTCGTCGTACCTACCAACTCGTTAGTCATAACCCATCACCACCGCGGAATGATCCAATCAAGATAATTAATTAAACATTTACGTCAGCTCGTGGGTGTTGTATAAAATTTTGAATGCGCCGTAATCATCGTCGGGTCGTTCTGTTTCTCAAAGCTTTTAAAAGTTTTGTAATCCTGTGGGCGTTGTAGCTCTATAGTAGTCCTAAATTTCTTGCGACGCAGGTACCTGTGACCCGAATTTAATTATATATTAAAAGGAGAATTGTATCACCACCGGCATTAAAGAAGTATAATGATACTGTGTTTAAAAGTAAAATATTCCTCTAAGTTATGGGACGCGTTATACTTAGGCAACAATTTGTTAGGTCTCTTTTTAGAGATTTTTAGTTTTACTAGTGTAGTGGTGTAGTTGAACCACTGCGCTTATAAATTAAGTTGTTACCTGCAGGTCACGTATCACTGCATAAATTTGGTTAGATATTTAGCCGATACAATGCTTCCTCAAAATACCACATTCATATATTTGCTTGCATGCTAATTTTTCTCCGATTGGTAACAAAAATAAGATCCCTGTACATAAAAATACTATTATATTAATAAAATCTGGGTAAAGTCTTTCTACAAAATCGTCAAAAATATTGAAATATTTGTCATATCGTGACACAGGTTTTTATATGTCCTTCTCCTCCCCATTGATGACGAAGTGTGTCCGCCCAAAAATGCCCTTAATCGAAAGACATAAAAAATGCTGGAGCCAAATCCAAAAATATAGAACTTCATTTAAACAGATAATGGGGCAGAGTTTGGTGTAGCTATTCGACTCAACGTAGAGGTACAAGAACAACTTAACTCGATATGAAAGAATAATCTGAAAACTCAAGTAGCCGGTACCATGACAGCAAACAAAATTTACAAGCTAATGACTCGACCCATACATCATTTGTTTTTGAAACTTTGTAGACAGTATATGTTACTAAATAAATCAACATTATACAGCGTTATAAGAAAAGGATTGTGTTTACAGCGAGGTTCGAAACTGGAGATTGATAAGCGATTGACATATCTAAGAGCTAAACCAGTGTTATGTAAACTACGGATACCACGAAACGCAAATATACATATTGTAAAATATATCGAAAATTCTCCTTGACGCTGTCCAAACTTTGCGAAGGGTCCATTGATAGAATTTACTGGAGTAAAGTCGGTATATTACCAGGGACTTTAACTAGACTAACTCCCATCTGTTGCTTGTTAAGATCACTACTGGCATGCTTATAATCAGCTGCATGTCCACGAAAGGATCAAAAGTCTTGGGTTAAACATAATAAAACTTTCTTTTTAAAGTCACGTTTCTTCTTTAATCAAAAAGTGATGTTCAAAGATGAAGAAATCATAATAAAAAACTGCATTGTGCATTAGTTTTGGTAGTAGTTTTAAATTAAAGAAACAACAAACCTTGGGACGCAAATGTACAGTTTTTGACCCCTGTTATATAAATTTGCAGCGTTTAATCCAGGTCAGTCTGCGACTCACTGCGGTGATTTTGTTTTTCTGTCCGGGGATAAGCCATCTGCATTTTGCATATTTTGCTGCATTTGTCCTCTTGCGCCTCTCTTGTTTTGTCTCTTGTATTAAATTTTAATCCGCCACTAATTCTCATTTCGCGAATTAATTGTTCGTTTGTCCGATGCCGCATTTTTCAATTGCAGCGAATAATTTTCCATTCATAAATACTAAACAGGAGAGCGAAAAACGCCGCGACGCCATCGAAAACAACTCTGGTACAAAAATTAAGTGGAGCACCGTTTTGCAGCAATGACGGTGGCGTGGGAAATTATTATTTAACGACCCAACTTCTCTAACTGTTGCTTTATCAACTCTCTTCTTATTTTCTTGCGCCGTAAATTCAACCATCAAATCTGATAACATCCGAAAAGTTGCGTCAGTTCGTAAACTTTTAATGTCCGCTTTGATTCCCAGCGTTTTTAATAGCAACTGGAATGCTGAAGTATGAACGTCTTGATGCAGAATTTATTGAAAACACGAATTGCCCCGGTCCAACTTGCGTTAATATTCGTTCCGCATAGTTAAGAAAGTTTGCTTCGAGCGCAGTTAGGGGGCCTTATAAATTAAAAATGACTAAGGGTGTTTCAAGTAATGGGGCGTTCAAAATTTGAAAGTTTCAGCTATTATATATATTCTTATGAAAATCATTTTGTCTTTGGATGATTGCTGAGGTCATAATAAGTTGCTTCTGTCTTTAATGGATTAGGGCACAAGCGCCAAGCATTGAAATAGCAATTCATAATGTCGATATCTCTTGGAAGGTGTTGTTCAAGTACAGAAAGTCTTCACTGAAAAAGTTTTCATAGTAATACATACAATACGTGATTGTCAGCTGAATTTTAGTCATTATTACACGGAGAAAAATGATAGTGTAAACGTAACAATAAAATTATTGTAGTTTCATTGTAATAATTTTTAACGGAAATTGGATGTAAGGACACAAAACATATAAAACCACTAGCATCTTTGATTTGTTGTAAAACCAAAATTTTTGTTGTTGCGATCGTTTGCTGAGTTATAAATACTCTTGTTAAAGTCAACACTGCTATAATTACTGATTCAATTTTAAAAATAATGTTAGTTTAATTAATACATTAACATAGTGGCACCTACAATATTTAGCAGTGCTTAGTCAAACAATTATTAGAGCTAATCACAATTGTGGTATATGCAGCACTTCCCTTAGTTTGGAGGCAATTGAAATTCGTGTTCCGATCTGAGAGAAGGTCACGTGATTTGAGCAGTATTTCTCATTGAACTAAATAGATTAGTCGGTGCAAGGTTACCAAGCGTACGAGAAATCTCGTACATATAAGCTATTTAGCCCCGTGCAGATATGATGGTTATGTGTCCTCCTACTGTCTCGAAATTAAAAGTATTAATATCTTAATGAATGAAAAGTGTCAGTGATAGGGTTTAGTTTAGTAATTACGGCGACTAAAAGACGGGCGTATGAGAAGGCAGCCCTGTATGCGAGTATTTCATCGTGATCGGTACGAGAAATACTTCCAACATATCTGACAACTCTGTCGACAATATCGTGTTGTTGAACGCGGTTGAAAACAGAACGACGCCATTAGTTTTAGGTATTTGTTCTGTTTGTTGATGAAGATTTTGTTCGCATAGGAAAAAATCGGAAGGTACGTTTAATTTGACATTAAAATATAACGCATTGTTTAGTGAACAGGCATGGACGATTTTGTAGCAATTTGTTAAATAAATGGGGAATGGAATCTTTACTTGATCGATTTCCTGGTAAGTATTTACTTAAGTTTTTAGATTGCACTAGGTATATTTAATGATTGTACGCAAAAAACATGTCATTCGTCAAGCTGTTTGAAAGCATGTGAAATCTTCGGCGAATAATTTAAGTGCAATTATGGCGTTGGTCAAATATTTTGAAATAAATTAAGTTATCTGTCACGAAATTTTTCAGAATTTTTGCAAATAACCTATAGGTATTTCAATTTTACGCTTTAGTTTATCGACATAGCATTCTGTTTGGCACGTTTACTAATATTATTTTCAGCAATATAAGTAGCAATATTACTTAATAATTTTTGTTTTTAGGGAGGCAAAAGTGKAATCCAATGTTTCCTGGTCTCAAGTAAATATACTAGAAACTCTCAGTATCAAACATCATAACACACATATATATATATATATATATATATATATATATATATATATATATATATATATATATATATATATATATATATATATATATATATATATGTTATTACTATTAGTTTTTTTTTGCTATTCTTTGCAATATTAATAAAAAAAAATTTGCTTTTTAACAATATTTTATTTGATTTCCTTACATAAAATGTATATGAAGCAACATTAACGTTGTGTTTATTGTGGCAGCAAGAATTGTGTAGATTTGCTATAAATTGTGGTTTAATGAAACGGATAGGTTAGTTGGGACAGTACTTAAAAAATGGAAGACCGACACAGTTATTTGCTACTTATACACTTACTACTGTTAGGATTACAATTTGATCTTGTATTTTCCTATATATACCTAATTATTAAATTTAACACAATTTGTTGTTGAAGGCACTTGACTTTGCGGTACGTCAAGCACCAAGTAATTGTGAAACTTTGCCATAATATTACGGATGGTATAACCATAAAACTCTCTAATTTGTAACAAAATTTACCTACAACAATTTTTGAACTAAATTAGCTATATTGTATTGCTATCACATATGTACACACAAATTGCCATTATGACTACACCAATTGATTTTAATTGTACAATAAATCTTTCTCCGTGTACGGTATGTTTTGTTAACCGAATAGTTCCTGTTGTTTTTCGTTACGATATCTAAATAGTTATTTACCTAATAGTTCACGTTAATGCACATATTGTTGTTGTTCCAATACATGCGTGTTGCATTATGGTAAAGTAACGTTTACTATTTACTTAGTTCCATCTGCAACTTGTATGGTCCGCATTTTATAAATATATTTTGTTAAAGTAACGATTTTGTCTAGTTCAAAAAGAAATTACAGACGTGTATCTTTAAGCTAACCATACAAATGTTTAAAATATCATTTAATTCCGCCCCATCGGAAATCTTCCTTTAGGAAGGAAGGAGTTCTACTTTATGAATTTGGCCAGTGCTGCCTGTTGACGAAGAATTATTCGATTTGTGGAGAATTTGCATGCCAGCGGTTTTTGCTTTAGAAATATGTTTCTCCTCGCAAAAATCAAAGATTTTAGAAATTCTCAATTAATTTTTCGTATCATTGACAATAAAGTGTAATGATAAGTTATAAGACGTTAAGGCATATTAATAAAACGTAATAAATAACCGTAATGCCTATATAATAAATAATAATTAATTTTAAATTAATTTTATTTTAACAACTTCCCCGGGATTAGCTGTTACTATAGATTTCTACTTTGCCAATAAACCTGTAAGGATCTGTAATAACTAAAAAATGTAATCATCAACTGTCAAATTATTTATAGTAGGTTGAGAATTCCCTTCATCCGTTGCTTTTAACAGCGATATATAGTGACCGGAGCTTTGGCAGCAAAGTGCAAATTATTTAGGTGGCTTTTACAAAGGAAGCTACCTATCATACTGCAACTATGGAAGAAGTAAAACAACTTCTCGAAGAGGGATTGCGTCACGTGTACCAGAAGTTCGAAGGTAAGTTGCAGATTGCGCAATATTACATTTTGTGTAAGTTGTTTTAATATGCGCGTAGTGTACCGCCTTTTTTTATTATTTTTGCTGTAGTTTAAGTATTACAGTGTCACAAATTTATAGAACGTAAATGTAAATTCATAGCATGTTATAACCAGAGTACTGTGCAGCACCTGCACGTAGCATTGTTGTAGATTGTGATCCGAGGGGGTAGTGTCAACGGCTGCAACTATGGTGGTCGTTATTACCCTTTTGTAGCAAATGAACGCACATATGTTACATTGTTGAATAAGTAAAAACTGTAAAAAGGCTTTGAGTAGGACGATTGTCAATTTTGTAGTCATAAACATACGTCGCAGTTGTCGTAACCGATTCCGATTTAACAAAATTTATAATGATGGGTGCTAGTTTATTTAATGTCAACTTCAAATCTTATTTGGACAATATATCCCCGATCGGAAACGTCTTCGTCATTACAAGATGCTGAACTTTTATAAAGTTGATTTTTTATATTTCAAAAACCACAGTAGATGTTTTGTTAAAAGTTGGTTTAGCTACCTATATAAACGACTTACAAAGAGAAATATTTCCTAAAAAAAATATTTTTTCCTTGACGCACCAATTTCGAAAAAAAAACAAAATTAGATAAAAACTGGCCATTCACTAATTGCTACCAAAAGGTTTTATAAATATCAGAAATAATCAAATATATCTAACTACTTTAACACACTTTGATGAAGTCGTTTTGGATAGAAGCTATGATATTAAATTAATTAATACCCTGTATAATACGTTGACATTGCATGAAAGAACTGTTCACATAAACTTATGTACTTATTTTATGTTGTTTTTTCACAGAAGAAAATGGGGATATAGAAGCATTCAAATGTTGGGGATAGGATTAAATTTAAACCAAAACATGAAAAGTATTCTTCGTCAGATGTAGGAGTAGTACTGCTCGCTGTATCGTCATCTCCAAGTACTTCGACGGTGGAAAGCTCAGAAGCTTTTTTTACATGTTATTATTGTCTGTATTGACATTTTTTCATTATATACTACTTATTTCACCAGTGCATTTTATTTTTCCTGTGAATCTGATCATACAAATTCTGTGACAGTGAATAACAGATTTGAAATACTAGGATACTTTATATATGTGTGTTGGGTTGGTGATATAAATAATGATATCAATTATAAAAGTGTTTTTGTGTATATAAGTAACGGTAATTGAATCGCACCGATGTATCGTTACTATATATGGCATTGGTGCTACAAAAAGGTAAGTACAAACATTTCACTATTGGAATTGCTTTTGTATCAAATTAAAGTCGTTGGCGTGATACAGCTGTATGGAGGCTATTGGCATATAATATAGCTAACATAAAACAAATTTTATAATACTATATGCCCTATTTTATTGTAATCTGTACAATGTAAATACAGTTGCAATAACTGAGATCCTATTATACGTATTGTACTTGCAACGATATAGTGCTTAATTATGTAAACTAAACGTATTGTTACATAACTTGTTTATACATAATCAATCTAGCAACATGTATAGTTGCTAATACCATATATTGGTTGCAATATACTGTAGGCCGCAATAACAAAATATATGTTTGTCTCTATACTAAGTATACAATATTGTGGGGATCACCAAAATTTTATTTACTTTAACCACATATTTTTCTGAGTGTGTACTTTGCAAAAAGACCAGAAAGAAAATACCAACCCTTTAAACTAAACATGTATTTTAATTTTCAGTTAACCATTATTTATCTCTTAGCTTACATTTTCTTGTAGCCTTGTAGCTGCCAGACTTAGGCAAATCGACACTCTTCTGCAGCAGACACAACAAGGGGTGCGGCTCTAAACTGGGACGCAGGCGGGCAGACTTTACAAGGAATTACACTACGCTGATGGAGAGCTTGACCGATGATTATAGGGCGCAGCTAAATTGTTTACGAAGAACAGGAAGTGGCTTCAACAAGTTAGTTTAGTTTAGCTTAATCAGGATGAACACCGGTCCATTGTTCTATTGTTTTTGGTCAATTTGATGGGATCAATATGCCACGTCTAATGCAGGTCGGGACCTGAAGCTTTGAAAGCGATATCGAGACCGAACACTCGATTGGAAGCATTAGATGCTGGGGAACCATGCTGATAACAAGTTGTCCACAAACTGTATGGTATAATTTAGAGGGGATGTTAAGTAAAAATGATTTCTACGGTACATTCTGAATTAATTGGGCAGCTTGAAAACAAGCCGATTGTTTGCCTTCTTTCGCGAATTTTATCGAATAGTTCTGAGTATGGTTTCGACATAAGGGTAATTTTCAAAGACTGTCAGGGCTATACTGAACTCAGAAGTGGAGAATTTCGTCCACGTTCTTTATTTTTAGCTGTAGTAGATTTAGTTAGTAAAATCTACGGCCTGTGTTGAAGCTAGACTTTATAATTACATGCCCTCTGTTGGTTTTTCATTTCTGACAACTAAAGTATTGAAATTTCGTAAGCTCATGTAGTATTGTCTCTTAAAGAAATAAGCATTTTTATGTTAGGAGTCAACCAAGGAGCTGGCGGTTTCGTAAGCCGCCCCTTCGTTATGGGGTATGCCGCTCAAGGGTTTCCTTTAAGCAGTCATTCAAAAAGGTTACCTTATATCTAATTAAGATTATTTATGTAGTACATATTATCAAGTGGCAGCACTCCTAAACTGTCTCTAAAGTCATCAACATCAATGTTTTCAAGGTTCCTACAAGACTTGAAGATTAGACATAATTGGCTCACTTCGATATTTAAAGTAGACACAAAGTTCCTGTTGATTAGATACTCAAATAAGATCAATCATAAGATGTAAAATATATTCCAAGGTTTTAATGATGAAAATCAAGCTCTTGATGTGTCAATTAGCGTTGTTCATAACTTAGCTGTGTTATCCCCGCAACTTATTATTATTATATTATATTTTGGCTTATAATGAAGAAATATCTCGGGCTTTTTAATAGCCATCTACGAGGCATGTTTTTTAAGTAAGTACCGTTTTGGAATTAAAAAAAGACGTGCAAAGATATCGCAATAATTTTATCTTACATGAAAGCCTGTACCTTAATCTACTTTTCTACATAATATCCGTGAATATTGAGGCACTTGTCATAACGTGGCACCAGTTTTTGAATACCCTCCTCATAAAATTCTGCCGCCTGACTTGTTAACCTCTGTATCACAAATGTTTCGACTTCGTTATCGTCTTGAAGACGCTGACCACCCAGGTGTTTCTTCAAGTGCAGGAACAAATGGTAGTCGCTGGGCGCCAGATCAGGGCTGTATGGAGGATGATCTAGAGTTTCCCATTTAAAAGATTTGATGAGATCTTTGGTTCGATTAGCCACATGTGGACGGGCATTGTCATGCAGCAAAACGATACCCTTACTCAATTTGCCACGTCTTTTGTTCTGGATTGCACGACGCAGATTGTTCAATGTCTTACAATAAGACGCTGCATTGATTGTCTCATTACGAGGCAGAAACTCCACTAGCAATACTCCTTTTCTGTCCCAAAAACTGTGCACATGATTTTCCGGGCAGAAATTGTTTGCTTAAACTTCACTTTTTTGGGTGATGATGAATGTCGCCATTCCATGGATTGTTGTTTCGATTCTGGTGTGACGTAGGCGACCCATGTTTCGTCACCAGTAACAATTTGGTCTAAAAAATCTTCACCTTCATTGTGGTACCGCTCAAGGAAAGTCAATGCACTGCCTAAAAGTTGGGTTTTGTGCAAATCCGTCAACATTTTCGGAACCCAACGTGAACACAATTTCCGGTAATTCAAGTTCTCGGTCACAATGCGATACAAAACACTACGAGAATATTGAGGAAAGCAGTCGCACAATGATGAAATTGTAAAGCGTCTGTTTTCTCTCAACTTTTCGTTCACTTTCTGCACCAAATCTTCATTAACGACCGAAGGACGCCCACTCCGTTCTTCATCATGCACATTTGTGCGGCCATCTTTAAATGCTCTCACCCATTTCCTTACCATTCCATCACTCATAATGTTTTGTCCGTAAACTTCACAGATCTCACGATGAATATCGATCGGTTTTACGCCTTTAGCACTAAGAAATCGTATAACAGCCCGTACTTCACAATCGGCGGGACTCACGATTGTCGGAGGCACCTTAAACACTCAGTAAACAACGCATACAATGAAGAATCAAACTGTAATGGCGTCAGTGAGTAGACAAGAGATGTAGGTAACCAGCGCGCATGCGCGGAACGCCGACCGTAGCGCTGCGGCGGCGGAATCGCAAAACGGTACTTACTTAAAAAACATGCCTCGTATTACTAGCATTGCTCAAAGAGGTATAATCTCTGTTAGAGCCGATTTGATAGTGGACGTAGATGTCCCCGAGCGAACACAGACTCAATCTCGGATCTGAAGATGTTTCACCGTAGCTGTGGGCGAAACGTCAAGGAAGAGAGAATCGTCAGGCCCACAGCCAACTAACCCGGAAGTATCTACCAGTATGTCGTTTATTTGCCCGAGGCACTTTCGGCTTTACCCCGTTTTAGGTTATTTCAGGCGAATTGCGTCAACAGTATGCAACCATTAACCCAAACATGTTTATTCCGCCGACGTCCGTAATAAATAAATACTTGAGTTTAATATAAACACGAATGATTTATTACTAATCCGTTTTATTCCATCGGCGGTGCGCTTTGCATGCCGGGGCGCGGGCACAATGAAATTATTAATGTTGCTAGCATGCGTGTGCGTTGTTCTGTCCGTCAGCGATTACAGAAAAAGAGCAGCTGGCATTTTCCTTTTTTCCATCGGTATCTTGTATGTGGGTAATTTATAAAACATGAACACGCTCGGCTGGAGGTGTGATACTCGGGATTGAAATTTTAAACGGGTTATCCCTTCAACGAAGGCCCTCTCTTGGTGATGTTTTCATTGAAATGTYAAGACATTTTGGTGTCGGAGAAAAGATTCCAGCCAGAAATTCCACCATTCAAGATTCGTGATATTTTCGGAGAGCTAAATTTTTACAGCTAACTAGAATTCGAAAATTAAAAACTTAACGGGTTAAAGTACAATATCAAGTCATGAAAGAGCCATATAATATATGGTAAAGGTCAAGCTGGGTATCCAACTGTCGATCAGTAGCACAATATTAAAATATTGATCTTTTAAGAATTGTGGTCTATACAGTAGAATTCATTTAGTCAATTAATGACGCATTTGATATATTGAATTGTATCAAACTGTCAAACCGTGGTTACAGCAAGCCAGTTTGTGCAAAAAAAAATATTTGTAAAACTGAAGACCTCTTATACAAATTTAATAATAATATTAAAGATTCAAGACAATTTAAATTCCAACAAAAATGGGTTTACTAGATCAATTCGTTTTAATTCTAAGATCTATTAATAATGTCTTAAAATTTATGCCCATTTATAAGCTTAACCAGGACCCTTCGGAATGAAAAAATAATAAATGAAACACATATAACGATGAAGCTACTTATCAGGAAACACTAAACACTATGCTGTTCTGTATACAGGATGTTTCACGAATGACAATGGCCCTGACGAAATTAAAAATGCAACCCAAAATACATTCTCATAGMCAATGTGGTTATTTTACATAATGTTATTATTCCATGACGGCTGTGCGCTATGGTTCCTGTCACTGTATTTATTAAAAGTCAATATGTATTCAAATGATGAAAAAACAGATATGATTTTGATTTATGCTTCCGCTGCTGCCCGTTTATACAGACAACGTTTTCCAAATAGAAGAGCTTCTGCCGATACAATTTTCAAGAGACTTGAATTAACTTTAAAGACAAACCGGCCACCACTGAAAAAGTCAAGAGAAAGAACAGCAACAGGCCCTGACAATGGAATTAGAGTATTGGAAATGATTGACGAAAATCCTCATATTAGTCTAAGGGTAGTCTCAAGAGCAACCGGTATTAGTCTGTCTTCGGTACACCGAATATTTAAAGGCAATCAATTTCATCCGTATCACTTGCAATTGATTCAGGCTTTTTTGGAGACAGATTATCCTAAAAGACTGGCTTTTTGTAACTTTTTTCGGGAACACCAAAATTTGAATGTGAGATTTTATGACAACATTTGCTTCTCAGATGGAGCAAGATTTTCTAATAATGGTGGAGTTAACAAACATAACATGCATTATTATGCGCAAGAAAATCCACATTGGATTCGAGAAGGACATTTTCAAACTATCTACTCGACGAATGTCTGGTGCGGAATATTGGGGAATCAAATTGTTGGGCCTTATTTCTTTCGCGATAGTTTAAACGGCAATTTTTTAAGAAACATTTAACCGGTACTTCTCCAAAATGTAAATTTACARGTAAGACAAGATCTATGGTTCCAACAAGATGGGGCACCTGCGTATTATCATAGAATAGTGCGAAATCATCTTGATTTGGTTTTGCCTAGCCGATGGATAGGAAGAGGTTCAATTAATCCTTGCCCACCGAGAAGCCCGGACCTTACTCCTTTGGATTTTTTTTCTGTGTAAAAGAGCAAGTATACCAAACACCAATTGAAAGTGTAGAACATTTAGAAAATAAAATACGTGATGCATGTAGATATATCACTCCAGAAATGTAAATGCATGTTAAATGATCGTTTTGGGCACGAATTCAAGCTTGTGAAAATAGCGGAGCATTTATTATATTAATGTTATTGAATAATCATTTTTCAAAAATAAAATTTGTTTTACAATACCGAATTTACTTAAAGCAAATGATTGAAGTTAATGTCAAAATTTACGAATTTATACAGCCCTCTACGTTTTATATTTTTTAAGACGATGAACAATTATCAATGTTACATCTGCAAATGTATTTTGGGTTGCATTTTTAATTTCGTCAGGGTCATTAACATTCGTGAAATTGTTAGGGGCAGGCCTTCTTATTCCTCGTGTTTTTTTTGCTAAACAGCATCTATCCAGGGTACGTAAAGAGTATATACAAATTAAAGTATGACAAAAAAATATTAACATGACTCGCAAAACGCGAAGTTGCGGTTTTTACCTACATACGGAAATCGTAAAGATCGGAAGTCACGTTCGGGTCTGGGCAGTGAGAGATTGCGACATTGCCATCCAGGTATCCAAATTGTTCAGAAAAGATGTAAGTACGATAATTCACTTATCTAAGTCTATACGACATTTGACTTGACCATCCCTGATTTCGTCCTGCTCCAAATGTTCCACTTCCCCTACCTAAATATAACATACCAAAAATCGTGTTGTTCCCTACAAAATAAAACGTTACAGAAGCAAGGCAGTGATACCCTTGGCATTTCTGACAACTACCCCTCCCCTTCCTCCCCCTCGTCAGAAATGTTCATTGCATCTCACCTGCCTCCAACCAGCTACGTTGATATGCATGGTTCGCTTGATGTTTAGCGGAATAGTTCCGCATACAACACTTAACTTTTCATGAATACCTCCATTATTCACATCATCTTTGCTTATTCACTAACGTAAGACCTGAAGTGGAGCGTAGGGTACGGAATTCGGTCGATATTTGAAGTTTGAGGAAAAGGGACGAGACCCGTTTGTTAATAGAATGGAATTGTTCAGGTAATTCCTTTTCGAGACGGCAGAAATCGTAGAAATTTATTTCTAGCAGGGAGTAACAGGGACATCTTCACAATACGCATTACTTTTATAGGACTCAAGTACAAAGGTCAGTGCATCAAAGCAATGAAATTAATTCGGCTGGATATAGTCATTTTGCGTGAATTTATACTCTTGAGTTCGATAAAAGCTGTATATCATAGTTTTGATCTATAAAGTTAGTATCTAAAAGCAAATTACCTATTAAAATTGTGAACTGTTCCATCTATGTGGAGCTTTAATATCATATTATATAATAATAAATAAAGACCAAGTGATTCAGGGTATGTCGACCTGTAAGCTACGCGTAAAAGAGTACTCTTTTTTCTTAAGCTAAGCTTACGAATTTATTTAAATTCTTCTTCGGAGCATCTACAATTCAACTTAATTAATACAACAAACTATATGGAACCTTATATATACTTACAGAAATTTGAGGCTAGGTGTAAGTTATAAATATGCGCAACAGTGTTTTCTTACGAAACATAAGTTTTTTTAACATAAATGACTTGTGTCAAATAAATTAATTTTAATTCGTTTTTTTATGTCATTTCCTTTGATAGCAGATATGTGTATATACTACTTACTTGTTGTGTGTCCGATTTTTTATTCATTACATTATTAATTTTGTTGATGTCGTACATTTCCAAGATTAGCCTTTTACTGGTATTAATTTCAGTATCTAATATTTTTACCCCATCCCAACCTATCGTGTGGTTGTTGTTGACCGCATGTGTGGCTAATGCACATCGGTCTCTTTTCATATAAATATCGCTTTTATGCAATGATGTTCTGTTCTTTACCCACTGAAATGTTTGACCCACATATATGGTATCACAAGTGTTACATTTTAAACAATAAATTACATTGTATTTGAATTTTGTTGGTGTTTTTGATTTTAATTTAGTAAATAAATTCGAACACTTTTTGATATTTCGTCTTGCAATTTTAATATTTTCCAAATTAAATTAAACCTTCTGAATCTTGTTAACGGAGAAAGAATAGACTTTTATAGAGCAAAACTAACCAGTATAATTACAGGATATGTCCATAAAAATAAAGAAACTAAAAATCCCACAGACATACTCTACATAGAGACAGAACGTTTTCTAAAAAATAACCAGAATTTAGTGGTAGTTAATAGTGACAAAGGTGGAGTAACAGTGATTTTAGATAGAGAACAATACAACCATAAAATGATGGATTTATCGTCAGATACAAACACAGTTTTGAGTAGGGACCCAACCTCAACAATCCAAATTAAATGTAATGATTTTATTAAACAACTTGAAAAAGCACAACACCTAACACGAGATAAAGCCAAGTCACTAAAAATCTATAATGCCATTAGTCCAAAAATTTATGGAAATCCTAAAGTCCACCAATCCGGAATTCCACTTAGGCCTATTGTGTCGAGTATTCAAAATCCTATGACTCATTTAGCACAACTGCTGTGTGACATTTTAACTAAAGCATACGATCGTAACAACAATTACTATATTACGAACACATTCGAATTTGTAGAGTCAATAAGTGGTATAGAAGTACCTCTAAATCATGAAGTAGTGGCACTGGACGTCATTAATCTTTTTGGCAATATATCTAAAGAATTAACTGTTAAAGTACTGGGAGAACGTTGGGAAGTAATAGATCCACATTTCAAATGTCCAAAAATAGAAGACATAAATAAGCGTAAAAAAACTATTTTTACAAATGCTATCATTCATTTTTGACAATAACTATTTTGTTTATGAAAATACATTTTACAAACAAGTTTTTGGCTGTATCATGGGGTCGACACTTAGTCCAATATTGGCCCAGTATGTGATGGATCATCTCTTGGATAACTGTTTACCCAGTCTTACTTTTAATGTATTATTTATTAAAAAATATGTCGATGACCTTATTTTAATATTACCAAATCACGGCCTAGAAGAAATACAAACCGTTTTCAATTCGTATAATCCACACATCCATTTCACCATAGAGAGAGAGGTTGATGGTGGAGTGCCTTCTTAGACACTAGGGTAATTCGACATAATGGACGTATAATATTAGACTGGTATCAAAAACCTATAGCCTCAGGAAGATATATTAATTTTTTGTCGGATCATTCAACTAAAATCAAAATTAATTTTATAAAGCAAATGAAAAACATAATTCAGAAAATTTCAAATCCCGTTTTCTTAAACAAAAATTTAAACAGATTAAAAGAGTTACTAATCCAAAATTCATACCCAAAAGGCCTTATAAATAAAATATTATACTCCACCAGCAGCCTTTCACTCGATGATGGAATGCATGTTGAAGAAGGAACAGTGTTCGAATTTGTTAACTAAATTAAAATCAAAAACACCAACAAAATTCAAATCCAATGTAATTTATTGTTTAAAATGTAACACTTGTGATAGCATATATGTGGGTCAAACATCTCAGTGGGTAAAGAACAGAAAATCATTGCATAAAAGCGATATTTCTATGAAAAGAGACCGATGTGCATTAGCCACACATGCGGTCAACAACAACCACACGATAGATTGGGATGGGGTAAAAATATTAGATACTGAAATTAATACCAGTAAAAGGCTAATCTTGGAAATGTACCACATCAACAAAATTAATAATGTAATGAATAAAAAATCGGACACACAACAATTAAGTAGTATATACACATATCTGCTATCAAAGGAAATGACATAAAAAACAAATTAAAATTAATTTATTTGACACAAGTCATTTATGTTAAAAAAAACACGTTTCGTGAAAAAACACTGTTGCGCATATTTATAATTTACACCTAGCCTCAAATTTCTGTAAGTATATATAAGGTTCCATATAGTTTGTTGTATTAATTAAGTTGAATTGTAGATGCTCTGAAGACGAATTTAAATAAATTCGAAAGCTTAGCTTAAGAAAAAAGAGTACTCTTTTACGTGTAGCTTACAGGTCGACATACCCTGAATCACTTGGTCTTTAAGAAACTACGACCGTCATAGTCTCCAGCTTATTAATAATAAATATATTTTAATATAAGATAAATTTAATAGACGAACTGTCCACTTTATTGAAAAAATATTAGAGCAATTTTCAATTTTTTAAATTTTTTATATAGTTTTTTTATTATTTTCTATATATCTTTTTTAAACGTAGGGAGCTCAAATAATAAATATAAAATGCATCTTTTAAACCCCTCTGTCGTATACAGCTTTACTTGGAATAATTATGCTACCAATATATATGAAACGACTGAGAGACCTCAAATAATTAAAGCTAGGGAGCACTTGTAAGAATCCGAAAAATGCTCACGTTGTTACGATAAATTGATCCTAAGTCAACCATTTATTATTTAGTAGGCAGACCACCAGCTTAGATACTGTAAAAAATCTACGGTTTTGCAACAAATCATCAAAATTAAACTGTTTAGAAGTTTTAGAGGTTTACAAAATCTTAAATAAAAGTTGATTTTCTGCAACTGCGTAATATACAGGCATAAAATAGCTTTGAAGTCTAGATAGCTGTTTTGATTATCTGTCACTGTTATATAGTCTCGTATATAATAATACTTTTTTAATAAAGTGGAGGATCATTGGGTTACTACATAATTTATCTGAAATTATCTATTCACTGAACCCAATATAGAGTATATTTAATACTACAACTACAGCAGCATAGGAAAAGTGACTAGACGCTATAAACTAAAGCAATAGAAAAAAGCATCTTAAGTAATCAAATCTAACACCCAAACCGATTTCCCACACAGTTTTAACAAAAGGAATTTATAAATGCAGCGTCATCAGTGCTGGAACATCAAAGCGTACTTTGGATCCCGCTTTGAACGATTTTGCCTTTGAACTCACCGGAATACGTAATGATTGGTAAAGAACCTTGAAAGAGACGGAACTGTCTGCACTTTTTGCCACTCCTTTGTTTCCCGTTCTTGATAATTACGTTCAAAGATTCATGCTGCACCAGTTCATCTTGGTGCAAAACACACAACCGCGGACTGTAGACATTGGAACTACACTCGTCTTTCGGAATGTTCATCAAGCTGTTTTTATTTTAAACACAGACATTGAGTAAATGAATGGTATCCACCACACTCAAGGTCTAATTTGTTATTAACCGAACTCTTAAGTTGTATACTTAAGAAATTAGGACTTGAGATGGGAAAAAAATAATCTTTTGAGACAAATATACGAAATCGTAAGAACTGTTGCAAATCTGACACAACTCCTTAGATCCCTAGGAATCGTATTCGAGCATGCATTTTAATGTCTACACATATCTCAGAAAAGTGTGATAGAAGGCGAAGTTATTCGGAAGTAGTTGCACTTTTTAACGTGACGTTCACGAAACAACGATAAACAAAAGTTCTCGCAATTGATCCCAAGTTAAAGATTCCGCGCGAATATTTGGAGGTAATTGAGTACCTCTCTAGCTCTGTGGAGGTGGGTCGGGGTTATCAAGAAATTAACCAAATTATTCCGTTAGAAATGTGAGCGCCACTTGGTTTATTTACCTCCAAAATATTTGTAAATAACAAAACCAAGAAAGTTGAGCGGAAATACAATCACTAGAAGAGCTGAACTGCCTAAGTGTCGCTAGTTTACCAACAAACATCGCTAAAATTCCCAAAACACCACCCCAAGTGATCCAACCGCAACTGTAAGAGACGAGTATAAAAAAAGCGTACGGTTTCACCCAAAAGCAACACAAGATTTATTGTCAGAAGTGCGAATACAAAATTAGAAATGAATTTAATATATTAAAATGCAAAAGGATTATTAAATCAAATATACGCTATAAAATTACAACGTAAGTATCCTTAAACAAAAATTAAAGCTTATTGGATTAATAAGGTAAGTATGCTTTCGCGATAATATGCATACATTTTTTTATAAATGTACCTTTTCTTTTGTTTCAGGGATAGCGATGGGATACCGTTAGTGTGCACACGTACGTTTACAAGTTCGTCCCTTTACAAATTGTCCTTTCAGAGATAAAAAAAAAACAAGTGAACAAGTGAGATGTATAACTGGCGAATTAAGTTAAGTCTGATTTAAATGTTATATAATATTAAATTATATATGTATTTTACACTTAAACAATATGTAATATTAATTAAAATTGCAATTACTGTACTTTATCAAACGAAATCTTAATAAACAATGATTGAATGACGTTGACTTGGAGTAAGTTAATTTATGATCTAAATGTTGGAATGATTAAGCTATAAAATCTCAGCAAAACCGCATAAAACCGTCAATTTGAACTAGAAACTAGTGTCTACTTATCTGTTACGCAAGCAGTGGGTTGAATCCTAGGGGACGTTGAAAACCCCTCGATTCGGGACTGAGCTGGTTCGGTTCTGGTAAGATGACCTCCAGAATCCCTGGCGTGTTCGATAGAATGTTCGGGAAAACGTGGTATGATCAGCGGCCTCCATAGAATCCAGGAACCAGTCAAGGAAAGCAATCGTTGACAAAAGCAGTTCGAACAATCGATCATAATCAAGAACGTGAAAAGAACCCTATAGTTACAAATTCGTCTTACAACAAAGCCAAAAAGAATCGATTATAACACTCACCTCTGAAGAGGGTTCTTACAAGAAGCAATATCGAGCGAAACGTGTGGCGTTGTGATTTAAATCCCGCAAAAGCGGCTTGGACGAAGCTCAAACGAAACTACCAATAGCTTCTAGCGTCCAAATAGAATTCGTTGGTCGGATAATCCCAAACCTTTTGGATGAACGTTGCACAATATGTTCATAGACCGATCAGCGAATTTTCATAACACACCTGTTTCAAATGCTACCAAATACGAATCTAACGGCTCGTGCAAACCACACTGATTCGCATTAATCTCTCGCAGTTTTTGTCGACGGCGTGGTAAAAAGTGGTCCACAAGAAGCATATTCCACTGAAAATGCAGGTGCGAAAGGAAAAAATACTTTGAAGAGAATTCTGACAATACGGGGGAAGTTCAGAATACTAAATCGAAACATTAGAAATATTTACGTTGCGAAGGTATTCCACTGGAAATGCGGACGTGATTAAACGATGGAAAATGCAAAGAAGACAACTCTAACAATACGGGGAAACTTGAAAATGTTATTTGGAAATATTTCAAAAAATTATTGTAACAACTTTACAATGTTTTTGCCTCAATGGTAATGTGAATAGAAATAACTGCAGATATTGGTCGGACACAAATCCATATTGGATGGAACAAGTCCACACATGCACAACACCCTCAGAAAGTGAATCTCTGGTGTGGTATTATCGGTGAGCACATTATTGGGCCTTTTTTCATCGATGGAAATTTGAATGTCGTCAAGTATTTACAGCTCTTGCGGTAACACATTATACCAGAACTTATTTCCCTTTTCCCTAATCGTAAAAATGCTGCGCATCCTTCTGAACAGATATGGTTTCAGGAAGATGGTGCACCGCCCCATTTTGCAGTCAACATTCGTGGATATTTGAATGCGATATTTCCAGACATTGGTAGCCGCGGAGCGATAGAGTTCCCCTGATCTGACGCCACTTGATTTTTTTCATGTGGGGGTACCTCAAAAATCGTGTTTATGGTGATCGGTCACATAATGTAGAAGATTTAAAAGGACAAATCAGGATAGAAATTGAGAACTTACCTCCAAATATGCTATTTTTTATTTACATTTTTCTTAACTCAGAAGCAATAAATTATACAAGTGTGATACATTCTTGAAATCAGGAAATAAATATCATTTTCAATGATGTGCCTCTTGACCCCCCTTGCCGTTAAAAAAAAATAATTGAACTTGCGCCCATATCTCGGAAATGAGAGCTAAGATGGAGATGAAAAAATTCCAGGAAATGCATTTTAATTACCCATAGGCCCACGCACGATTTCAGAAATATCTGTAGAACAGAACCTGAAATATCCTGCTGGTTCCATACTTTGTAGTGACGATAGTTTGCTTAAATAATTGATACAAACATAAAACTATTTTTACAAGGATTTCTAGCGTCTCAGCGTTATTCAATTCTATTCTACACATTTCTCAAACGACTTCTTGTTCTCAATATTCGGGAGGTTCCAATAATTCAGTTTTTTCCTATACTTTACCAATCTCTGGTGCCACTAAAGGTAAAAATCCCTCTTAGGCCATACAGTTTGGTGTTTTTCTTTACTCAGATATGCAGTAATAGCTACGAACAGAAAGTTTCGTTATCTAAAACGCCAGAAAGCTAACTAAGGTGAAGATTGTGCTTTTCCGTGCTCTAGTAAGCAGTTAATGATTAATAAAGCCCTAGATAAAAAACAAGTACGAGAAAATTTTATAATGAATGATTTAGTCACAAAAACTCGTTCGGTAAGCTTCCACTTAGAACGTCATTTCATTAATATTTTAGCGCTTCTTCTGCCTGAGCGTCCGTCTCCATTTCCAAGCAAACTTTGCATCAATGTCCTAAGTAGTGGCGTAAAATCTGTCGGACGCCGGGACATTCGATTTTCCTCGCGTCTTTCTTTAATGTATTGCCTCCTTGTACGTACGGGGCTGCGGGAATCCGACGGCGTGTCAGATTCGGAAACCCGTGGCGCGCTTTGGAGAGCTCCGTAAACAGCTTAGGACAACATATCGCTTCCACTATTTAGTTTGCCATTACTGTTAATTATCAGACCTCATCTGGGGGCGGAATCTGCTTTCGCAGGGCAGGTTTGTTATTCCGCAGTGATTTGTGCAAACATCTGAGGGACGCTGACGGGGGAGCGAGGGGCAAAAACTTTAATGCCAACAAATCGCCGGTTCTCGTTAGCATGCACGTGTGTTGCGAATTAATGCAAGGCGCGTCGTCGAAAGCCGCTTGCTGTGCATCCTGGGGATTTCGCGTCTAATGTGGAGCCTGAAAATGAACTACTAGTATTCAGTAATGAGGTAACAAAAAGATGAGGCTCTAAGTCTGGGATTAAGGATTATTCAACTACCTCAGTCGTGTGGTATTAAAATTGCTCTCCACGTGATGTCATCTGCCTCATAATAATTTTTGGCATATTTAACCCATTTTAAAAACGAGTTGAGTAAATCTATTTCTCTACAAAAAAATCGTCAAAAACATTGAAGCATCTTTTGGCATGTAGCGACAGCAGCAGTACATTTTCCGGAGCTTTTCGTTAGCGGCAAAGCGTTATCTATCTGCTTAACCATGAAGCAAAGAGCAACAATAACAAAGTAGGTTTATTGTAAAACATTACGTCGCCTGAGACGAGCAATTTACCAGTAGAATAAATGAAAAGGTGTGATCTCGTTCGGCATTGTTTTCATCCAAGACAATGTACGGCGGCATTGTACCAAGGTAACGATCTTTTCAAATCGTTCATCGTATAGCCCGGACCAGTAGCAGTAATTTTTATATATTTTGAGAATTGAAGTCATTTTTGGGCGGACAATACCTTGTCACCAGGCAAGGGTTCCGATAGGCTGTGTAGACGTACTTGAAGGAGTGGCGATATAGCTCCTTGAAGAGGGTATATGACAAATTTTTATGTAAAGAAATTATATTTTTATAACCGACTTGACTGATAGCTTTAGACTCGAGAGGACGCGTTTTTGACCGCTGAGAACTGACTACCTAATATCTGTTTCCTTGTGTTGTTTTGTAATTAAAACCATAAAAAGACTACAATCGGCACACATTATTTAAGTAGATCTCTAGAATTAAGCATTCGGGAAGCTTAAAAGAACAAACACATACCGTAGTAGTAAAAATAGAACAAACTGTGTCGGCCTATAAACGGCCCGGTCTAAAATCGACGCATAAGCGGGCGAACCCTTTATTACCTGCTGCTAACTGGCATTGCCTCCTATGGATCTACCTGCTAAACAAAATTTACAATTATATAAACATATTATTGGAAGTATACTTTGGTTTATGCTATTTGCTATTAACTTTATTCAGAAAAAACTTCTATTTGACAATACTATTTATTATAACCTTTTAAAGTCTGAAACACAAATTCAATTCATGGCTATATCTATTTTCCTAATATTTTCTCAACACTTTCTCCCCCTTCAGTTCACAAGTCTTCGAAACTTGTCCCCAAAAATTGGACAGGATAAATTTTTGTCACAGGTCTCTTGTAGATGCCTGGCGTCATTTCTACTTGAACTATTTGAACTTTTGCATCAGACCCTTCTTCTGTGGATACCACTTTATCCAAAGGCCAGTTATTCCTTGGCAAATAGTTGTCCATAACAACTATAATTTCACCCACATGCAGATTTCTTGTTTCTTCTAACCATTTTGATCTTGTAATCAAAGCTGTTAAGTATTCTTTTATCAATCAATTCCAGAATTACTCTGCCAGTTGTTGAGCTAATCCCTAATGCTTGCGAAAGTTTGTGGTTCGATAAAAAATTTCTGGTGGCTTTAATATATGCTATGTCCCAATGAGACAATAATTCGACGTTGAGCTTTCAGTATCTCCATGATCTGATGACACATATATTAGTGGTCTGCTATTTATTATGTGTTCAGCTTCCAATAGTGCTCTGATGCATTATCTTTTAAAATTGTCTGTAGAACTGCTTTTACAGATGGCACCATACATTCTCATTACCCACCCATATGTGGAGCTGCTGGAGGTACCTATATACTTCTATTCTATATTCTGACTAAGCCATTCTCTTCTAACCTTCTCAGCACTTATTGATTTGATGATAATAAAGGATCTGGCCGCTTCTGCGTCGATTTTGGTCCGGACCGCTTATAGGCCGTATTCGAAGGAACATAACTAACCAGCAAAATAATAACAATGACTTTCGCCTTTTTAGACGTACTTTAAGAGAAACAGAAAAAAGATTTCTTACAGTAACAACTAATCAACGAAAGAAGAAAATAAGATAAGTGTATAAGGAAAAGAAAAAACTAAAATGACTTGTAGTTAGCTCACTCTTAGATCTGTTCATAATGTGTTTTAGTTCTTGTGTTGTTGGTGTCCTTACAGCGAAATAAATAGCAAAATATACTATTCGCATGTTATTTTATGTGGACAGCATAAATTATTTATTTCCATTTTTCCTCGAAAATATGAAGGAATCAAGTACTGTATTTTCATAGTTGATGATGTCATGATACTAGAACACGTGAACTTCGACAACGTCAACACGCAGAAATATAGCTTATTTTAAAATAAAAATAAATCAACGCATCTGAGGATAGTTAATGAATATTCTATTTTTCCAAACTAATTAATTTATTACAGGTATTATCGAAACGTCAGATAAATAATTTTTTGTCAGTGTTTTTCATTTCCCACCCTCTCACAAGGACATGGTTTGTTAAATTTCAACAAATTTGAGACGAAAGTTCAACAAGAAAAAACGTCTTTAATAAGCATAACGAAAATTATGAGCTAGGTTATATTTGAAAGTCAATTTTACAGTTATCTTTTATGAAATACTGCGTTTATATCTAGCAGGCATTTCCATTCCACTCGATAGGCGTAGATTTTGTCAGATTGGCAGAACGTTTCTCTCACGTCTTGTTTCTTAAGTGATTTTTTCATTTACTTAAAAAAAAATTCGAACTTGTCAGATATTCTTTGAAGGTGCTCCATTTGACAATGACAAAGTGTAATTGAAACGTCAAATCAATAATTTTTACCTGTGTTTGACAAGCCAGTGTTTTTACAACAACGTAATAATTATAAATTACTCCACATATATTCGAAACCCCCACAGGAAAAAATCAAGCGGCGTCAGATCAGGGGAAGGTGCTGGACATTCTATCGCTCCGCGCCTACCAATTCATCTGTCTAGAAAATTATGTCTATTCACATTACCATTGAGGTAAAAAGTGCTTCATCAGAAAACAATCGAATTTAAAATGTTTTTACCTTCATCTATCATGTTCATAGCAGTTTCGCAAAATTTTATCCTACGATCGAAATCATCTTCGCTCAATTCTTGTAATAAGTGAACTTTGTGTGAATGAAACTTCTCTTTTATCAAAATTTTCTGAACAGATCTTCTGCCAATATGGTGAGTGAGAGTACGCTGTTGTACGAAACACTTGGGATTCACTTGCACATCTAAAAGGACATTAAAGCTACTTTTCTCACGACGTCCTGGTTTTTGACGATTTTTAACACCGCCGTTTTCGTCAAAACGTTGCGATGTTTTAATAACTTTTGATCTGGCAATTGGTTCACGATCTTCATGAATTGGGTATTTGCCATGTATTTATATTTTATTAAATTGCATATTAATAGGTAGCATCTAATCCACAAAATAGCTGCGACAGCTTATAGATTGGAAAAAGTGGATCGTAAGGTGTATTTTTAATATTAAAAATGTGAATATTTAAAGGGACCGCCAAAACGCGAACATATTGGCCGTGACGTCAGGTGTCTTGTAAATAGCCGCTTGTTTACATCTGGGGTCAGCGCATCACGCGTCAGCCTCAGCCCGTCAATTTATCAGTTTGTTGCTTGCGTTCATTTTGTGACAAGCGAATTAAAATACGCCAAGAAAAAGTTAAATACTTATGAGTTATGACTTCTGAAGGCATCTTCATTGTTATGGAATTTGTGTACAGCGACGAGCGGTTCAACGCGGCGGAGATGAGGAACGTAAAAGCAAAAGCAACAGCATAAGTGGACTTTTTATCAAATTAACGTAGCATTGATAATCGCAGTGGGTTGTTGGAAACATACTATTTGTAAAGATAAAGATGTAAGAATCAAAAACGTACCCTAAACTTGACATTTATTTTAGAGGTCAGAATAAATATAAATTGCTATTTATTTTCGGGGCTCTTGAGGCTCGTTTCGGGTCTGGCTAACAGTCGAATATATGAAAACAACGTCGTTCTTTGTTATAACATTTCCCTGTATCAACATCAAACGCATATAATTTTTCATATCCTCTTCAAGCTATAACAAAATGGTAAACACTTATAACCGCAAAAAGAATAATAAAACTCACAGTAAGAATTAAGATGATCTTCACAACAGAAAAACAAACTTTGCGATATCGGCATATCACGTCTAGGGGCCTTAAACAACTTTTTCATACGTTGATAATCTCGAGGAACGGTTACAAAAATTTTGTTAGCTGTACTGACTGAAGTACTTTTATAACCATGTACAAAACAACACTTGTTTTGTTTTCCATGCATAACAGATGCTTGTAAAACTACACAAATCACTTTTTGGTGCGACCTCTTACACCGTCCTTCCAATAAACACCACACAAAAGCTTTTCCAATACAAGACTGATACTACACCAGTAAACAGCACGCTCCTCGGTAATGTTTACATGACACTTGACGTCACGAGTTGAATAACCTTGGATAGAAGCGTTTTGGCGGTGACTCCTAAGATTCGAATTTCAGACCTGAAATTCTCTGCCTACAAATATTTTTGTTGTTGTTTTTAACATGGCATACGATATATATGCACTTCAAGGTTCATTTTACGTAATTTTCAAAAAAAGTGATAATACCCAATTGTATTGTAGAGTGCAACTACTTCCGAATAACTCCACCTTCTATCTTCATAACCAGTCATCAGCAAAATTTCGATGGGATTATGTTCAGTTAACTGAGGCATTGCGATTGCAAATAACAAAGTGAATGGAAATTATCACCAGTCACGAGGAAAATGGAGACACCTGGAGTTTTTGTTCTTACTTAGTGATAACGAATATTGTTTCTATCCTGAAGTTTTTTTGCAAGAGTCAAGTTTGTTATCGCACTTTTCTCACCTGAGAAGCCATAATTGTACAAGTGTGATACATTTTTGAAATCAGGAATCTTTCCCATTAAAGAAAAATGCAACTTGCGCCCATATCTTGGAAGCGAGAGTTCAAATTAATTACCCATAGGCTCATGCACAATTTCAGAACAATCGATCGAACAGAACCTGAAATATCCTGCTGGTTCCATACTTTGTAGCGGCTTTGTATAAAGCAAACTAAACATGACTGGTTGTTTTTAACATTCATTGAACGAAAAGCGAAATGGAAAACAAAGCAAGTACGAATACTAAAAATGAATTCAGTTTCCTATCATCATCGTAAATGACCTGCATAATTTACCCTCACTTGTGTTAATACACTTTTTATCCGTTAACGGGAGATAGCTTTTCATGCAGAAATAATAAAAAATAACCGATGCATGCCCCTCTTCATTAATTTATAACAGCGCTTTCCGGTATCCCACCTTTTCATGCCCGACCTGCCTCTATCCGGAACATCCCTTAATATTCGTTTCAAATTATTTTTAAGTGCATTCATTACGGCCCGACGGAGCTGGTACAGGCTGTCAGGCATATCCGACCGCTGTCGTGTTTACCTCGTCAATTAGGCCGGCTCAGTCTTCTCGTGTTTGTACTGGGCTCGATCTTCTTTTCGCCCCGTCCCTCAAACGGAACGCGAGCTGCATTTAGTTTGATTATTCGGCCCTCCAGATTCGCCGGGTATAAATTACCCGAACTTTTGTATTCCGCCACTGCCAATAATACCAAATTAACAGCAATAAATTATGTTCGGCTTTGCGGATAAATTTCCCGCCGGCTTCGATGAACACAGGTTCCGAATTAACTCTCTTTCACAACGGGAGGATAAAAAACGAGTAAGTAACAGTAATAAAATAATGTGAAAATTTAGACTCGTTATAAGATAATATATTTTTGGAAAATCGCTGTCTCTTGAAAACACTGACAAAAAATTATAAGCCTGACGTTTCGATTACACCTGTAATCTTTGTCAAAGACGAAGAACCTCAAAATTTGCCTGACACAAGTTCAAACAAAATTTTGAAAGTAAATAAACAATTCACCAAGGAAGCGACATGTCATAGAAACAACGTGCCATCCTGATAGAAAAGAACCTAATGACGAAAAATAGCCTTCCCATTGCATCACCTGATTTTTGTTCATAAAAATTATCGTTCCATAAGAAATAAGTTGATTTTAAACAATGTTCAGATAATTTGGCTATCGTGTCACCTAGGGGATCGCTATTAAGCTTTGATTTGATGATATGTATCGTTTCAGGGATGGGTGCTTTCGTAAATAAAGAAACCACGTCAAAACTAACTAAAATATCATCTTCTAAAATACTTAAACCTTTTATAATATCAATAAAGTCTGAAGAATTTTTCATGAAACTACTGGTTTTTCCTACATAAGGTTTTAAATATTTAGCACAGAATCTTGCTAATTTGTAACAAGGACTGCAAATCGTATTGACTATGGGTTTTAACGGGACATTGGTTTTATGGATTTTGGGCAAACCATACAATTTAGGTACTTTGCAATCGGAAACAGTTAAAAGAGACTTCTCTCCATTAGAAAGATTTGAACTTTTGATAAGATCATTAGTAATTTTGGAAATTTTTGATGTAGGATCTCAGGATAATTTTTGATATATATGATGGAGACATAAATAAAAGAAGGAAAGAGTTTTCGTTTTCAGCATAAAATGGGGATCAAAATAGTGTAACACTAAGCTCGTTAATGAGGTTTGCCGAAGATATACGTATACCACCATAGCGAGCTCCTTTTACCGTAAAAAATGTTGTACGATCATTCATGTGGGGCTTAGGCCATAATGTTTGTGTATGTGAGCCCTACTCGATGATAGGGTAAAATTAGTCGGCGTATACTGGCCGAAGCGAGCCAGCCTGTGATTTAATTAGTCAAAGTTTATCACCAGGCAATTAATAATGGCGGCCTCTGCAAATGGCGCGCGTTGACAAGTTGGTGTAGCACGTCACATCCGCATGGCCACCTGGATGCAACGCGGTTTTATGCCCGTAGGTATAATTACTGCACAGGTAGGGTGTGATTTGCGTTTTTAGATGGCGTTCGAAACGCACTGCTGATTGTAACTGCAGTTATGTTTGCAATATTTGAGTAGGTCAGCTCCAAAAGTTCTATATTTCTGTTTGGAAGAAGTCTACCAAAAATTTACGAAATAATTGATTACATGAAAAAGAATAAAATTACAATTCCGGATGGAAAAGTTACCAAAATGGATCTATTGACAATAATAAAAAATCTCAACATACCTAAACAATATCGAGTTAATGAACTAGCGAAAGGACATGGACATATAGTTATGCGTTTGCCACCGTATTATTGCGTCCTAAACCCAATTGAATTAGTGTGGAGTACGCTTAAAAAAGGAATACGAAGAAACAATACAAGTCCGCGTTTAGGTTCGGGAGTTGTAGATTTAGTGCGTAGAGAGGTAAGTAGTATAACGAGAGAACTGTGGAAAAGCTGTATTAAGCATGTTATTGGAATTGAAAATAGATATGTATCCCCAAACTTTCAAAATTTTATAATACATGTTAATGATGATGCTAGCAGTGATTCAGAATTTGACAGTATGACAGATGATGATAATAATTAATATATTTAAGTTATGTCGGTGCAAACTTGTTAAGACGTTTTTGTAAAAATATAATATATATTCTTATTATTTTCTTTTAAAATACTTGTCTTTTATTTACATATTTAGTAATGTTAACCGCTAACCGCATGTTTCCAATAGTTAAAAGATTGTAAAAATATTAAAATGTGTTGTTCAGCATTCAACATATTCACAGGATATAAATATTACAGGAATGTTAAAAATCAAAATAAAAATATTTAGGAATGCGAGATTTTTCTTTGCATATTAAAAAATGCTCAGATGTGCATGTTGTCTAGTTAGATTACAAATTTCATTATAACTAGATATACTTTGCTTGTGCAAAATAATGTTGCTACTCATCTAAAACTACGTACAATTCATTTAGAGACGTAAATAAAAACGATCGATGTAAAACCTCTTATTAACCCAATGATTAAAAACTACTTAGAATAATATACACTACACAATCAAAAAACGAGTTTTAAAACGGCTTAAAGTCGGCACTGGAAATTCGCAAATTCACAAAGAGAGGGTTTGATTTGTGAGGGATCGCGTGCCGTTCCAACTGTGCCAGTAAATGAAAGGTAAATAATATTGCAGGGTTGTAAAAACGGTAAGAGAGTTGCATTACTATAACTAAATGTTATTTCGGTTTGGCGAAGGAGTGTAAGCTTGCTCGCCATCATTCATCTGTTTTTCAGTATTTACATCGAGGGGCATCGGTCTATCACAGTCAGATTGAAAATGAGGGAAAGTTAAATAGACCAATAGGTTGAATTTGCACAATATTTTTGGTCCCAAAATATATAAATTAAATAATAGTATTACTGCATTTTCTTCGGTATAATATTTCTTCCCTTTAGTTTCTGCATTAGAAAGGACGATTTAATAACTGCTATACGCAACATCATTTCAGACTGTTCTACATAAAGTAAGAATACATTTCAGAGATGTCCCAGATGTTGTTCCCAAAAGCCAAGATATTTCAGCACTAGTGGGCGCTTTCAGCGCGGTACACCTCCGCCATTCACGTATACATAGACAAGCATTCCATTCCCAGATATTAAAAGCAATCAAACGGAAATAATAATTTCCCGCGAAGCAAMACATATATAAATAAGRGCTCCCGTATTTTAATGAAGCGGGCGCCGGCACGCACCGCTCCCGTCCCGGCGCATGCCCCGAATTTTGAATTGTACACGGGACGTCTCCCGGCGTCGCAGTTCGGCGTTGCGGTCGGCGTGCGTCTGAAGGCCCCGCGAAATAAATATCCGCGTGCGGTCCGCGAACGTCGGAAAGTTTCGCGTATGAATGTTATCTAACTTCGGCTGCGAGCGGGAATGTGAGAGGATACGGATTGTTTCTGGGAAGTTTTTCAATAAAAGTCGGGGTGACATGCAAGTTGCGGTTATCTGATGTGTAGGCGGGCGTGAGACAGGTGACGCTGATTTCGGGGACGTGAAGAGGATGAAATTGTGAGTTTGCATAACGTTTTTTTTCTGTCTCTGATGGTTCGTACCTGGACTTAACGTGCTCATTTTCTCGGGACGTTTTCAAATGTTTGCCGTTGATGTTTCGATTACTTTGGAAAAAATGCCGGAGTTCTCCTCGAAACAATAAGAAAATCACCAATCAACGTTTTACTGAAATCATAACTTTCTTCAGAGTTACATAAACTGTATTTAGAGGGGGGAGGGGCTAAGGGGGTCAAGCCCCCTCCAAAAGCCACTCGTGATAAACTTATATTAAACTTGATATTAGTGCAACGCTACATAGAGTCCAGTTTTCATCACTTATCTTTACTTGATCCATTAAATAGGATAGCATTTTTTAAATTTCACATCTCTATAAGAAGGTGTTTACGTATTGAGTTTTTGAACATTTCTCCCAAACAGCAGCAGAGGTCCATCAAGAGACAAATGAGCTTTTTCAATCCTGTTATTAAAAGTTACTGTTTGTTACTCAGATACAAAATATAAAACCGTTTGTTTGGTCAGTTCAAACTGTATACAAAGCGATGCACAAGCGAAAGCACTCACTCAATACTTGAGCTGAACATTCGATCATATTGTAATCATAACGCTAATACACATCAACAATACTATTTATAAATGTAAATGTTAACATTACAATTGTTTTTCCCAATATAACAATAATCTTCATATGTAAATAAATCTCTTCGGAAGCTTAATTTAGAAACTTTTCCAATGCTTTCTGGTCAAATGTCTTCGCTTTCTTAGGTTGATAATGTTTCAATTTACTTTTTAAAATCACGAACAAGGCCTTAAACCTAAAAAGTTATGTATATATAATATAATATATATAAAAATAAAGCTACTAAAATTTTTAAACAAAACAAGTCATAAAGGATATTCTTGAATAAAGTTATTAATAAAATAAATAAAATCAAGTCGTATGTTATACTTAAGTAATATTGAGCTTATTACTTGTATAATGGCATGTTAAACATAGTTATCACATCAAATTATCCATCAATTTGTAAAGGATAATCAAATTTATACTTAATTCTATCACCTGTAGTAATTATTGTAAGCGAGTTAAGAATTATTTGGGATTTAATTACTATACTAGTATCTTTAGCATTTTCTTTAAAAATAGTCTAGGTTTATTCATAAGATTGCCAAAACCTCTATACTTTCGTGCACAAATATTTGTAATATTTTTTTCCAGGAACGTTAATAATAAAGCAGTCTCATCAATACTAGAAACTCGAAGAGGATCATTCAAAATATCATTGTAATCTTGTAAGCGTCACAGATGCTCTAGAGGCAGTAAAATTTTGGGGGTGTCTTGTTAGGGTTAGATGGCGCTTTAAAAAGCTACTCTACTATCTCTTTCCCGGTCTGCCATTCTTAAATGGAGTGAATTATCTTTTCCTATTGGGATCCCTCGTTTTACCACGGCTTTTGCCCATGTTACGAGTATTTTGTCTATATCTTCGGTCCCATTTGGCGTCTAGTAAGTTCCCTTTACTTTGTTCAATAAAGTCACCCTTTGTACGCCGAATTTCTTCACTGAATTAGCGTTGGGACGCCTCCGTTACATATTTCGATGGCTGCTTGCATATGAGCTTTGAAATACCGAAACATATGTTCTTTTACTGGCGACATCGGGTTTAAATATAAATCTGAAATCAATTGAACTAATGGTTGACACCTAGCACACTCTAATAGCAGACATTGTCTTCTTTTGTATAGGCTGAAGTAAAACGAATGAAACTTAGATGTATACTATATTTACAGAACACGGAGACCATAAAAATGAGCTGAGGAGTTAAATTTGATGTAACTCCACACACGTCGTTTCTAAGTTTTGATTAATTTTTTGTACTATAGTAGAAACCACATAAAACTGTCGCAAAATCTAGCTGAAACAAAAAGGCAATTGTACTAATACGTCAATCATTTTATATATTTCTAATATAATAACAAACAATAGCAATAATTATTAATATGCAAAACAAAATCATACTTCTTAATGGTTAGTCTCTTTGAGAAATACACAAAAAACACACATGTGTCAACCTACTCACATTATTTACTCTGAACTGACACTATTTTCAAGTTTTTATCGGATAAAGTACGCAAGTTTTTTTACCACATATCGTAGATGTTGCTAGGCATATTTTAAATGATGGTGATGTTAACTAAATGACTATTCTTCTTAATTGAAAAGGCTTTTTGTAAAGTGTCAGGCATTGGCGATTTTACCTTATGCACGCCACTGTGATTTACATATCTAGAAGTTTTGGTACGCTAAATCTCGATAGCATAAACTAATTGGTAGCAATTGTTTATACAAGCTGTTTTTGCAACAATTGAAGATAAATAGAATGTTAATTAGCTACAAAACATTTTCGCGACCCCTTTATCGTGTTTGATAATTATGACATACATAACTTCTAAATTAGCAATCGTTATCATCCAACATATGATAAGAACCTAGCAAGCAAGGCGCAATAAGAACATGTTCCTTCATAACGATTACGTACTGTAATAAGTTGACTATAATTTATACGCTTATATGTTTGAAATACATCACAAATACATTGAATAAGGGACAGCTCCTTGGAATTAAAGTAACTAAGCCAGCCTAGATGATTGAATTTTCTGTTATTTACATAAATTATTACAAATATTGTTTGATAAAGATTTAAAATACTCAGTATGTCTACTTTGTATGGGATTCCATCTGCTATGGAGCAAACATTTTTTGCGTGTATTTTCTTTCTTTCTTGACAGTTAATCTATTTACAATTTAACGATTGAGAGCATTATTGAATGCGTAGCTTTCCAATCTTCTTCTAAATTTTTTTGACAGATAAAAAAGGTTTTCTATAAATACTAAAATGTACTTTGTGATATTTTTTTTGTCGCATGTATGGTATTATTTTACCCTTTGCAACTGTATGTTGCATTTTTTGTTTGATTGCTTTTATGTCCAATTTTTTCATAACCAAACAAAACTAGCGATGCTTTATTAAATTATGCTCATAAGCATAATTCTCACACCCACTCCAATCAACAAACACTCACATGAATACTCGAATTCGTACAGCTTCGTAATGTTTAACTCCCTTCCACCGCAAAACATCCGAAGTTATTAGGAGGGCCTTCACGTTTTTGGCGGTTATAGCTTGCTGCCCATCGGAAATTGTCGAAGTCCTTTTGCTTATTAAGCTTTCTTGTCAGAGTAAGGGTCCTTACGAATCCTTGTCGGACAAAAACCTAATTGGCGTGATTGCGGTATCGCTGGAAGCATTTATAGATCGAATGTGTTTCTTGTGGGAGATTTTTTTTGTTGTTTCGAACCGTCTCCGGTTTTGTTCTCCCATATCGTTTGCTATACAAAGAGCCTAATCGGATACTTAACCAAGTAAGCAATTATAGTATGTCTTTAAGTACATGATCGTTTTGGAAACATTAGGTTTTTAGTAAATTAATAGCGTTTTTTTTAATGAGTTAAAATTGTTATCATTTGTTGCTGACTAAATGTGTCATTCGCTCATGTTAAAAAATTCACCCTTTATGTACGTCAAATAATAAATTTCTGATTCAAATATTCTTCAAAAAATAGTTTTTGGAATCATATTTCGTGAGAGATTTAATCAAAGGTTTTGCTTAAATTGTTATTGAGAACACAGGTAATAGCATCTGATGTTATATCTTTCTGAAATACGAATTTTTTACAGATCGTACAGATTTTTCGTTTGAAAATAACTGGTTATTTGTTTTAAAAGTATTTTTTTCAGCTAGACAATAAATGGATGTTTGTTGTTTAGTGGCATCTCGTTATTCAAAGTAGCCAAAATAGAAACAAATAAAACAAATATATGAAAGAATAATAACCTAAATCTTAAGATAGTCTTTCAATAATTAATTTAGTTTACTGATTCAATAACACTTATAGATGTATGCATATTTTATGATGATCTAATATCGAATATCACTAAGACTTAATTCTCTATAGAATTGTGTGCAACTACTCGTATAGAAAAAATTAATTTTTGTTATGATCAGGGATTCAAGCAGAGTCACTTTTTTTAAACTCGTTTTATTCATCGTTGTTAATGTGCATTTATACCAGGCATGCGCATACTAAATTCAGTAAATAATATGAGCCTTGTGTATGGATATCCACTCAACAATTTTATTAGCAGTTTTAGTATAGGGTTTCAAAAGTGTTACTTCAACAAACAGTCATAATTTTTTTTACTCATAAACGTGAATGGGATACAATACAATCAAATAGCCATTTGCAGTTTAATAATATTGAGGAATGTTTTTTTTTTCATTTTAGTTCTGCTTACGTTATCCTTGAACTCCAATAAGGACAACGTAGTTTTTAAATTTAAAAGAAGAAACTTACTTCTAAAGATAATATGATTTTGTGAAAAACTGAAGTTATACAATGTAGAGCACACAACCAAAACTTTTTTCTGATAGTTGTGGAACAGCTAATCAATGGGTGTTAGAATACCCTAGCTTTTTTATACTCATAAATCTCTTTTTGCGTTTCTCAGTGCTTACTGTATTTTATGTAAAAATGGGAATAAATTATACTACTAAAGGTACTTCAACATCAACTGGCAGAATGTCACAGGCAAACTTTATGCAGTTATTTAATATGTGAGTTTTGTAGCCAATTATTAAGGGAGATATTTGTATGTGTATAAAAATATACTCCTCCAAAATTGAAGTTAGTATTTTCAGCACAATGAGCTACGGGATTGTTTTTCAGCTGAAATGAATTTAGCGTTACTACTAAATATGCCCTAATTTCTTCACTTGAATCCATTGGTTTGGTAATAAAAATATTTTGCTATCATAAGTATCAATTACAATTAATATTTTCGTTGATATTTAACGTTAGGGGTGCAATGCGTCATCAATTAACATCGCTGTTCTTCATTATAGTTGGTTGCCTCCTTATGGGCGTATTTTATGCCCATCAGCCTTTTACCATTTCTCTTTAACTTCCCTTTTTATCGGGCAAAAAATACTTGACTTTCGATCGCACATGCAGAGGTGAACAGTCACTTGAAATTTCGGTCTAATTTGGCATATCGGCTTAGCCGGAGTAATTCGGGTGATCTGAATTTTAAGTAAGTGCTCGATTTTTGATTAGTGTGAATACATTTGGATTCTTTTGGAGCGCTTATCTAACCGCTTAGCTGGATTATATCACCTCGCGACTACATGTGCATAGTTTTCCACCAACTACCCTCGATCATCCGGTAAAGAAAAGGCCTTTTCTTTCAACCGCCGTTTTACTTGCATACGGATTGTGGGGCGATTGCATCACCTTAGCAAATTGAGCAGTTTCTTTTGGATATTTCTTCGCCGTGGTCATACATTGTTTCCGGCGGAGACTGTTGGGGTTCATACGTCATTCCTGGAGGAAATTGTGCCTGGATGTATGCCTCTGGTATTGGCTGATGTGAAATCAAGTCGTAGAGAAGACGCGTACAAGGGCACCAGGGCTTCCTGCTGGATTAAGTGAAAAGTACCTACAGTATAAGACATTTACCGCAGAAAAGCACATAATACATTTGTGCCGTGTTGGATCTTATTACAAAAACGGCTAGCAGTCATTTTGTTCTTTTTAGCCTGTGCTAGTGCTGGACAAGTTTATATTCCGTACATTGTGCGTAGTACACGAAATATTCTTGCTCACTACAACACGACTGATATCCATCAACTAATTTTGTATTGTATGTTAACGATCGTAGTTTCTTTGAACTTATCTTCTCTTAAATATGGCTACTTTAATATTTTTCTTGTTAGAGTTTATTTACTACATTAACTTCGTGTAGCCTTAATTTACAGTCTTGCTATACTTATTCGTACAATATTTTTTTTGGAGTGATATCGCAATTTCTTTTAAATATAAAGCATACTTAATATTGGTTAATCAAATACGTAAAGAATCTAACCATAATTGAATGATTAACGATTCTTAATTGTTGAACGTTGTTTTAGAATTAATTTGACGTGTATTTATGTTGTGTAAGGGAGCGAGTCTTTATATTGAATTATTATTGAATATCGATTCTAGAGATAACTACATTTTATTCTGGTTTCGAATTAGAGTTTACTACCACTTATTATATTGCGTTTCTTTTGCTATGAATTTATTTTAATAAACAAAGAGTTCTAGGTATTCAGGTGTTTCTTTTTGTTAGTGCATTGTAGTTTCAGTGATCAAAACATTATATTTGCCTTCAATTTTGTTTTGTGACAGCAAATAATACGTTGAGTGCAGGGTAGGACAGCCTGGCGCCCATTTAAACATAATTTTCTTCTAAGACAAGTTCGTATTTATTTTCTATTTGTTTACTCACCCCCTAAATCCTCTGAGTTAGCAGACGCGCTCTTATGCTTGTTACCTATAAGGTAAGTGTTTTGATTATTTGGTTTACTAGTGTCGTTTAGACACGTAACAAGTCAATTAAAATACTTTGTTCTGGTTATGTCGCACAGCTTCCTAAGATGACTAAATTAGTGTAGGTACTCATCACTATCAATTGCCATGTATTTCGCTCAAATTGGAATTTATGGCAACTACCCTTTTAACTTACATGAGTTTGTCGCAGATATAGTGATTCCTTCATGTATTGGATAAATCTTCAGCAACATTATGCAGCAGTAAGTGGCACCCTCTTCTATCTCAATAAATCACCCCCGTGCATATCTGGCCCTCCTCGCTGTGCCGTTTCTCCGATTTGCTTATCACAGCCACCTACGAAGCGAATAATCAATAACTGTAATTACCTTCCCAGCATGATTATAACAATATACACAACTGAGATTGATTACTGTGGTAGCATATAACAAACACACCTGCTCGAATGGTAAAAGCCTTATCAGCGGAATGCATTGTGCGGGAGCGCTTTCACCGAAACAATACGCAACGCCAACTAGGCGCAATTCTAATTTGTATTATAGCTGCGCCTAGGTGGGAACTTAATTAGTAAATGTCCAGAGCAGGGGAAGAATAATGCACAAATTAATACTGGGATTCGCTTGTTAATATTCAAAACGTTTATACGACCCGCACGCTCCGATGCACTGCAGCTGCAGGTGGATGCAGCTCTGCTTTGTCCGAGGATCTTTCTTCAACTGGTGGCCGTTATTAAAAAGAACAATGTTTTTAATTACCTGTTTAGTGCAAACGTTTAGCCCGAGGAGCATGAATAATGAAAAAGTTGCTTTGTGGTAAAGACACAAAGCAAATTGGTAACTTAGTGGAAGGGAAGCGGTTTGTCGAGTGCTAGGAAACAAGAAGCTAGTGCCTTTCAGGGCTAGACTACTGCGCCATAACAGTCAAAAATATACTTATAATGTCAGGGTGCCAGGAGGAAGGAAATAACTCATGACACTAATCTGCTAATAATTGTAATTTAACTATTAATGTAAGACCACGACTAAATAAACTAAAACAACTAATTTCCAAATAAGAACGAATATTTCATTGTCCTTTTGGGAAGCAGACTCAAATCAACTAGGTACTTGCATAGTTGGCTTATTAATACACAAGAGTAATTTAATTACAATTAGACAAAATCGTTACCATAACAAAATGCTTTAGTACTTCAGTTGCAACTGAATAAATAGTAATAGTTACTTTACGATGTCCTTGTTAATTGGTTGCTAGTTCTTTATAATTATAGTAGACTGTATAGATTTATGCTGCTTTATTTTCTAATATCAAAAACCTTGATAAAATCACTAAGCCATATGCTCCATAACATTTCTGCGAAGATGATAAATTTTTGCTTGCCAAAACTTGCTCCTCATATAACACATGTAGTTAATTGTTGCCTCGAAAGCGGTTACTTCCCAGTATCATGGAAAACCTCCGTTATTACTCCCATTCCAAAAATAAACAATCCGGTTAACTTTAGTGACCTTCTTCCCATAAGTTTAGTACCTATATTTGTGAAAATTATCGAGAAAGTTGTACATCTGCAACTTTACAATTACGCGTTAGCGAGTAATATAATTTCACCGTTTCGATCAGGTTTGCAAAAAAAAAATCAAAGTACTGCCACGGCATTGCTGGAAGTCATGGACGTGATAAGGGCAACTGTACGGCTGTCGTTTTACTTGATTTTTCTAAAGCGTTTGACACAATTGATCATGAGCTAATGTGTGCTAATTTGTCTTACTTTGGACTTAATGCAATCGCATGCAGATTTTTTGTGTGTTACTTCAAAGACCGCTTCCAAATAGTTCGGGTTAATGGTCTTCTTTCTGATAAAATGCCTGTTACTAGTGGTATGCCCCAAGGGTCAGTACTGGGACTCCTTCTATATTTAGTCCATACTTCCGATATATTTCCCGTGTTAAATTTTCAAATATTCTAGCATATGCTGAAGACACGCAACTATAACTATCTTTTAAGATGTGCGATCTCGACCCTATCTCTAAATACAGCATAGACTACAATCTTAAACTAAATGCTGATAAATGTAAGGTCACATGCTTTGCGCCTGCTGTAATATCTCAGTTGATTAAATCACAAATGAGTATTAGCTATTGAAGGTGTATCCATCAATATATGTTCTGAAGTTAAGAACCTTGGTTTAATCTTCGACGAAGACCTCCGCTTTGACACCCACGTCTCTTTACTCATTAGTAAATGTTATTTCATTCTCAAATTGCTATACGGTAGCATGGATATAATTAACTTCAAAACTCGCAAAATGCTCACAGAAACCCTAGTCATGTCATTGCTTGGTCTAGTAGTTTTCTTTCCATGTTTAAACTCAAGAACACAAAATCAGATCCAGATGATCCAGAACAGATGATATTGTCGCTTTATATACAGTCTAAGAAAGTTTGATCATGTTTCTGCCAAGATCAATGAACTTAAGTGGCTGAAAATGTCTAATGTCTACCGCTTACAATTGCTTTCCCTGGCACATAGAGTACTGCTTACCGATTCTCCGTCGTATCTAAGAGAAAACTTGAAATTAATATATATTTATTAATATTGTACGTCATTATTTTTCATGTCCTTTACGTATAACGCTGTAACATTACATAACCACATCTGTAAGGACTTACTGATTTCAATRTCGGCAGCTTCCGTAAAGCTATCAAGAATATAATTGTTTAGCTGCAATAGTTTTTAGGTTTATGATTGATAGGTTCTTTTTTTCGTTATCTTACCTTCAAGTTTACAAATTTCTGTACACAGGTTAAGTAGAATAGTTACGCTAGACCTCGCCTGTGCATATGTTTATTCAATAAAACCCTATTATTATTATTATCTATACTTAAATAAGACATCTTAATTTTAAATTTCATTTAAAATAAAAAAAAAATTGGTTGCAATGAAGCGAGACTTTGGATACTCGGTATAAATAAAAATATTCTTAGCTCATAGTGTTTTCAAGCTAAGGTCTGTTTTTGTACTTTTTCTTTAAAACAAATGACAAAGAAATTACAGAGGAACTCCATACTATTAAGGCACACTGCATTACGTGGATAAAAACAAATTCATTCCTAAGTAACAGGTTGAGAAAAAAAGAATTTCAGCATTTTTTACTATTTGTTAGTTACTCGATAGAATTTTACATTATTGCCTAATTCATATCATCAAAAAATGTTTTAATAATTACCTTTTCATCAAAGAGATAGGGAGATTTTGTGAGAAACAGTAGGTTACTGAAAAGTACCAGTATTGTGTAGAGCTGTAATGCAGAAATTAAAGCTAGATTTTATCTTTTAGCCGCCAATGCCAGGTTTTTATTTGTTTCTATGAACTCATATTATTCCTTTCTTGTAACCCTCTTAACTTTAGGTTAGAAGGAAAGAGAATACGAATTACATCAATAACGGTATATGTGACTAGGGATGTCATTATTGTCTGATACCATCACTGACCATAAGACAAATGCGCGGGAATGTACGAACGTCATAAATTGATAATGAGGGCACCCTAAAATGGGGCAATGGATTGGGTTACGAGAGCAATCCACATACTGTATAACCTGGCACTTTAGAGGGTCGATGGGTTGTTGATAAACGGCAAGAGCTATTATCTGTTTCACCATGCGGAGGGTCCGACGATCCATTATTAATCTGATATTGCTGACGAGTCGTTTTGAGTGGTGATCTTGATACTTGACTATAAAATGTGAAGCAGAGGATTGTTATCAACAATAAACTTATTTCACCAAGATTATATAAAATCATAGAGCATAATGAAGTGCCTTAGGGGGTGCCACATCTATCTAAATATTTGAATTCCTTTGCTCAAAAAACTATACTTCATGCAAATACAGGAATTCTTTTTATCAAAGAATATGTGGTTTTACTGTGTTACCTTCTATCTACCGTCGTCTATAAAAGTAAAGGGTGTTGTCGAGACTAATCTTTCCATCTTCCTCTACGCTGCAGTATGTCATTTGCCCGACGACACCGCACCTCCCCTTGTCTATTTACCCACGAAAAATAGTTTATTAACCCCGAAGAGCGCGCCCATTAACCTCGAGTGATTGATGCTGCTCCGGCTGCTTCAAGTGCTTTTCAAAACTATTTCTTCATGCCCCACCCCGGACCCTAACAATGAACCGTTCCGCTGGAACTCGAGGGTGGCCATGACGGACAAATAATCCATTAAAACTTATAATCATGCGGAGTATGGCCGTTAGACGGTACATATCCCAAAACTTCGGCGGTATTATTGTTATAAAGAGTAATTTTCGCAGCGAAGTCCTTGTTATTGCCATTAATTTTAATAGGCTATACACCGACCGCAGATGCTCAAACTTTACTAAGTACAACGGCCTGAAAGAGATACCCGGGCGTGAGCAGAATGGAAACATCACATTATAAAGCGAGGGACGCTCTCGTCCCGTTGACAACTAATTGTTTGCTACGTGTCCGATGGATTTGCAGTTTATATTAATTAGACCACGGCGAGTGGTTGTGATGCTTACCTCAGCAGCCTCACCTCAGAGCCGTTGGTTATTTTTAAAAAGTAAGTTTTTAACTGGAAAGTTTCGATTGACTAGCGCTTTGTCCTCGGTCCTTGTTGTAGCGTAGTATTCGGTCCGTGTATGGAGCTTAGAATTCATAAATTGTCTTTCTTTTCTCACCGATTTTAATTTATCTGTCCATGGCACGCCGTTTTGCTATTTCTAGTCCTTGTAACAATGTAAATTCGTTTTGCGTAGTAATCGAAAAGAGTAAAGTACCAGTTTTAGTACTTTTATATGCTCAATTATTATTGTTTAAGCATAATTTTAATTGTTTTATTATGTCTTAAGATAATATTAATAAATTTTATTTATGTAACAGCATAGTATAATTCGCTGCATTAACTTTATGTTGTAGAATAATACGATCAAAAAAATAAAATAATATAAAGTGTTTATTTGTACCAGAAAACTATGAATTCAAAATAGTTGCAAAGTAATATTGAGGGGGAAGTATTAAAAATTTGTTACTATATTCGACACTGAGACAAATTATTAAAATTATAATAGCAAAAACATAATTTAATTGTACTGCTGAAAATTAGACTCGCTACTAGACAGGAAAATTATTACAACCTAAATAAATTAAATCATCATCAGGAAGGGCAAAATTAATTCCATAGTAAATTTTATGGTAGGTCCCATTTTTGGTAATCGTTTGGTAAAATTGAAGTTCTGTGAAGATACTTGATGTATACATAGAATTTCATTTTTTTTTGCAAAGCGTGAAAAACATCAAACGTGCACAAATAAAATGTAGGTTCTAAAAGGATTTTACAACTGTACGTACATAATATTCTATTCAGTTTGCGTAATACTCTTTAGTTTAAAATTTATAGTCTTCCATCTAACAGGTCTTGAAGCTCCAGCGTTATTTAATTTAAGTCACCGACGTGCATTTTACTGTAAAATTGCATAAAGTTATGTATACAATGTTTACGACATGCGTTTATGAATACTGTATCTAGGGTGTCCCTGAACATGTGGGCAATATCTCGGGATCTGATAGCTGAGCTAAAAACATCACTATTTTACAGTATAACTTTTTTTGATATAACGTCCGCCTACTGAGATATTCACCCCTAAAGCTCTTTTGAAAAAATTGGTTTCTCCGAAATATCTTTTATACCGCCTGATATAATTTGATGAAATTTTCGCCATTAATATTTATAATGCAGGCGGTTAGAATAGTGCAGACACAGTTTTTGTAACTGCACGGGGAAGTTCATGAAGTCATGAAGATTTTCCTGCTAGAGTGGAATTTTCAAATTGGGTCTTAGAACAGCACACAAATAACAGGGATTTTATTAGTTCGATTCTTTATTCAGATGAGGCTGGTTTCACGAAAAACGGTGTAATAAATTCACACAATTTACATGTTTGGGCGGACGAAAACCCTAATTCCACAGTGGTTGCAAGACACCAGTTCCAGTTTCAGTCTGTTAATGTTTGGGCGGGAATCATAGGGGAATATTTAATAGGACCATATGTGCTACCTCCAAGATTAAATGGGGAACTCTATTTGCAGTTCCTTCAAAATAACTTACAACAGCTTTTAGAAGACGTTCCATTAGCAACCAGAAGAAACATGTGGTTCATGCATGATGGCGCACCACCCCACTTTAGTATTGCTGTGCGACAATTTTTAAATAATGCGTATCCAAATCGATGGATAGATCGAGGAGGACCTGTTGCTTGCCCTCCTCGATCGCCAGATTTTAACCCTCTCGATTTCTATTTGTGGGGGCACCTGAAAAACTTAGTTTACTCTACTCCTGTAGAAACGAGAGATAATCTAATAGAACGTATAGTATTTTACTGTGATGAAATACGTAATAACGCTGCCGTGTTTTGGAGAATCCGGCAGTCTTTAATTCGTCGGGCCCGAAAATGCATTGAAGTTGGAGGAGCTCATGTTGAAGCTTCTTAATTTTTTTTTGTAGCTCCATGTAGTTTTTAAGTGTTCTTCGTAATTTATGTAATTATTTAATAAATACAATAATTATAACCATGTTATTCAAGTACATTTTTCTCGAAAACGGTTAACTTTAGGGTAATGAATAAAGAGTACCTTTTTTTCTTCTTAAGTTTGGGAGAATTGAAAAACGCCTATTTCGGGGAAAAAATCTTACCCGCCTTAAAATTAAGAGAAAAAAACGGTGAAGGGTAGTTTACCCCCAACTTCCCCGTGCAATTACAAAAACTGTGTCTGCACTATTCTAACCGCCTCCATTTTAAATATTAATGGCGAAAATTTCATCAAATTATATCAAGCGGTATAAAAGATATTTCGGAGAAACCACTTTTTCCAAAGGAGCTTTAGGAGTGAATATCTCAGTAGGCGAACGATATATCAAAAAAAGTTATACTGTAAAATAGTGATGTTTTTAGCTCAGCTATTAGATCCCGAGATATTGCCCACATGTTCAGGGACACCCTGTATAAACTGAAATAAAAGGGATACCAAGTTATTGAATTTACTCCTGAAAATTAAGGGATAATCAATAATTTTAGGTTACTGTACTGCTGATATCACAATTATTATTTTGCTGCAAAATGGAGCATTCTATTCATTGCAAAGGGTCCATAAACGTAGCTAAAATTTTTCCATCCAGATGACAGTCGCGTCGCTTTTGAAATATTAACTATCTGCAACGTCGTTTCGCTAGAATAGCGACGCATCCGTCACAGAAGATGCAATTCCAAGGAAGTAGACTTTATCCCAGTGCTGTACTTAGGCGTCTATAACGTTACACTTTACGTGTTCGGTTTTAAAGTCTAACGGTTTAACTGCATTTGCGCCATTAGATAAAAGAACATGAATTATATCTTCCAGTTTGCCTTACACCGCTACGATAATTACATGCTGCGTACAACTAGTTTAACTGACACATTTTTCATTATTGCTTTACCTAAGCATTAAAAAGTTTGCATAAAGAGCTGAACAAATATAAAATACCCCTTAGTTGGAAGAGTACTAGTCAACTGGGACTTCTAAATTAACTAAAAGGGAAAACTACTTGAAACTTCGTCGAATCCTAAAATCAAACAAAACATGAACTTGAACAATAATAGCTTGACAAAATGTGAGCTAAGAAATAACTGTGTGACTGTTCTATAAGTTTATGCCACATTTGTAATTCTATTACAATTCTTACCATCACATAAATAAACCGACTTTTTGAAAGCCAGTTTGCGAGTCCAAAACGAAAAAGCATTACCAAATGAAGAATGTAAGCGTAATTTTTGATACAAAAAAGCCCTATTACTTTAAATTTATTCAATGACTATTATAAAGAGTGTTTATTCCAAGAACAGCCCAGAATTATTTAATAGGGGAGAGCGCGTTGTCTTCGGTACGTGTGCCCAGTTTTTCGTCGTGTATTTATTGCCGATATACTTGTAATACAAAGAGCTGGTTTGTGTGTTATAATGTATAATTATAACACAATGTGTCACGCCAAAAATCCCACGAAGTTGAAAACAGAAAAAAATGACCTTCACAAATATGTTTTAATTTCCACACAAGTAAATCTGCATTTCACAATTAAGAAATCGCTTTCGCCTTCTGGCAAAGGCTTATGAACATCCACGTTTCCATAGAATCTGATCAAACCACAAAACCACACAGCGCTCGACGGCACTCGATCGCCAATTCAAACATCAACTAATCCGCATTTATACATGCAATTACAAAATGCACCGGCGCAAATAGAAGCCATTTTATTCGACAATTAAATTGTACGGCGCTGCGCCAGTTTGTATAACAACAAATAATTCACTTTAACGAACTGAAAACCGGCCACTCTCACGGCAGTACTGGAAATGACAATTAACGCCGGCGTTGACATCCGACACGAAATGGACGCTGGCTTCTGCTGGATGGTACTCGGAAGTGATTGATTAAAAAGTGTGTATTAAAAGCGACACGTGTTGACGCCGCGTCAATCACAAGGCGTCAGCTTTGGTTGAGGAGTTCCTTTAACGCGCCGTGATGGATGGCACTTGCCATACGTGACTGATAAGTACTTGGGTTGGTATACCAAACGTTGCCGTAAGGTATCGGAACGAAAGTTCTGTTTTGAAGTAAGTAATGACCTGAGTGTGCTTTAAGTCGCTTCATCAGAAAATATAATCCAATTTAAAATGTTTCTGTCTTCATCTGTCATGTTCATAGTAGTTTCGCAAGATTCCATTCTACGATCGAAATCATCTTCGTTCAGTTCTTGTAATAAAAAAAAAGTTTCATCAAAAATTCATTCAATTTTCTGAACAGATCTTCTATTAATATGGTAAGTGAGAGCACGCTGTTGTAGGGAACACTTGGGATTCTCTTGCACATCTAAAAGGACATTCAAGCTTCTTTCCTCACTCGTAACAACCTTTAGACGTCCTGGTTTTTGACGATTTTTACCACCGCCGGCTCCGTCAAAACTTTGCAATGTTTTAATAACCTTTGATCTGGCAATTGCTTCATGATTTTAATGAATTCCATTGTAGAGTGCAAATACTTCCAAATAACTTCGCCTTCTATCTCCATGATTGGTTTCATCATCAAAATTTCGATGCGATTATGTTCAGTTAGCCGAGGCATTGGATTGCAGATAACAAAGTGGATAAAAATTATCACCAGTCACCAGAAAAATGGAGACGAATATGTACAGCAATGAGGCAGTTGAAATGCCGGCATTTGGCTTTGCTAAAAATAAAAATTGGAAGTAGGATAAAAACAAATGTTTTATTATTATTTAATAACTTCCAAAAAACTGCTATTCATTATTAATAATGACGTCCTGGTCGACTGAGTTAAACAAATATTTTAAACTCAAAACCAAAACGGCGGATTTATGGTTTATACCCAAAGTTCATGAAAGTATATACCAAGAAATACCACAAGGATTTAAAAAAGGTGACGGACAAGGCTAAGACACACTGGTWGAMAATGGAAATTGCAGATCTACACCGAAGAAGACCAGAACGACAATTGGAAGTTTATTCAAGGCATCTAAAATTGGCAGCGTCTTATTCTCCTATTGAATGGGATTTTTTCGAAGAAAAAGTTAATACACTGATTATTGAAAAAGTGAAAAAGAGTATCGGAAATTACAATTAAAATTGAAAGTGCTACAAAGTTCATCTCTCATCGCACCATGTTACGCAGAATGAGAATAAAATGGACACTCCTTCCTCATCCCACCAAGTTGCACATAATGAGATCAAATTGGACACTACAATAACAGTACATAATAAAAGTAATGTTTCATTTTCAAAAACTGAACTTGAAACATGCAGTAAAACCGAAAGTATTTCCTTTAGAAGACATAATTAGTGAAAACGTGATTGTACATTTCAGTGGAGAAAATAAATCAGAAGGGAGAAGAAAAAGCAAAAAAATTTTAGAGAAAGAAATACATGAAAGACAATGTGCAGTTCTTTCACAGACAAAGGTTTTAAAAAGTTTAAAAGGTAAGAGTGGTTTTTATGTAAAAGCTGATAAGGGAAATTCCATAGTTATTATAAAAAAAGATGATTATTTCAATGACGTTACTTATGCAAAATCCATTAAAAAAATTATAAAAGACGTTAATGATACTTTAAAGAGTTGCAGTTTATTAGTAAATAGTAATCTTAAATACAAGTTAAAAATAAAAAGTCCGTTGATATCAAAAAGCTATGCTCTGCCAAAAATTCATAAGCTAGGTAATAATCGCCTCATAGTCTCAAACGTAAACGATCCAAATTATCAATTAATGAATTCAGTGAATTAACGTAAATAATGACTGTTCGATCAAAAATTTCCCAGATTTAATAAATAGATTAAAAGATTTTGATATTAAACCTAATTACAGACTAATATCTTTTGATGTCGAATCATTGTTCAATAGCGTACCAGTACCTCAAGATTTAGAATTTTTGCAAGATTTTCTTGAACAAAATAAACTCGATAGAGCGGTCATTGACGAATACTTGAAGCTAACAAAACTGTGCATCGAACAAAACGCATTTATATTTAATCAAAAATTTTATAAACCAAGATTTGGATTGGCACCTTTATTAGCTAACCTTTTCTTAAACTATTTTGAAAATAATCTCAAAAGGACAAATTAATTTCCGATATTATATTTTTGCCATAATAGACAATAACTTTAATATTGATAATTTTACACAGAAATTAAGTTCCTTATATCAATCATTAAATTTCACTTTTGAAAAGAAAATATCAAGAATGAATGATAGAATCAGGTTTAATATTTACAGAAAACCGACACATACAGATAATTACATCAAAATCAATTCTTGTACGCCATTCAAGTACAAAATGTCCGTCTTTAATAGTAATACATAGATTACTAAATGTTACATTATCTTAAGAAAATTACAAAAATGAACTATCATATATTTATAACTTAGCCAACTCAAACGGATACAAGAAAATGATCACCAAGTTATTAAAAAAACACAAATATAAATTATATTTGCAATCTCACACTACCATATCCCATAGAAAAAAGAGTTATACTTGTTAAGCCACCGAAGAAGGCCGCTTGGCGGTTGAAATGCTAGGATAAAAACAAGTGTTTTATTATTATTATTTAATAACTTCCAAAAAACTCTACTATTCATTATTAATAATGAGGCGTAATTTGCGAATCTGCTAAAACTGCTCCAACTTCAGCGAGGGTAAATGCAGTTCTCTGCCCCGACGTATATTTACACTTACACGTTTCGCAAAGCCATAAATTACAAGCGAGTGTGTACCCAGCTCAGCTGTAAATTTCCTTTATCAACTATTATCGTATTTGCGCAGAGACAATCGGAAAACTAAAACTACACATTCCCAGGCGATGCTATTAATTGTTTAGCCTTCATTCCAGACGGTCTGCAGCGAGCACCCATGAGACAGCTATAATGCAAGCAACGAAAATGGTTTAAAGTCGCATATTATTCCATGGGGTATGAGTTGGGAATGAAAATTTATTGCCAAGTATACGTTAATAACCAAACCAGTTTTATCCTTCCTAAACACTACGTGCTACCACGACTGATAATCAAAGATTCAAGAGCTCCTGTTACCCCCTTCAAAAATTGCAGCATTCCATCTATCACTGTTTACCTTTGACTTTACCCTCAGGCGGCACAACGCTTTCTCATAAACAATTCATCCAGATAGACGCAAACTCTCTGAAAAATTGATTACATTGTCGACGGGTAATTTGCTTATTCTGTCAATTTCAGTCATTAGTCTTTCAACTGAACTGGGCGATGAGAGGCAAGCCGCGTATGCAAAGTGAGTAAAATTGGAAATAATGGGTGGTTGTCAACCCTACAGGCTACATAAAATTGGAAAATTATGACTTGCTTGACTGAAGCTTGTCAAAGTATAAAACACGAGCGATTCGGTCTTGCTTGTGAACTCCTGTCCTTTGGACTATAATTTTCAAATAAAATAAGGGCATTATGGTGATTCAGGTTTTTTTGACCCGAGTCCGTATTGGTAGATGATTCCGGGTTAGTTGGCCGAGGTCGTGGCGATTTCCTCTTTGCTCACGTTTCGCCTACTGCTGTGGTGAGCATATTCAGCGCTGAGTTCATCGTGTACTTGTAGAATAATTGATATACCGTTCCTTTTAAAAAACTTGTTAAGCTCTTTATATAAAACTTCAGCGTGATCGATTAACATGTTTTTATAAACGCCATCATATTATCTTGATGTATATCAGCGATATCACCCAATAAATTAAAAAAAAATATTCGAAATTTGCAAATGTCATCCAGGGAGGAACATAAACAACAAAAAAAAATATTGCAAGTATACAGAATTAGTGGTCTACAATCCTTACAAGCTCATTCATCATTTATTGCTAAGAGCGCCCCCCTTCCTCTCAGAAGAGAATCTACATATACATCAACCTCCAGCCAAGTTTCGGTCAAGATGATATTGTTGTAAATGAATCTTATAGTTCTTTATTGACTAATGATAGATAGCCAACCAATCTGAAGGTATCAGCCTCTTGCGTAGCTATCTGCAGGGAGAAAAACTACAAAATTGAAAAGAGGTGGTGCTAAACATAAAGAGGCTCTGTTTTATTCTATTTATATCCTCACGTTGTTTCTTCAAAAACTAAAAGCTCTTTAAATAAATTCTCTCCAACCGAATAAAGAGATACATTCCAGCGAGCTTCGGCCAGAGAAAGTGCGCGCCCCCCTCAAGCCTCCAGCGAAATTTATGTGGCAAACACTCAAAACGCAATTACACCCCGCTAATTCTTTTTGTGGATACACGTAGAGAAGCACTGATTATGCAAACTGCCGGCAATGTCCGCTGGTACTTTTAATTGCCCCGCATAATATCTGATTAAGGGGAAAAGTGATTTTTAAAAGCCCGGAAGCACGACAACCATGAAATAACTCGGTTATGCTAATTTGGAGCGATGCCAGCAAGACATTAGGATCGCCTGCAGGGAAGTTTTGCTCCGACGCGTTTCCAGTTCTTTCCGACGATGGTGGGAGGAGTAAGTATTTCGAGGTATCAACTTCTTTATCTCAAGTGTGTTGGTGGCAAGAACAAACCCTAATTCCTCTTCAATGAGACTACCTAAGGTTAAATATACATTGAAGAAGCCATAATAAATGAAAGGAAATTTAGTTGCAGCTTCTACTAGAAGCTTAAATGACATTGTTCCAGAAAGCTGAAATGATTTTGCCGTCCCTATAGATCTGCGAAATCTGCATTTATTTACAAAAATATTTAATGCGCCGGGGAATATAAGAGAAATAATAAATAGAAATTGAAATAACGATTATCAACTTCCTGATATTAATGCCAAGTTAGAGTATTTTAATGCCAGCCTGTTAGCGGTTTTCGACATTCTTGCTCCAGTTATGTGTTCCAGTTTTACTAGGCTCCCAGCACCCTGGCTTACTGACAACCTTAAAAGCATGATGCGGAGCAGAGATAATGCTCTCAGAGGATACAAGCTGGTACCAAATGTCACAAACTGGAATAGCTATAAGCACATTAGGAATTCTGTAAATGCTGCGGTAGTGAGGGAAAAAAAAACGCCTATTTGAAGCATTCTTTTCAGAGGGAAAGCCTTAATGATTTTTGGAAACAGGTAACAGATTTACAAATTAAATCTAAAAAAACGTTTTTTCCATACCTAGTAATTTGACAAATGTTAATGAAATCAACAACTATTTCATTGATAGTGTTCCTAATATATCATTACAAGGTACTTCTTATACACACTTTTATTCAAACTCAATAAAGAGCTCTGTTTCTGAAATTCTGAATTTCAAGGCTGTGGATGAGATTGACATACTGCGCATCATATCTTTAATTAAAACTAAAGCTCTGGGCACTGACTAAATCAATATAAATAGGATTAAATTGTGTGTTCCATACATGTTGCCTATTGTGGTGCATATTATCAATTTTTGTATAAATCACTCTGTGTTTCCAGACTGCTGGAAACGGGCGTAGGTAGTACCGTTGCCAAAAATAAAGAAACCACTGTTACTGAAAGATTTGAGGCCCATTAGCTTGTTACCAACTTTATCAAAGTTGTTGGAGCGTGTTATAGCTATGCAACTGCAGGCTCATATGATTAAACAAAATATTCTGCCGAATAATCAGTCAGGTTTTAGAGCGGAGTATGGCTGTAATACTGCCCTTATTAAAATTATAGATGACATAATCACTGAAACTGATAAAGGAAAACTTACTGTTTCAATATTACTCGATTACTCAAAGAACTTTGATATGATTTCGCACAAAACTCTGTCATGTATTCTGCATTACATTGTTCTCAGTAAAATGGCAATTCAAATTGTTGGCAAGTTTTTTGAGTAATCGTTCTCAGGTGGTCACACWGAATGGAAATGTGWCCAACGTGAGATACGTTAGCAGAGGTGAACCGCAAGGTTCTATTTTAGGTCCTATATGGTTTATAATATATACTTMGTATTTTGAGTCTGTTATAAAGTGATGTAACTTGCATTACTACGCAGATGATACTCAAATTTATACATCTTTTGACTTGAAAAATATAGTCTGCATGCCGTGATATCAACAAAGATATGTGTAGGCTGTATGATATATCATGTGCTCATGGCTTACTTTTGAACCCGTTGAAGTCAAATGTTATAATTTTTGGCCGCAAGTGTGACAGACTTGCGCCAAAAGACACAATTGATATACAGATTAATGGAAATTCAATTCCAATCACTGATGTTGCAAAAAAAATTTGGGTGTGTATATTGATTCTGATCTTCGTTTTGGCACTCACGTTTCTAAGACTTTACAGAAAGCCTTAAAGCGTGTTTATTAAAACCGTTCACTTTTCCAAGGAAACATGAAAAAGATTTTAATGAATAGTCTAGTTGTTTCACAATTCGACTACTGTGATTCGGTGTATGATCCATGCCTAAGAGCTATTGACAAAATTAGGGTTCATTGCATAGGATTTTACTTTGACAGAAGACCATCATATCTGTGTAATAAAATTCGTTTTCGCACCGACGTCCATCATCTGAACCTGAGGCATAGGGGGTTGATAGATAAGCAGTTATGTTACACTGGGATGGGTAAACGACGTTTTCTTTATGARTGTGTTTCGTTTTATAACTCTTTGCMTCAGAGCATTAAGCAGTGTACTCTTTTATGTTTTCGAAAACRTTTGCATAAATATTTGCTTGGGGGACAAGTCAGTCAGTCTKGAACAAAATAAATTTACAAGTCGCTCTATCTAGGAAGAAATTTTCAGAAAGAACCGTAATTTAAAAGGGACTAAAGTTGTGCTGAAGAAGATCTGACCAAAGAACGAAAACAATTGGTAAAAACGGCGAAGCTAAGAATAAATTTTCCAATGGACAAATAAACATCTTGAACCCCTGTACTTACTGTATTTCCAATACTGTAAATTCTTACCATACACACATATGAACATTATCATCTGCATATGCGACGTTCCCACATCTAAACAAGTGGCGTCGCGACGGTCGTTTCGAGAACATGCAATTGCTCCGCTCATCATGTTCCCGGACGCGGAGTGAATTTTAGAAGCATACACTAGCTCAGTTGATTGCAAACGCGACCTGGTTGAAATAATGGCTTTGAAACATTGTGGATACATTTAAAAGTGGCCTTATTATCGGTTTGCGTGCTGCGACAAAAGCTGGCGGTATTAAAATATCTAGTTAATAGAGTGCCGCTCTGGTTGTTGTCTTATCTAATTGTAATTGCTCCATAGCTACAAGTATGATGGAAGAAATATCGATGTTTGTAGAGATTTTTAAAGCTAGTTTTCTTATTCCGTCGATGCTTTTAGCTATACATGTAAAATTATTCAGAAAGTACAATTTATTGATCGTATGTATTAATAAGAGTAACCTGTCAATAAATTAAAATCATGACCTCGTTAGCACTACATTAACGTGCAAACAATAACCCTACAGAAGGGATGGTTTCATTTTGATGTCCCCATATTTTACGTATTAAGTTTTAATAATAATTTTCATATTGCTGACATCGATTCAGTATATGTACGAGGCATGTTTTTTAAGTAAGTACCGTTTTGGAATTAAAAAAAGACGTGCAAAGATATCGCAATAATTTTATCTTACATGAAAGCCTGTACCTTAATCTACTTTTCTACATAATTTCCGTGAATATTGAGGCACTTGTCATAACGTGGCCCCAGTTTTTGAATACCCTCCTCATAAAATTCTGCCGCCTGACTTGTTAACCACTGTATCACAAATGTTTCGACTTCGTTATCGTCTTGAAGACGCTGATCACCCAGGTGTTTCTTCAAGTGCAGGAACAAACGGTAGTCGCTGGGCGCCAGATCAGGGCTGTATGGAGGATGATCTAGAGTTTCCCATTTAAAAGATCTGATGAGACCTTTGGTCCGATTAGCCACATGTGGACGGGCATTGTCATGCAGCAAAACGATACCCTTACTCAACTTGCCACGTCTTTTGTTCTGGATTGCACGACGCAGATTGTTCAATGTCTTACAATAAGACGCTGCATTGATTGTCTCATTACGAGGCAGGAACTCCACTAGCAATACTCCTTTTCTGTCCCAAAAAACTGTGCACATGATTTTCCGGGCAGAAATTGTTTGCTTAAACTTCACTTTTTTGGGTGATGATGAATGTCGCCATTTCATGGATTGTTGTTTCGATTCTTGTGTGACGTAGGCCACCCATGTTTCGTCACCAGTAACAATTTGGTCTAAAAAATCTTCACCTTCATTGTGGTACCGCTCAAGGAAAGTCAATGCACTGCCTAAACGTTGGGTTTTGTGCAAATCCGTCAACATTTTCGGAACCCAACGTGAACACAATTTCTGGTAATCCAAGTTCTCGGTCACAATGCGATACAAAACACTACGAGAATATTGAGGAAAGCAGTCGCACAATAATGAAATTGTAAAGCGTCTGTTTTCTCTCACCTTTTCGTTCACTTTCTGCACCAAATCTTTATTAACGACCGAAGGACGCTCATTCCGTTCTTCATCATGCACATTTGTGCGGCCATCTTTAAATGCTCTCACCCATTTCCTTACCATTCCATCACTCATAATGTTTTGTCCGTAAACTTCACAGATCTCACGATGAATATCGATCGGTTTTACGCCTTTGGCACTAAGAAATCGTATAACAGCCCGTACTTCACAATCGGCGGGACTCACGATTGTCGGAGGCATCTTAAACACTCAGTAAACAACGTATACAATGAAGAATCAAACTGTAATGGCGTCAGTGCGTAGACAAGGGATGTAGGTAACCAGCGCGCATGCGCGGAACGCCGACCGTAGCGCTGCGGCGGCGGAATCGCAAAACGGTACTTACTTAAAAAACATGCCTCGTACTTTTTAGCGTTAGTAATGGTAATTTTAGTAATAATTTGAAGCTTGCAAATAACGAGCGACTCAGCTACAAAAGCGCCAGATGGTGTTCAGTAGCATTTGCTTAAAAAGAGTTTAGTCATATATATGTGACTTTGACCTGGAATTTAAAAAGGGCTTTGATTGTGTAGTGGTTAGCATATTTGATTAGTAATCAAAAGTTCCGGGATCCAAATTTCGTTCACAGATCTTTTATAATCACGGCTTCAAGCCATCAAATTGTTCTTTAGCATCTGGGATGTTTCAAGGGTCTGTCTTAGGCACTCCTTCATTCAATATTTTTCTAAGTAATTTTGCTTTTGTATTTCACGTGCTTGTTTTTTACAAATTAAACTGAATTCTTGAGTATAAAAGTACGTAAGTACCATCCCAGGTGAAAACCCCCATTTAGCGTAACTGCACGAGAGAAACGAGACGCGCGCCGCTGGTCCTGCGGTGAGGAGCCGAGCTTTCAGGCGTTGTTTTTAATTTTCAGATGAGGAGCGACATCAAAGCGCGTAAGCGTGAACTACATTTTCATCGAGTTAAAAAGGGGAAAAAGAGGCTTGGCCTGGCTGCAACTAAAGTTATTAGTGCAGCGTGTGTCGCCGCTTCTTTCCACCATTCGTTTTTAATACTGCGGGAGCAGTGAATGGCGCCCGGATATCTGAATAATATAGTCGGCTGACAATGTGTCCTCATTACATGTGAATAAAGGCGGGATGCCTGTCGCCTTGCTCGATTTTCCGTTCTTTCGTAAATATTTAAAAATATCGGAGTATGCGACTTTAGAGTGTAGGCGCGTTCTAAATGTCGGTAAATGTCATGTGGGGAAATATTGATTCTGGGGATATTTATATTTTATGCCTCGATTTGTTGTCACTTCATGCAAATACAGGATGTTTCACGAATGATAATGACCCTGATGAAATAAAAAATGCAACCCAAAATACATTTGCGGAGGTAACATTGATAATTGTTCATCGTCTTAAAAAATATAAAACGTAGAGAGCTGTATAAATTCAATCATGTGCTTTAAGTAAATTCGGTATTCTGAAACAAATTTTATTTTTGAAAAATGTTTATTCAATAACATTAATGTAATAAATGCTCAAAATGTTGCCCTCCACTGTTTTCACAAGCTTGAATTCGAACCCAAAACGATCTTTTAACACGCGTTAACGCTTCTGGAGTGATGGATATGCATGCATCTAAATGTTCTACACTTTCAATTGGGGTTTGGTTTACTTTCTCTTTTACCATTCCCCACAGAAAAAAATTCAAAGGGGTAAGGTCCGGGCTTCTCGGTGGCCAAAGATTAATTGAACCTCATCCATCGATTAGGCAGAACCAAATCAAGATGATTTCGCACTATTCTATGATAATGCGCAGCTGCCCCATCTTGTTGGAACCATAGATCTTGCCTTACTTGTAAATTTACATTTTGGAGAAGTACCGGTAAAATGTTTCTTAAAAAAATAGATAAGTATCGCGAAAATAAAATAAGGCCCAATAATTTGATTCCCCAATATTCCGCACCAGACATTTGTCGAGTAGATAGTTTGAAAATGTCCTCGAATCCAACGTGGATTATCTTGCGCATAATAATGCATGTTGTGTTTGTAAACTCCACCATTATTAGAAAATCTTGCTTCATCTGAGAAGCAAGTGTTGTCATAAAATCTCACATTCAAATTTTGGTGTTCCCGAAAAAAGTTACAAAAAGCCAGTCTTTTAGGATAATCTGTCTCCCTTAAGGTCTGAACCAATTGCAAGTGATACGGATGAAACTGATTGCCTTTAATTATTCGGTGTACTGAAGACAGACTAATACCGGTTACTCTTGAGACTACCCTTTGACTAATATGAGGATTTTCGTCAATCATTTGCAATACTGTAATTTCATTGTCAGGGTCTATTGCTGTTCCTTCTCTTTCACTTTTGGTGACCAGTGTTAATTCAAGTCTCTTGAAAATTGTGTCAGCAGGAGCTCTTCTATTTTGGAAAACGTCTGTATAAACGGGCAGCAGCGGAAGCATTTTTCTTGCATTCACCATAAATCTAAATCATATCTGTTTTGTATAGGTGAATTTTATATGACTTGTTCAAATATTCTGTAATGTCAAATTTGGTGTAAACGTAATTTGTCTTACTTATTACTTATTGTTATATATATACATAGCTTGACTTGTTTCCTTGCCTGAATGGCCTTGTGGAATAAAGTGCACATTATAGGAATATAGTGCCATATAGGAATTTAAGAAAACCTTGTAAATAGTGAACAGTTAAATGGACTGATGCATTCCCAAAACTATTTTTCATCAAAACATTGATATCCTTTTATCTGTTATACTTCTAAAGGTTCTAGTATTACGCTAGGATCACCTTTTAATTAAACAAATCCCGAAAATTTACTACTCCATGCATTATAAACGTCACTACAAGCAAGGCATGGATCAAAATGCAGCGTTCGTTGCCATAATCTATCCACCCAACCAGCAAATTTCGTACTGCGCATCTCCACGTTATACCCATGCCTATTAAAATTTATGTAACAGAGGCAGGCGAAATTAGCACGGTTAAACTGGCCCCTTAACACGAGCCACGTCGTGAAGGCCAAAAACATAACGTAGTGCGGTTCGTGCACGCTGAATATTAGATGATTCCGGGATGGGATAATCCATCTCTGAAGAGTGGCGCGGATACCTAATCGCTTATATGAAATTAATTAACATGCGTCTTAGAGCTCTGAGGGGAGGATTACGGACTTAAAATGCCGCTAAGTAGGAAACTAATATAGAAGCTTTCAGAGGTAATACACCGCGGTATGGTATCATGGCTTCCGCTCAAGTATTTAATTGCATTGCGTTCGCGGATGCGGTGATTACTAAAGTATTAATCCGCAAGCTGCTGTAATCAAAGAGAAGTACAGCTGCAACATAAAAGGCTGCTCAGATTGAAGTTCGGTAGGCAAGCAATGCCTAACGTGCTTATAAGATTAAGCGGGTATACCGGCAAGTATTTGTATGAAAATTTTCGCATGACCGTGAACCAATGACAGCACGGTTGGGCGACATCATCATTTCTAAGGAATATCTTGCGTTTCTTGGATTTTAAGTGACAAAAGTTCGAGTTTCACTGCAGCAAGTAAAGAATATTGATTTGTTGAGTTGACTGTGTGCAAGAAAGCTGGCATGTAAGCATCAGAGAGATAATTGCTCTAAAAGTGATACCAACAACTTAGCTGTTCTTGGAATTACTACCATCTACAGCATGAAGATTTTGTATCATTTCACCTTCATGTACACATTTTCATGCGAATATACACAGGCCCGGCGACAGAGGGGGGCAACGGGTACAACTGTACCGGGCCCTGGATCATACTATAGTGAAAATATATTCGTGTGTCCCAGATGTAAACGCTCTAAACACGTTCCTATCATAATCATTATCACTCATATAGCACACAACAGGAATAGTACGATAGATACTAGTTGAAATTGAGGTAAATCAAATGGACCAAAGGATGGAGTCTACTCCCAGAAACTAGGGATCCTCAAACGCAAGTAAAACTCACACTAAAGGACCGCGTAAAACAATTTCATTTGTTAGTTTCTAAAAATATATACATCAGTACTTATCGACCAGGGGAGTGTTCGATAAATCAGTGTTATCTATACGATTCATAAATAATTATTGGTTTTGAATATCGTAGAATACAGACGGTAGATCTTTACAGTCAAAATTACAGGTACCTAATTTATGTGAAAGGTTTGCGTTTGCCGAAGTGTATGATAATTCCGTAAATCTTTATGGGAAAATGTGGTATAAATATATACACACGCACACAAATATTTGAATATTGCTTATAAAAAGTAGTAAATGGCATTTAAATGAATCACTTATTTAACATGTACCTGGAGGATTTTAGTCTTGAGTAAAGACAACGCTGACAACAAAGTTGAAAGTGATTACGTTTATAAAAGACCTAAACGAAAATTTGGAACGTAGTGTTAAGATACTCAACGTTTTCAAATAAAATTGTCCGGGGCCTTACACAAGAAATGGATGGAAAAAAGCTCACGCCTTTGAAGAGAGCCAAAAACGGTTGACTTACCAATTTCCAACTAGGTTCTAATTGGACAATAAATCTAAGAGCTGCACAAAGCAAATTTTCCAATCATAGTGAAATCTAAAGGTTAATTTGGAATCAGGCCTTCTTGACGATGGCAGTGCATTAGGTTTAAGAACCTGGTAAAATCTCTAAGCTTTATGCAAATATAAGAAATAATGCGACCGGTGGTTTGTTTGTGAAAAGCCTGATATTGTCGTGAAAAAAATTAGGTTTTTACGGATACTTAAAGCTCTAAAAACAAACAGTATATTCAACTTTTGTTTTGCTGACAAAACATTGATTTTTTCAAGAAGCGGACGCCATGCTATTTAAAAATGGATTTCCGATTGATTTCTGATTGAACATGTATGGGCAAGTTGGCAAAAATTACTACAACTGAAACATTGGTTAAAAGGGGTTTGGTGACGAAGCATTGACAGGAATGTGGAAAATAACACTTTCAACAATTACGCTCGAAATTTGGAGAAATTGTGTGCCATTTATTGTCACTGTCATATTTTCTACGATATTTTTTTAATTCTATTTTGCTAAAAACGTATTGCTAATAATAATTAGAATGATACTTCTATATTATATTTTATCTTGAGGTCTTAATATTTTTTAGGGTACCTGGTTTTTTAGCGGTCATTCTTTCCTTTCGTCCATAAGACTGAAAATGCCTTTATATCCGACAGTTGTATGATACAAAGATAAGGGTTATCTTTTTGCCACTAGTTTAATTAGTACGTGTCGTTTTATGTCTTTTATGTTCTAAATGAACGAGAACGAATGATAGGTATGTGTATAGTGAGGTTAAAAACATTTTTGGCACAGTAAAATATTTTTCCGGTATAATATACTAACTAGCAAATGCTACACTAGGAGGGCCCACATGGGAATCAGAGTAACGGGCCCCAACATTTCTGTTACCGGGGCCTGAATATACATATATATATCCCGAAATCAGTCCTCCCAGCCAGATTTAACATTGTTTCTTTCCAAACCTGTAGAACTGTATTCAGTGTCAGGTGTCGTCAAGTCATGTCTACTGCCCCCAACTTAACTATAGACATTCTACTGCAAGGCCAATCGCACCAGTGTACTAGCAAGAGCTTCGATGTGCGACAACTTCAATTCATTCATTTCGAAAGCATGTCTTTAATTGTTAAGAATTTATATAGAAGTCTGTTAAATATATTATGATTCAATTTATCATTTTATTGTTGTTTGGTGCATGAAACTGTAATTCGTTCTTTTTTTTGTTACTGTGTACTCTAGGCTTTTCTCTACATAATGTTTCACGAATGATAATAACCCTGACGAAATTAAAAATGCAACCCAAAATACATTCTCATAGCCAATGTGGTTATTTTACATAATGGTATTATTTTAATAATAAATTGGGAATCCACGACGGCTATGCGCTATGGTTTCTGTCACTGTATTTATTAAAAGTCAAAATGTATTCAAATAACGAAAAAACAGATATGATTTTGATTTATGGTGAATGCAAGAAAAATGCTTCCGCTGCTGCCCGTTTATAAAGACAAAATTTTAAAAATAGAAGAGCTCCTGCCGATACAATTTTCAAGAGACTTGAATTAACTTTAAGGACAAACTAGCCACCACTGAAAAAGTCAACAGAAAGAACAGCAACAGGCCCTGACAATGAAATTAGAGTATTGGAAATGATTGACGAAAATCCTCATATTAGTTAAAGGGTAGTCTCAAGAGCATCCGGTATTAGTCTGTCTTCAGTACACCGAATAATTAAAGGCAATCAATTTCATCCGTATCACTTGCAATTGGTTCAGGCCTTAAAGGAGACAGATTATCCTAAAAGACTGGCTTTTTGTAACTTTTTTTGGAACACAAAAATTTGAATGTGAAATTTTATGGCATTTGCTTCCCAGATGAAGCAAGATTTTCTAATAATGGTGGAGTTAACAAACATAACATGCATTATTATGCGCAAGAAAATCCACGCTGGATTCGAGAAGGACATTTTCAAGCTATCTATCTACTCGACGAATGTCTGGTGCGGAATATTGGAGAATCAAATTGTTGGGCCTTATTTTTTTTTCGCGATAGTTTAAACGGCAATACTTATCTAAATTTTTTAAGAAACATTTTATCGGTACTTCTCCAAAATGTAAATTTACAAGTAAGACAAGATCTATGGTTCGCACCTGCGCATTATCATAGAATTGTGCGAAATCATCTTGATTTGGTTTTGTCTAACCGATGGATATGAAGAAGTTCAATTAATCCCTGGCCACCGAGAAACCCGGATTTTTTTTCTGTGGAGAATGGTAAAAGAGCAAACACCAAACACCAATTGAAAGTGTAGAACATTTAGAAAATAAAACACGTGATGAATGTAGGTCTATCACTCCAGAAATGTTAACACATGTTAAAAGATCGTATTGGGCACGCATTCAAGAACATTTAGAAAATAAAATACGTGATGCATGTAGATCCATCAATCCATGTTAAATGCATGTTAGAAGATCGTTTTGGGCACGAATTCAAGCTTGTAAAAACGGCACAGGGCATTTATTACATTAATGTTATTGAATAAACATTTTTCAAACTAAAATTTATTTTACAATACCGAATTTACTTAAAGCAAATGATTGAAGTTTATGCCAAAATGTACGAATTTATACAGCACTCTACGTTTTATATTTTTTAAGACGATGAACAATTATCAATGTTAACTCTGCAAATGTATTTTAGGTTGCATTCTTAATTTCGTTAGGGTCATTATCATTCGCGAAACATCCTGTATATCTCCTGTAATTGGATCCTGTTGGAAATGAATTTATTGTTACTATAGAATATTATAGAAATACGCTTTAGTTACATCAGTAGCATTTATATCAATTTGTGAGCGACCGCGCAGCTACCATCTCGCGAGGTACCTCAAGTGTCCTCCATTTTTTTCATCAACCCCGCAACATCCCCCTCAACCTAAATCAAACAGCGATCTGGCATCCGGGCAGGCCCAACCGCAGTTTTTGCCCGCCGAAAACCGTACGTATAGTGTCTTGCAAACTCGAGGGGACGATTCAAGTGGCCCCAGGCATCTGTCCGAAAACGCGTCCCGAGAGGCCGACCAAGTTTCGGCGGAAAGGGATGCCTTTCTTCAATATTTCAAGTGCGATCCGATACGCTTGGAACTTTGTGTGTCCGAGGACCGAGGGGGCACTTGTTGGTCACGATCGATGCGGAACTTAATTTAGTGAAAACGAGTCACCGCCGCCTGCAATTGTCGCTGGAAAGTTACGCTGTAAACGCTGGACATCTGTGGTGGCACGAATGCTTCAGAACTCATGGTTCATTGGCGGCTGGCTAACCATAAAACAAATGAAGGATTGCACGAGGGGCTTCTCACTTGTGAAATTTTTACACCTATTCCCGATTTTGGAAATAATTTCCCAATATTTTTGAAAGTCGAAATTTTTCTATATTTCCGAAATACTTCTGATATTTCCTATATTTCTCTAATTATTCCGAAATTTTTCAAACAATTTTTTTATGTTACATGAGAGATATGTAATCAAGATAATTTCATGAAAAGCAAGTTTTACTTACAGACCAATGTCTGTCCTTTTTACTCGACTCGTCTTTATACTCCTTGGGTTCTCAGTTTTTTTGGGCAAATAACCAACACAAGCCTGATTTTCGCACAGTAATTCCTATTTCACCGTTTAATCTCAATATCAAATACGGTGTAGGACTATGAATATTGTTGAGAGAGTAATCTTTACTATTAAGGTCTTTAAAATTGAAGAATATAGAATCTATTTTCACTTGTTCATCTTTGGATAATAAGTCTAAGCTCCGTTTGAACTTTATCAAAGCCTGGAACAAACCTAATATGCACCTTTGACGACTTGTAAAACAGAGGTGATGGACATATTGTTAACTACTACAATGCAAGATTTTTTTCCCCATCTCCATCTTTGTTCCCTTATAAAGACAAAAGAATCGCTTGTTATTTTCGTTAAAATATTATAGTGTGTTATTTCAGATATACTTGTAAGCAACAATCTATGAGACTCATTATACGAACAGCCGATTACAATTCACAATGGTTTACAAGTATTACCTGAAGCTGTCGTAAATAACAGACGGGTTCAGCACGTTCCACTGTTTTGCAGCGGAGTGGACCGTATCCAAAAATTGTGTTTAGGCTTTTTTACAATTTTTTTTTCGTACACATAAATCAGTGAGCATTATTTGGTATTAATATTTGAACTACACGTATTTCTCATCTAATAGCTTTTAATGTATGATTAAATGGTATTCTTTCCTAATTTAATAAGTAGTATCTCCTTTTATAACATTGAATTGTAAACATTCCAATTTCAATGCGGCAGCCCATACTTTCTAATTTTTGTACGCTCTGTGCAATCGTCCTCTACTCAAAACCAAACAGCGTCATAGTAATGGACAACGCTAGTTACCATTCGAAGCAACTGGATAAAATTCCAAATACAACAACTAATAAAGCAACCATTCAAGAGTTTTTAAGAAAAGAAGATTTATATTTCGAAGAGGACTACACGAAAAAACAGAGTGCTTGGCACAAAAAATTTTTCGAAGAAATTTAAAATTGACATTCTCGGCTTCTGATTGTGGACACCATTCTACGACTATCCCCATATCATTGCATTTTCAACCCCATTGAAATGCTATGGGGGCAGTTGAAACAAAGAATTCGACGAGGGAACACCGGTGGAAAATTTAGCAATGAAATGCTGCTAAAAATTAGACACGGAGCTGAAATAACAAGTGTCGATGCATGGAGAAATTGAGTGCGGCATGTACTGGACACTGAAGMTCGGTACAGAGCGAATCATGTACAAGAATTAATAATAGAAGTTAATCGTGATTTTAGCAGTAAAAGTGATAGTGAATAATTTTTTTAGTTTATGACTCTTGTAATGTGCTTATTAACAAGCTGTAATGAACATAATCGATTTATTTATTGTGCATTATTGTAAATTTTTTCTAACAAATGTAAATAATTTTCTACTTACCTACTACTTTGTATGTTTTTATATTAAATTTGTATAAATTCGTTATGACATGCAAAGGCTTTTATTTTGTACATCGGAAAATTTAAACCCAATAAAGTATCACATAAAAATAGATCACGGGTCGTGCCGGTTAGCATCAGGTCTACATTAAATAAAATTTGTTATAAAAGCGTCTATGTTTTATTGATTGATAAATTATAGTGGAAAAGCTAAAATTTGAGCCCACAAGATTTGTTTGAATACGGCCCATTTAGGATTTTTGAAGCATGCCACTAATTCCAATAGTTTAGGACGGCTGATCAACAGATTGTAAAAACTCTCAATTTCATAGATTGTTGCTTGATACTTTAATTACTTATTAGAAACCGCAACTTATTTCTTTTGGAGCCTGGATCCGTTTTAATCTGCTTATTATATCAGACATTGAAAAGTTGACAATAGTAGAAAACGTCAAAGTTATTGATCTGGTTTGTCTGAAAGATTTTTCGCAGGGTTGGATATTCCCATTGTTAGATTTTCTACACTTGCCTATTATCAATAAAAGAGTACCTATATCCAATGCAGGTATATGTATTGGAGGTTAAAAAATTCTTTGAAGCACTTAAGCGATTATTTTTAACAATTCTTTCCGTCATCTGCAAAAGAATATTGAATGCCAAATTAAATATGTTCTTCCTCCTAATAATCCTAATGAAACTCAACAGGTGTACACTGTAAATTCTCGGCGATTTACTCCTCGCATAAATCGAAATGTTGACTATTTTAGATAGGACAAGGATGGCCTTAATTGGAGCCTAGCAAGTTATAATAATAATAATAAATTACAAACACCTATCGCCAAGAAATGCCTAAATGACGTCATAATGATTAAATATTTCTTTATAAGTGAAAAACAASAAATAGCAGCAAGTGAAWAGATGTATGTTGTCCWTCAAAAAGAAAACAAAACGAAGCGAAAAAATATACCGTCCCGTTTAAGTTTGTTCGAAAAATCATGGAAGTACTACGATTTTTCYAATGTCTCCCTCTAGAGCCATTWAGAGAAACCAATTCTGAAACAATTTTCCATTGATGTTAATCTCCTTGAAATTACCCCTGAAATAAGTCCTAGTTCGTTAAATTTGGTTAAGACGTTTAGGCTACTTTGCTTTGTATTGGCACTATTATGGCAGCCAGAGAAAAAATATTGTAACGAAACCTATAGATAATTAAACAGTAGGTCCCTTATTGAGAAATTTAAGAACTTTGTTTTGCTCAAAGCAATAGCATGAGAGGTTTTCAAGATATAGCCTGTACATACCCTTATTGAATCAACCTGTACTTATAGACAATCAGGCACAGCCAAATATGATGGCTTTAGCCAAGAAGATGCGGCCAGAAACTTAATACTTCAAGTTATTTTACATTCCATCAGTCGTTGCTAGTTATCAAAGCTACATCAGTACACTCCAGCTAATCCATAATTTTCTTTTCCCCTCAACACCGTCCAGGTCTCAGATAGGAATCTTATTCCAACATCGTGACATTCTCAGGTAGAGAAACGTCCGCCCCGTCCTACCGGGGGTTCCCAGACGTTTGAAGGATGTGCGGCTCCGCTAATGCGACATAGCGCTGCAGTTTTAAATATGTGGCAGTGGCACGCTATACCGTCGTTAACCTCATACAGAAAATCCTCTGCGATCCCGCAAAACAATTAACCAGACATGTTCTTAGGAGCATGAACGGTACAAGTTGCAAATGAATGTATCACAATGGGAGATTAATCTATGACGCGTCATCAGGAACAATGGGTGTTACATGCAACTGCGTACACGTTGGGATGTTGCTACGAATATTAGGGAATGTAGAACGTCATCACGTTATTGAAAGCTTATGCCGGAAGCTGGAGATCTCTAGACGAAGTAGTCATCATACGGACAGAAGAAAAATATGACTCTTACCTAGAGTAAAATATTTGTGTCCGTCGATTGTTGATGTTGAGTAGGAGTAACATTTACATTACCGTTAAAAGTCCGTACATTCTTATATTCAAATCTGGGCACAAGCCACAATAGCTTTTCGTAGATGGATTACTCTCAATATTCATGGATTTGAAAACTAATGCATGGAGAGTTGGAGTAGTATGGCCTTTTCTAAAACCTGACTGCATAGCCGATATGATTGTATTATCTATTGCGTAACTATATATTTGCTTCTGGATAAACTTTTCAGGAACCTTTGAAAGAGTAGTTATGATGCATATTGGCCATAAGTCACTATACCGCTTTGGAGAGCTAATTTTAGGTAAAGGGTTTGCGACTGTTATGTGATTACAAATACGCGGCAAACATAATTTCAACATGTAAGCATTCACTTTATCACTGCTGTAAGCGTCGGATTTTAGGGAAATAATAATTTGACCAATTTCATCAGGGGTAGCCAATAGAAAACTAAAATGAAGGCCATCATTATGTTTTTTTGCCATATATTTTGCAGTTGTGTCCCGACAATTGTTTGGAGGTGTAAAAATGGACATAAAATATCGATTAATTTCATTAACATCAATCAGATTACTCGGAATATTAATATCTCTGTTATGTTTTATACCCAGTCTTTGTGTGGCTTTCCACATATGCTTTGCGTTTTGAGATGCCTGACTGTATTGCAGGTAAGCAGCTTTTTCTCTGCGTACAGCCTGAAGGGCCAAATTACGTAAGCATTTGTACTGGGGCCAATTTTCTAAAGATTTGTCTTTTAAATTTTCTCCATACCACAAGTAACTCATCATAATTTTCAACATGTTAGTTATCCAATGTGCATAAGGTTTACTAATATGCGCTGTCTTGAAAGGCCATGTTTATCAATTAGCTCCAGTATTTTGCAAGTAAAAAACTGAACTTTCAAATTATGTAAAATATATAATTCCAGGAGATCAAGTAAAAAGTCTTCATGATTGAAATTGTTAAAGTTAGGTGCAGCTTTCTGTGTATCTAATTTTAAGTCACAAAACACCATTTGATGATCTGATATGACGTCAGTAATTATTACTCAGATCTAGATAGGAGATTCATATTGCTAAAAAATATTACGTCAAGAATCTTTTGTAATGCTAAGGTAATACGAGTTGGCTCACTTATTAACTGTGTAAAGTCATAGGATGTAATACAGTCTGCCAAGAAATTATGGAACAATAGGGTCGTCTTGCACATTAAAATTTGATAGTTTTAACCTATGCCTTTTGTTGCTTACGTCATGAATACTAGCGTTACGCATCTATTTTGCTTTTAGATTAATTCAACTCGTAACAAACGGTGGTAGAAAAATTACGCTGTTTCAAACATTTTCTTAAATTCGCCAACAACTACGCAAAAGGTTCCTAATTTCCGTCATGCGCACTGTTACAGCTCCCTAGGTAACAAGGTGCTCACTGTTGTCAGTTTTATAAATAGCCTGAGAAATACAATAATGCAATAGGAGTGAGAGAGAGAGGGACGAACGTATAACCGTCAACATCAATATTAAAATGTAAACATAGGAATAATCTGTAACTGTTTATCAAAATACTTTTTAACGTAAGCCATTCTTACATTAAAAAAATCAACAGATTACCCAAATACTTCGACAACATCTTGTCCACCATTTAATCTGACAAATACGAAACTCGAAAGTTTGACCAAACTATGTAAACAAAAACGCATGGCTAGAGTTAGGTTAGGGTTATTACGACACATGTAGCACGTGTGCACGTGCGATGTTGTCGGTGGTACTTTTTCCGTTTTCTTCCTAACGACGGCCAGAGACAGTCCTGACAGTTTCAAAATTTATCATATCCTTCTCATACGTAAGTATACAGACTTTAAACATTATCGAGCGAAAAGAGTCGTTTAATTCCTCATAATAAAAACATTAGTTCAAGAGCAGGTTCGATGGTTGAAGTGCTTTCGTGTTTCAACAAAAGGCCAGTGAATGCGCTTATTATGTTGAACTGTTCATTATGGAATAAACTGATTTATAATGATTTAAGTTATTTTCACAAATACGCCAAAAGTTGACCTAGGTATCAATGTCACAATGCCAGTTTATGAGTACTTTCCTAACGGTATTGCGAAAATTTGCCCACATTGGCAACGCGACGCAGCTCAAAAAATGTAAACAAATATTACTKGCAATGCCGCTAGAGCACTGGCTATTATTGGTGTTTCTCGCTTTCGTCATCTTGAGAACCTTTTACGTCACCTCCGTGGCGGAATATCGAGGCATTTGAAACGGATATTGAATATCCATACTTTTATATTTTTTTCTAGGTAAACAAGAACCGGAAAAAATCGCGAAAAAATGTTTTTGTGCTTCAATTTTTATGTACATTTTAAATATAAAATAAAAAAATGTGGGACGACCCCATTGGTCCACGTTTATGCCACCTAAAAGAATTATGTTACTATATTGCAGCGTAGCGTATGATAATAGGTCTTTTGCTCACTAAAGAACTCTAGTTAACAATGATCCTAGTCTTTTAAAGATATACTTTTGTTACAGAAGGTAAGCCGATCTTTAAATACAAGCGCGATAACATAAAAAACCTTCCACTCCATGAATTATAAGAAGCCACCCCTTCAGGGCGCTGTTGTACATTACGACTTCTGTTTCTAACTTCGTTGGGGTTAAACACCATTAAACGAGACACTTAAAGGGAGCCGCACTCCTTTTCCCGGTCATTATATCAGCGGGGCGAAGTTTCAGAAAAAGCGAAATACGAAATCCGGCCCCGGGCATCACGAGGGGCCACCGGCAAAATTAATAATGACAGGGCTCATAATTATACCCGGAAGGCGCACTCGCATCTTGAGGAAAACTCGACTCCGAAGTAGGCTAATGCAGCGGGGCCGGTGCACCGAGAGAAAAGTTGCCAGTCGCCCCGTTTCTTTTGTCTTCTCGTTTTTTCCTAATTGTCGAGTGGATGTGGTGGTGGCGGCTCTGCTGTCTGTTAAACACGTCATGTTGGGGGAGGAAATAATACGATTTTAATTCGTTCGCCGAGATGGGATACTGAAACCGGGGGAACAGGGATTGCAGAGGGCGCAGAACCGGATCTAGGGCTGTCAGAAGCGGAATTAAGGAGATGGGCTTTCGGGCTGGAAACGGGGAACTATTACATTACTTGAACGCCATCAGTTCGTGCGGCAAGACTGAGTTCGGTTTGTTAAGCTACAAAAATCAAGCTTCCTGTCTGTCTGTTCAATTTAAATTAACAATGTTGGTATCAACTTCCGGTATAATTGGAAGTGTCCGAAACCTGAAAATATTATAAATGAAATGAGCCTAGAATGAACTATAACCTAAAAATTTTCAGAAAGTTGCTTCCATTGGTTCCCGATAGTCTAATGAAAGTTCGTCGTCGAATACCCTGTAAAGTGTAAGCTAAACAAGCGTTTTATAAAAATATACTGCACGGCCTAGCGCGGTTTCTTAAATTCCTTGAATTCCTGGAGCACAAGTCTTCAGAGGCAGATGATCTAATAAAATTCTTCTATTTTCTTTCTCCCAAGGAAGAATAAACTAAATTTTTAGGATTACATTTTGAGGTAGAAGTAGCAAGAAATTGGGTATTTGCCATGTATTTATATTTTATTAAATTCCATATTAATAGGTAGCATCTAATCCACAAAACAGCTGTGACAGCTTATAAATTCGAAAAAATGGATCGTAAGGTGTTTTTTTTTAAATATTAAAAATGTGAATATTTAAAGGGACCGCCAAAACGCGAACATATTGGTCGTGACGTCAGGTGTCTTGTAAATGGCCGCTTGTTTACATCTGGGATCAGCGCGTCACGCGTCAGCCTCAGCCCGTCAATTTATCAGTTTGTTGTTTGCGTTCATTTTGTGACAAGCGAATTAAAATACACCAAGAAGAAGTGAAATACTTATGACTTCTGAAAGCATGTTCATTGTTACGGAATTTGTGTACAGCGATGAGCGGTTCAACGCGGCGGAGATGAGGAACGTAAAAGCAAGAAAGCAACAGCATAAGTGAACTTTTTATCAAATTAACGTAGGATTGATAATTTGATCACAGCGGGTTGTTGGAAACATACTATTTGTAAACATAAAAATGTAGGAATCAAAAATGTACCCTAAACTTGACATTTATTATGGAGGTCAGGATAAATATAAATTGCCCTTTATTTTCGGGGCTCTTGCGGCTTGTTTCCGGTCTGGCTAACAGTCGAATATATGGGGAACAACGTCGTTCTTTATTATAACATTTCCCTCTCCCAACTTAAAACGCATATAAGTTTTCATATCCTCTTCAAGCTATAACAAAATGGAAACTGATTGGTAAACTCGTATAACCTTAAAAAGAATAATAAAACTTACAGTAAGAATTAAGATGATCTTCACAAAAGAAAAACAAACTTTCGATTTCGGAATATCACGTCTAGGGGCCTTAAACAACTTTTTCATACGTTGATAATCTCGAGGAACGGTTACAAAAAATTTGTTAGCTGTACTGACTGAAGTACTTTTATAACCATGTACAAAACAATACTTGTTTTGTTTTCCATACATAATCGATGCTTGTAAAACTACACAAATCACTTTTTGGTGCTACCTCTTACACCGTCCTTTCAATAAACACCACAAAAAAGCTTTTTTCCAATACAAGAATGATACTACACCATTAAACAGCACGCTCCTTGTTAATGTTTACATGACACTTGACGTAACGACTTGAATAACCTTGGATAGAAGCGTTATGGCGGTGACTCCTAAGATTCGAATTCCAGATCTGAAATTCTCTACCTACAATTTTTTTTGTTTTTTTTTTAACATGGCGTACGATATATATGCACTTCAGATTTATTTTACGTAAATTCAAAAAAAGTGATACCCAATTGCCAAGATTCTGCAAAAACAGGGCTTAATAAAGCTTGATAAAGAGAAGTCATTATATAGCTTTGCAAACAGTGAACCAAGACTTAATTGTAGACCTCTTAGAAGGGTCATATAAGAAAATTTCTAGCAGCGAGTGAAGTAAGCATCCAATGTTATAAAAAGCTTTTAATCGCTTTCTGTTTTTTATTCTACGCCAAGCCGGCCCTGCTTCCATATTATGCTGATGTGGAGTGTTTTTCTACCCGCCCTCAACACAATGGAGAATCTGTTCTTTCCCCGCGCAGCGGTGAGAGTTGTCGTGTATATTGTGGAACATTAATCAAATGTTACAACGGCGTACTTGAATTCTTAGCCTCGCCCCTTCAGAAAAAGCTGGTTTTAATTTCTCGGACGTTTTCTAGATGAGAGATTAGAAAAGCAAAGCATTCATTACCATCGCCACCTAATGTATTAGCTTATTTTGTCTAATACTGTGTAAAGCATAGTAGTAAAAATTTTACATGAATACAGTAAAAAAGCCTCACATAGCCAGAAGTAAAATGATCTTTTGTAAAGTAGCGGTACCTTCGAAATGAAATTCGATTGTAAAGGTAAGGGAAGAGAACCATTTATTTTATAGGCATCTTATGTCATTGATAGTGTTACTTTGAAAAATATAATCATTCTGCATCTGAAAATGCTCAATCTGAGGCCATATACCATATACTTATATTATAATATTCTTCATAGAGTTCAAAAAGGAAACAGAATCACAAATCATGTTATTGTTAAATCCTACAAATGTAAAACTACATATACGTTCAGAACTTGTGAAAAAGACAATAAAAATAGACAGGATGATTGGAGCAAGCTACATCTTGGTGTTAAATTAAAACAAATATACTGAATGGGAGAAAAGCAAGCAGCTGACAGTAACAAAAACTGTCCTCCATCGCCATGGTGAACAAAACTAATCTATAAGGTCCCTATCTAAATTTAGTGTTTCACAGGATTTTTCTTGGTCTTGTTATGTCCAATGCAAGAAATGCAAAACAAGACTGGTTAAAAATTTTCGCTTGTTTTTGGACCAAGGCAAGATAATGCAAGGAAATTTCTTGTAGTCTTACAATGCAAGAAATTGTATTTAAATTAAATCTGTAATGGCCTGTAGTATGTTATACACTTAGTGCCTTCGTTTTCAGGTTATGAACTTAAATTTAACTAAGTAGATCGTTTAAATTTAAATCTACAAAATATTAATTCACACAGAAACACAAAAGAGCTTAGTTGCAAGAAACCTAGCGGAGTTAGCCGTTTATTAAGAAAATCCAAAATACCTATATTTAAATATTAAAACTTGGATAAATCATAGCAACAACCCTCTAGCAAAAAACCATCTGCTAGTTATACGCAAAGGAGCTTTGAAATCTGGTGTAAAATAAAAAATAGATTGAAATACAGGTTATATTTGAATGTATTGCCCTCTACCATGCTCCTCCTAAAATTAGTCTCAAGAGGTTAATTAAAAAGCTTATATGATCTTGAATGAATCTTTAAGAGCATCAGCTTCAAAATAAACATCAGGATGCAAAATGTCACAAATTCTCATTTTCGAATAATCCATGCGATCCGGGGCAGCAAAACCCACAACCCCTTTCAGGTCAAAGTTCGAAGCACGTCCGTCGTAATTGATAAAATCAACCTAAAGGCATAACACACTTTTTTTCCATTAACCCCTTCCCCATTTATTTTCAGTAMCGAAATTKGTTTTCGCTGTGCCCAAACGCTGGGATCACCGCTGGCCAGTTTGTTTGCTTTTGAAATTATCTACTCCKGCGATTACATAACGGCAATTTCGGCGCCGATGGCGACCTCCGCCGTAGTTATCTAAACAATATCGATTAATTAGGGCGAAAATTAATTAGCTGCCTCACCGCCGCACSGTTTGACGTGAGATTGCTTTCCACATCCACTTAGGGCCGTGACACGCTACTCGTCAACGCCAAAAGTCCGTGCATGCCCGTTTGCCACCCGCACCGATGGGTGAAAGAACGAGATCGAGGGGTGGTTGCTTTGTAAATTTGCGATTAGGGGATAAGTAGTGTGTGGAATGGCACGGAAGCTGATGTTCGCGTTGGCAACATGGAATTCGGTCACTTCCGCTTTTCCTGATGAATTTGATATTTATTACGAGAAAAAAATGTCCAAAATCTTACGTAAACCCTAAAATTGTTGTTACACTATAGACAAGTGTAAAATTAATGGGGTGATAGCAGAAGCAATTTGCTAGGGAAATCACGCGTACCGAGATTAAACGCTTAAAAATTTCTCATTCTAAATACATTTTAATTTGAATTACGTAGCTTTGTCTCACTTGATTTATCAGATAACTCTGCCGATCGTTTCGACCTAAAACGGTCATTTTCAAAGAGATAACAGCGTTATGGAAAACTCAGATGTGCGTAATTTTTTTACATCCCCTTTTTACAGGGGTTGTAAAATACAGTTGGACGTAGGCATTTCTACTTGTGTATTTGCCAAATGTTTTTTGTGATGCTGCGCTTTTTTAATTTCCAAAAGTTCTATAAGACTCAGTTTTTTACCTTTCCTTTAGCAATGTAAGACTTTGACGTCGTTTTCATCTAAGTGATGGTTATTTCTTATGCTATGGTCAGCAAAACCTGTTGTGCTTTTGTTTGAATTTATATTCGCAACATGTTCCTTAATTCTGTTTTTAATAGCTCTACCTGATTGTCCTATGTATATCATGTCACATTGCATGCATTTTATTTGGTAAACGCCTTATTGTTAACTAGAAGATCTCCCAAATTGCACTTATTAACCTCTATTGCTTTTATTCCGAGTCTATTCAGCCTATTTTTAACACAAAGACTAACTCCTTTGACATATTTTACTGCGGCAAAAATATTTTCTTTTTCATTGATATTAGCATTGTACAGCATTCTTTGTATTCTAATTTTATATTGCTTTTTAAGTATTTGGTCCACAATTTTTGTGTCATATCCATTGTTAAAGGCTATTTGTTTAATTGTCGTCAATTCTTTTTCGAAACTTTCTTTTCTACGTGGTATATTTATTAGTCTGTTTATTAAACTATAAAACACGGAATGCTTAATCTGTAATGATTGATTTGAAGAAGCCGGGATTGTAACATCTGACTGTGTTGGTATTCTATAAATTTCAAAGTCTATTTTACTATTTTTTACCGACATTGATAAGTCCAGAAAATGAAGAACACCATCCTTTTCTTTTTCTAGGGTAAATTGAATCTTTTTATTTATTGTATGCAAGAATTTTAAGAATGCGTCTAACTGCCTGTCAGTTCCCGTCCAATACAAAAAATATCATCAACATGTCTAGTCCAGAATAATACAATTTTAATAGTTTCATTTTTCTTTGCAAAAAGCTTCTCTTCAAAATTTGACATGAAAATTTCGGCCAAGACTGGAGACAAAGGTGAAGGCATTGGCAGTCCATCGTCTTGCTTGTAGAATGTGTCATTGAACGTAAAATAACTTTGATCTATGCAAATTTCCACAATATTCAGTAGTTCAGTTTTTTCTGTGTTTGACAGGTGGCAATTCTCTATTTTATTTTTGAGGATTGTTAAAGGTTTATTTAGGGGGGATAGAAGTGAAAAGATTAGAAACATCAAAGGACACGAGAAGTTTATTATAACGCTGTTATCTCTTTGACACTGACTGTTTTAGGTCGAAACGATCGTCAGAGTTATCTGATAAATCAAGTGAGACATTCTCATTGGAAAATTAATGTCTTAGTAAATCTGGTTTCGTATTTTGAATACTTCAATATTCATGCATGCTTATTCTTTTGCAGATAGAATACAAATTGAAAACAATATTATCTGCCTAAATTTTGGCCTAGGATCTCAAGATATTTTTTAATGTTTCCTCGTCAATAATTGCCTAACTTTAGTATATTTAAAATTACTGTGGCTGAACCCTTATCCGCTCAAGTAACTATAATGGACTTATCGGTATTCAATCTTGTCCGCCTTGATCTTTCGGAAACAGACTCATACAAGATTCTACATTATACAGATGACATTATCTTTACTTAGGGAATTGTCCGTGGCGTACTGAATGTTTCAAAGTGCAGGGATAACACGAAGTGACCAGGTGTCCACTAAAATCATTAAACAAAAGTCATTATTACTCGATTTCACATTCAATTGAAGAATTATCGACAAAACCCTATACATCAGCGTCAAACATACTTCTAACCCTACGCTTACAGAACTAGAACAATGTATATTTGTAAGAAAAGAATATTTGCATTGTACTAACGATTAGTACAGTATTCGCATAATGTGCTTGATGCCCTATTTCTCATAATATGTCCTTAGTTAAGCTCGATAGTTATGCCACGTGTATCCACGCTAACTCTTTGCCGAACGAATGTCGTGACGTTAAATACTGTCCAAATAAATAATTCCCTTTGATTCTGGCATTCATCACTTTGTTACCCAGTCATGAAATTTTTGATGCTGTTAAAGAAGGCTTATTTAATTCCTTATTTATAGTGTTTGTTCCTGTACGGGAAAACGAAGTCTAAAAGAACCTTACAATATATGATTGTTACAGAAATAGCTGTGGGCTAAATAGGGATTATGCCACCCGAAGGTTGCCCCTCCCTCTCACTCCAAAATAAGCTTTTGAGGAATCAGTTTGTTACTCCCAATCATTTGCACCAAACACTTTTCACGAATATCTTAATTGTATCTCTTTTTTTGCCATTCCCACTTACTTTATGCTGTTCTGTGGTTTCCCAAATATGTGGTAAGCCTAAATGTTAGATGTTTAACCTTAAGCTTTACTGAATGTCGGAGACATGTAGATGGAGAAAACTGAAGGAATCCCCTTGAGTCTTATCGGTCTAAACGGTTACAATTTTTTTTGTAGTGTTCGTGTTAGTAAAAGTGTTTAACTGTTTGAAAATGGAGTATCGTACCTTGTAATGTCCATTCTGAATTATTATTGTTTAATTATTATCCATGTTTCGATCGAAGAGCTACAAATCTTTCAGTTATAGTAAACGACAACATTGTATTGTGTAAAAGTACTTCAAATTATTTAATTCAATATTATCTTAAATGTTTCGTACGAACATGCACGCGATTGTAAATTATTTTAGTTTTACTATCAAATGTATACATTATGAGCTTTGATTAAGATTAATAAATGATAGGGGTCCTAAGTTAGAGTCCTTAGGGATACCAGACGTTGCTATATTGTGTAGGCTATGATGCCACAAGAACTAAAATTTTCTGTTGCTAGACGCACTAGATAACATCAAAATTAAGTGTTCTTCAATTTGACACGGTAAATAAATTGAGCGAATGTTTACACGGCCATAATAAGAATTTCATGTCTATTTACTATAGAAATCAATAAGGTAGCCTTCACCTATGTCGCCAGTGTTACATCAAACAATTGATATCACGCGGGTAAACTTGCTCGTGTTTGCTGCGTCGAAAAATCTCACAGTACCAGTAATCACAGCACAAAAGCTTTAACCACACATCATTGCCTTACAACCCAATTACATCAAACATAATTCTAGTTGAAACGTTAGTCGAGCGCCGAGTACGTTTTTATCTTGATAAGAAGCTTTTGATCGCTAAGCTTGTCGCTGTCAGTTTCTGTGGAAGTCGAAGATATCTTGAAACGGCAGCGGTAATCTGTAATCTCCTTGTCAACGAGCTTTTTATAAAGCAGGACAGTCTGCTTTAAGGAATACTCCCGACAAATTCGAACGAATGATGTCTCTCATATCCAGTTACAGCCGGCCGCAACACAGCAGTTTTCCGGTTCGTTATGTGGAATATTAAGAAGAAAGAATCTGCAATGGAGAGCGGAATTGCACTCTGTTTCCATGCATTTAAAATTGCAATAATGCCACAAAACTGTTTTTAAATAAAAGTCAAGAGTGTTATCAAAGCAGATTCTTCTGTTTAACATTAGAATGTTGCAATTTTTTTTTGTACATTATTAACAAATGAACTGTATTAGTTACTAGCTTTTGAGTTTGTTGTAGCGACCTTCTTTAATTAAATAATGTACATTTTTAAATGGTGTTTTCTTGCATTAAATGTGAAATCACCAAGTCTTTGAAACAGTTGAACAGGTATAGGAAATGATACGTGAAATGTGTCTAGTATTTTCTAAAAAATCCAAAAATTGAATAATATAGAGGGTGCCTCGTATATCCGCACCTTAGGATATCTATCTTTTACATGTTCAGTTGATTAAAATACTATAAACAATTTGAACAACGCTGTTATTAAATTAACCTTTTAACTTATTGAAAGGTACTTCAGACTCATCATGTGAAAAAAAACAGTATTGACACACATGTAGAACTTGTTTTGATGTCATTTATTCGAAACCATGATTTCTTACATAAATTATGTTTTCAAAGCATTCAGATTAAACTCCAGATCATTTCAGAGATAACGAGAACCAAGCAAAAAACTTTTGTTAGTAACATTTTGATAGATAGCTCGCGTTTACAGAAATAATCCTGTTACTACATATTCTTGACTAATCCTATGCCTACAATAGAATATGCATACTTTGATATATCGCTGAATGTACAAATTATAAGGATCAACGTATAAATATATGTCATAAAACAGCTATCGTTAAAGTTAACAATTCTTAAACACGAAACCACGAAAAAACAAGCGTACTGTACAGCCTTTAGGTTGACATATTCCTAATTACATGGACCTAAACGTAAAATGTATAAAAAAGTTACAGCGGTGCGAATGCCAAAATGAATACCGGTACACTTCGTCCCTTTGTAAACCTTTACTTCAGTTATTTGCTTAATATCTCCCTCTTGTTCATGCCAATGTAGAGGGGTGGCTTTATTCATCTCGGAAGTACATTAATTGCTTTACTGCATCTTGTTCTGTTGATGTAGATTTTCATTGTGGTCTCTCTGTAGAACGATTTTGCTAATAAATTTACGAATATTAGTGCCGTCTTGGATATGTCCGTATACCCAAATATAGACTAAATATAGAACTTGCATTGGAATTATAAAGACGGCCTGGGAATTGTTAATAATAATGGTACATACCCAACAAGGTGACAGATGAGGTCAAAAGAAAACCAATTGATTTTAACAACAACTTTCCAAACCATTTATTGCAAAAACTATACTCTATTAAAACTTAAGTTGCATGTTAAAGAAGCCAAAATTTAGTATCTTCTTAGATTTGCTGGTTAATTCTCAATTAGTTTAACTAAGTTGTTTACTTAACATGGGATAAGTGTTGGTTTTTCTACGGTAGGTAGTTCGTAATAGTTTCTATCAAAAATGGGGGATACATAGTTTTTTTTGCAAAGATTGTAATTCTGTTTATAATGGTCAAACGGAAAGATCATTTTTAACTAGAGGCACTAAAGATTTAAAACAATATGAGATTAAATGAACACAGTTTACTTTCATAGAATATTGACTCCTTTATTTATAGAGGGTATCAAAGATTACCTTCTACACTATTTGACAAGATTTGGAAAACAGGTAGGTGTGTTTCTAACGAGAATAACTTCTTTCTACTCACAGTTATTGAATTTGGTTTATAATATTGTTGCAACAAAGTCATAATCAAAATGCAGAAAATAAATTTTTAATAGGTTTGGGGGTTATATATATTTTAAGGTTGCCGAAATATATCACTGGTACTTTAAGGTATATATACGTTACTCTCGAAATTTTGTACGACGAACGTTGAAGCCAAATATTCCTTGGCATTGTTGCGCGATAGTGATATGACGCGCTTTATTACGGTTGCAAATACCATCACAACCTATGTGGTATTCGTCACACCAAATAATGCTCCTTCCAAATTTTCAAACTTTAGATTGGACAGATGTATTCGTCCTCTGCTTGAAATCTCACACAAAATCTTCACCAAATTGATAGATATATTGTTGAACAAAAAATATTGTTTTCGAAGGAGTCATAGTCAACTATGGTTTCTAGTTAAAAAACGCAAGTTTAGTCTATATCTTAAAAAGTGTGCGCAATACCTAATTACAGCCTCCTATCATTAGAAAGGGTTTTTATTTCTGCATGTAACTGCGGGTTGAAAAAATAGCATTATGTTAAAAAGATGAGTTATTCTTGTTTAAGTTAAGTTAAGTTAAGTTAAGTTATTATTTCCGTAAATGAATCGTGAAAACCGTATCTAGCTATTTTTTTACGGAAAATCCTAAAATTTAATAACTTATTATACGATCTAGATTACAGGTCAGATGATTACTTTATAATTTAACAGTGTATTTGACATAATGCCGATTAGCAGCGTTTTGAAAGCACTTAAAAAGCTACTGCTCGCTAATGGTTATCTTCTTATCTTTTACTGTAATTGTGCTCTACTATAAACCAACACTTCATTACTGCAAGAAAAACTCATCTTCCTTATTCATCGAAAGCGGCAAATCTTGTAATTCTGATCTCTTTGCAGATTACCCAAGGAAACAATGGTCCGGAATTCCGTCTTACGGACTCTTCCAGAAATCGTTATAATTCGCCGAAATGACGTCGCTATGCCAGCATAAGCGCCTATTAAACGAACGAAATCCGTTCTAATGTGCACTTCAGTCGAGGGGTTTACATTTTCAAACAAAGACGCCAAGCAGCCGGATCCAATAGCGCACCTTCGGCGGAGCGTCTCAGCGACGACAATCCTGTAAAGGACTGCAACTATATGCTAATGGTACGCCTGGAAAAACAAGCACTATGAGCTGGTTATTGAGGATATTCCTGTGTTGCGTCGCAGCGGTCGTTGCAAAGGGTAAGTGCTTGCACTGCAGTGTTCACTAGGTGGGATGGAACGGACAACTTTATATGCTTTTACCCCAGCCCAGCAGGACAGATTTTCGCGTCTATTTTTTTTGTTTACTGCAGCCAACGCTGTTTAAAAGCCAGAGGAGGTCGCTAACTTATACTTATGTTGGCTACAAAGGGAGATGAACAATTCATGGCTTCCGTATTTCTGACAATTCAGTTTTACTAAACAAAGTGATAAATAGTAGAGCTTTATAGAAGTTATTAAATATAATAATAATAATAATAAAGTTTATTTCCAACAGCTTAGCACCCAGTTACAGGATAATACCTAATGTAACAGGCTGTTTTACTTAAAAAATGATCTGTGAAAGAAACATAATATGAAAACAAAATAAAGCTTAGCATTGGTTCAGAAAGGAATTACGAGAAGCATGCTAAGTTCCTGATAGTAGMTCTCCCACGCATAAATCCATGTTGAGCGGAAGATATAGACTTATTGATACACGAATATATATGCTTATAGACAATACCCTCAAAAGGCTTCGCAAAGTTACAAATCAGGGMGATAAGATGGTAGTTTTCAATTTGGGAAATTTTGCCCTTTTTTATTACAGGACAAATGTATGGTTTTTCCATATTTCAGGAAAGACCGGCGAACTTAGAACAAGGTTAAATATATGAAACAGTGGAAAGGCAATCACAGAAACGCACTATTTCAAAAGAAAGCTAGGAATGCCGTCCACTCCAGTAGTCAAAGAATTTTTATTTTATATTAAATAACTGGGAAAGGATGGGTGTGTTCGTTAACTTCGGGAATGATCGAACCTCACGGATCCTTCTCGAGAACCGTACTGCTCGGATAATTAAATTGGATTTTGTACACCGCTGAAGTGGTTTGCATTTTATTAATTCTGAATATAATATTGCAGCGGCCTATCAGAATAGAATTTGGAAGTACTGAATGAACTTAATCTATAATAATTAATCCTCACTGGTCAATGGAAGTGATGGCCCGCACAACGGATGCTATAAGTGATATACGAACGAAAAAGAAAAACTTACGCCAATTGTCGTGTCCAGGTATCTCCGAATTGCTCTCCGTATAATGCACTGAACCTCTCTGGTCGAAGTTGAACACCAAACTGACTAATTGGCCGAGTCTAAAGCGACTAGCATGTTGTATAACTAGACATACCGGTATTTGCTGCCCACTATACATTCACGTAATAGACAGGGTCTGAATATCTGTGATCTGGTACTGCAGTACTGAATTTCTTTGTCAATGATTCATACGCCGTTTTTGATGGAACTAGATGTTGCCCGCGGCTTTGCTCGCGTAGAAGAATATCCTATATATCAAATATCAAATAGCGAAATAAAAATACGAGGCATGTTTTTTTAAGTAAGTACCGTTTTGCGATTCCGCCGCCGCAGCGCTACGGTCGGCGTTCCGCGCATGCGCGCTGTTTACCTACATCTCCTGTCTACGCACTGACGCCATTACAGTTTGGTTCTTCATTGTGTACGTTGTTTACTGAGTGTTTAAGATGCCTCCGACAATCGTGAGTCCCGCCGATTGTGAAGTACGGGCTGTTATACGATTTCTTAGTGCTAAAGGCGTAAAACCGATCGATATTCATCGTGAGATCCGTGAAGTTTACGGACAAAACATTATGAGTGATGGAATGGTAAGGAAATGGGTGAGAGCATTTAAAGATGGCCGCACAAATGTGCATGATGCAAAACGGAATGGGCGTCCTTCGGTCGTTAATGAAGATTTGGTGCAGAAAGTGAACGAAAAGGTGAGAGAAAACAGACGCTTTACAATTTCATCATTGTGCGACTGCTTTCCTCAATATTCTCGTAGTGTTTTGTATCGCATTGTGACGAAGAACTTGAATTACCGGAAATTGTGTTCACGTTGGGTTCCGAAAATGTTGGCGGATTTGCACAAAACCCAACTTTTAGGCAGTGCATTGACTTTCCTTGAGCGGTACCACAATGAAGGTGAAGATTATTTAGACCAAATTGTTACTGGTGACGAAACATGGGTGGCCTACGTCACACCAGAATCGAAACAACAATCCATGGAATGGCAACATTCATCATCACCCAAAAAAGTGAAGTTTAAGCAAACAATTTCTGCCCGGAAAATCACGTGCACAGTTTTTTGGGACAGAAAAGGAGTATTGCTAGTGGAGTTTCTGCCTCGTAATGAGACAATCAATGCAGCGTCTTATTGTAAGACATTGAACAATCTGCATCGTGCAATCCAGAACAAAAGACGTGGCAAGTTGAGTAAGGGTATCGTTTTGCTGCATGATAATGCCCGTCCACATGTGGCTAATCGGACCAAAGATCTCATCAAATCTTTTAAATAGGAAACTCTAGATCATCCTCCATACAGCCCTGATCTGGCGCCCAGCGACTACCATTTGTTCCTGCACTTGAAGAAACACCTGGGTGGTCAGCGTCTTCAAGACGATAACGAAGTCGAAACATTTGTGATACAGTGGTTAACAAGTCAGGCGGTAGAATTTTAAGAGGAGGGTATTCAAAAACTGGTGTCACGTTATGACAAGTGCCTCAATATTCACGAAAATTATATAGAAAAGTAGATTAAGGTACAGGCTTTCATGTAAGATAAAATTATTGCGATATCTTTGTACGTCTTTTTTTAATTCCAAAACGGTACTTACTTAAAAAACATGTCTCGTATTTTGAAACAAACGTTAGATAACAAATAGGAGTGTAATGTTGTGTACATTCCAAATTTTGACTAAAACTCTAAATCTGACGAAGGGATGTATTTCTAAAACAGTGAAGCAGTACTAGAAAAAAAACAAGGGCAGATCCTTGTGCATCATGATGATAGGCACCTGCAAAATATTGTGTGGAAATTCTATCCTGATCTAGAAATCGATTGTTACTCACCAAATACTGTTATTTATGGTACAGCCTTAGCTCCCTATCTTGCAATTAGATGCTTAAAGCAACTTGCTCATGAGACTGAAAATGAATATACTGTCATCCCTAACATCAATATTCAACTATATGTTGATGATTTAATTGTCAGTTTTACTTCTGAAGAAGATGCTGTTGCTACTTGCTATAATGCTTTGAAAATGATTTTACAGCAAGCATATTTTCCGTTGAGCAAATGGAATTTAAATAGTAGGAGAACGGAAATGATCCACTGAAACAACAAAATATCTAAGATACACTCTAAGTATTCTCAATGACGAATAATCGTATAATTATTTTTCTTTACATATTACCTTGTAGCACATTCTGTTTATAACTCCGCGAAGTCTCCGACTAACAAACAGACACGTCCAACTGTCCTTTCGACGACCTCCTCCTGGCGTTGCTGAGGTCCAAAGAGGTGTAGTTATAATTGGACTAATTCTAATTAACATGGAGGAAGGTATCCAACTCGCATCGATCTGTCGAGGGGGATTCCAACCACTAGGTTATATATGATATATCACACGGCGCGGACTGTAATGCAAACACTGGCCATAATGAGGGATAATTCGGTTAGTGATCATCGTATCCATCCGTTTTGATTAATCTATAATGTATTCCGTATGTGCATTTCATATGATGTATCGGGTATTTGCGCATAATAGTGGCAAGACGGCGGGTTTCTGTTTGTACAGCAAATTGATATATTTTCCCGGGGGTACATAGCCGGGACGCTTTTTGGCAAATGGTGATGTGTATTTGCCCCATCACATATGAAGATCTTTTTTATCTTGTGACTGAAGTTGATTTTTCAAAAGGTTAACTATCAGTTACTGATATATATTATAAGATATTTTCAAAAACGTTTTCTTTTGGTATCGTTATATAGATGAAGTTCTTTGCCGTTTTACAGGAAATCACAATAACTTAAATAATGTTCATACATTTATTAATACTCTTCATTATTCTATAAATTTTAGTTATGAAATGGAAATTAATAATCAAATTCAATTTTTAGATTTATTAACTATACGAAATCAGTCTTCTCCTTACCTATGTTTCAAAATTTTTAGAAAACCCACATGCACCGTTAACATTAACAATTACTTTTCTTTTTACCCTTATACACACAAAATATCCGTATTTCATTCTCTTCTTAACAAACTTTTTTAAGTTTCTTCTTTTTTTTTAAACGGTTTTAAAAAGGAACTGGATGTAATTCTTCAAATTGCTTTTAATAATAACTTTCCAAATCATTTATTACAAAAATTATACTTTAAATATTTAATAGAATGTAAGTTTTATATTGAAAAAGCCAAAATTTTATATCTTCTTAGGTTTGTTGGTCCAGTCTCACTTACTTCTACGATAGACAGTGTGTTTTCCCGTTTTGTTCGCAATAAAGACAAAATTCCGGTTTTGAACCATTCGGGAGTTTATAGTTTTTCTTGTAACGGTTGTAATTCTGTCTAAGTTGGTCAAACGGGAAGATCTTTTTCAGTTAGAGGCAATGAAACATTTAAAAAACATTTAAAGCCACAAGACGAATGCTCTAAAACTGATTAAATGCTTGGATCAAGAGGAAATTCTTTTTAATTTTTGGTAAAATAATCATTACTGGTTAACATATTGTTCTGTCTATAATAATAGTATAAGTAATTGTTCATGTTGTTGTTATTTGTGATGATGTAAATCAGTATTAGCTCTATGGATATCAGCTGCGTATCATCGGCATAAAGGTAAAATTTGCAAGATTTTAGGCATGCTGCAAGACCAGAAGTGTAAATTGAAAACAGAAGGGGTCCCAATATGGAGCATAAAGTAATGACTAATTGTATCAAAGGCTTTACTAAAATCATGCAAAATTAAGACCGTGTTATTCGTATTATCAGCTGCTCTAACGACATCAACAACACGCGTGAATGCCGTGATGCAACTGAAGCCAGGTCGGAATCCAGACTGAAAGTCAGAGATAACACCTGCTCCTGTCAGAAAATGCCCGATTTGTTTATCCGGTACCTTTTCAAAGATTTTAGATAAGCACAGACGGACGCTTATAGGATGTAAGTTCTTAAAATTTGTAGGGTTATTATTCTTCGGAATCGGCTTTCGATTTGATAAGAGTTCTTTAGTTTAACAACTTCAGAGTCATGAGTAAATTTAAAGCAAATTTTGTCCAACTCTTAGGTTTGAAGTTAGTGCTTAAAATGTAGGTATTAGGTTATCGTTTAGGCTGTCCAGCTTGGCTAGATGTAAAGGTAAAGGATGGGTCTTGTTATGAATATCTATATTTTTCTTAGGCTACTCCATATGCCATCCGTCCTGTAACGGTTTACTTACTTTACATCGCAGTGTATCCAAACGGAAAAATTACTGATTGATGCTCGTGTATCCATGTCAGTATAATTTACATTAGCATTCGATACTTTCCCGGCCGAAACCGGCTCACAATCCAATCTCGTCTAAACCGAATTTCACCTTGCGAAATTATATTATACAAAATCCCCGCAAATTGTGAATTTCAGCCTGCGATCTCAACCCCTGCAAATCTCCGCCACTCAGACTCGCTTAATTGATGCCCTGTAAATGATTCACAAAGCTACGGATTAAAGGCACCGAAGACAAGGACAGACATTATCTGCTAACGATGTCAGTTGCAGAAATCGGCTTGAAGCTTAAACTACGCTAACTAGGCAAATGGGGGTCGGTGACGCAACCGATGTCATCATCAAACCTTTCTATTTTGGCAATTAGCGGAGTGCGGCGGAGCCTCGGCCGAATTTTGGTGCCCTTGCACTTCTAACGACGTAGATACCATTTTCAGGGCAGAATTGAAAATTTATGATCCTGGGAGATAACGAAACTTCAACTTTTACATCAAAGTACATCGACTGTTTTTACAGAATCATTCCTTGTGCGGGAGGTAGGGTCAAATCCATATTCTGAAACTTCAAACAAGACTATGAAGCGAATTCAACACATTCTAGTTGAGTGACTGCAATGAGTGTTAACAAAAAGTGATGTCAAACTTGAAAGGGTTTTAGGGGACATAACGGTAGAAAATCTTTGCTCCTAGAGTAATTTTTGAAAGCAATTCGATCTTTAGTAGGTACATATGCAACAGAAAATGATTTGAATCAAACTAAACAAGTGCACTTTTAATGTTGTTCCAATGAAGCTAAAATCTGTATCAGTTCTCACATACTGGCGCCAGCCTCAGATCGTGCCGATCATCGTATACCAGTGGCGGCGGAAGTGGATTTTTTTTTTGGTTTGCACGCAAAGTGGAGTTTGAGAAAAAGAAATACAGGAAACAGTAATATTGTGTTGTCAAGTTACTACCACAAATTGAAGCCAATGAAGCGAAACAACATTATACAATGAAGAGAATTAATACATAAGTACATATGCACTGTCTAATCACTATCACAGTCACTGTCACTACTATCTTGTAAGTTAATAATTAGAGGTTCCACTTCACTGAGATTATCAACAAACACACCATGCTCCATATATTTGTCCTCTACTTTAATCACGTGGCCACAGCGCTTCTTCAAATCTTCGGATTTTCCTTGCTGAATTCTTCTTCGGCTATCATCCTTGCGTCATCCATTTTGAACGTGACATTTCTTGCAACAACGTTGTCTTACCGTGGCCCAAATTAACTCGATGAGATTCAAATCCGGGTGGTAGGGTGGTAAGTGTAAAACGGTATGTCCATGACTTCGTAACAAGTTGCCAAACTTGTAAGCTACATGGCACTTTTTGTTATTTTTAATAATTTCGTACAGTTTTGGTCTCAAACTATTTGGATCGAAATTAATGTTACGATCCGTAAGGACATCGCACTATATCTGGTTTCTTGGAATTCGATGACGGTACTGGATTGGTTTGCACATTATGGTACGGCGCATTATCAATAAAAATGACCGAATTGCTTGGCAAATTTAGGATTAACATGTTTTCCAGCCACTTTCCGTAATTACCAGAATTCATTTCTGAATGGTAATCGCCACTTTTTGTTCCCGACTTGAACATTAATAGGCATCCAGGTAAGAACCCCTTTTCCCATCTAGCGTTTATGATTATAAGCCTCTGACTTTTGGACATATTTGCAAATAACCCTTTTGTCGAATCATCCGTCCAGTTTATCGACGAAGTGTGTCCACTATACAGTACAGTTTCGTCCAAATATACAATTGGTGTATTCAGACGGAAATGCTTTATTTTCTCCAAACAAGAAATTCGAAGTGATCTGATGTCGTGTCTTTCGATTAGCACTTTCCGATTATTTTGAGTTCTCCTCCACCTGAATCCCATGTTGTGCAATAAAACCCTCAAAGTCTCGTTTGGTCCATGCCAATCCAAGACAATTCGCATCTTCTGGTCTAGTTGTGCTGCTGTCACGCGATTTCCTTCGGTCTTGTGAAATTCGTGCACAATATGACGCAAATCAGCCTTCTTGTATTCTTGAAAATCCCCTCAAATATAGAATTTCGAGCAAAATATTTAACTTTAACATTCGGTGCCTTCATAGCAAGCTTAAAGCTCTTAAATTAGGCTACATAAAAGAAGCAATTCTCACTACTATAGACAGTTTTGCCAGTTCAGATCACGTCTATGTTGTTGTAGTTTCTGAACCTAAAGTTTCGCTTAAATTTTTTAGCTCCTAGAACGGTCATACCCTTAGACAGTTTTAAATATTATACAAAATCATGAGCTCAAACAAAACCTAAAAATAAGAAATATAAATTACATCCGTACAGCACAATAATTCTAAAAATAATTCCCCTACCAGACCGTCCTAAATATATTAATTCGCGTTGGATCTCTGCACCTCAGCAGACATCGATTACCTATTAATTTGGCACCCCAAAGTTCTGGAGTTAGAAACATTCCAAACTTTCCCGTCAGACTGTTGAGTGTTGCCGCCAAACCACTTCGTCTAAGCTGATGGCGCTTCATAGCGACGCTGCGGACCGGAAGTCACCGAAATCCACCTCTAGAGGTAATAAGTTTCGACCACATTACGCCACGTGACGCAAGAGTTGCAAGCCTCTGGCGTGGGGAAACTTGGCTTTCTCGTATAAAAACAATAGGAAATAGAAATTTTTTAGTTTGAGACGTGCGGATAACAAGAATTAGTGTAAAAAGATTGACTGGTATTTTGTATAGAATATTTTTAAAATGAATTTGATTGAGTTGGCGTACCTTCTGGCAAAATTGTTACAAAGTTTTTGGATTTCGTAGTGCTTGCCACAAATAGTATCCCAACGCTTTTGAAACACTTGCCTAAAAAGTTCAATGATTTTTTTTAAGACAATATTTTCAGGGTTCTATACTAGTTGCCTTGTTATTATCATGTAGACTTAATAATTTTTCCTATTATTAACAGTACTATTTCGCGGAAGTGTGTAGATAAGTTATAACCACTCAAAACCTTAATTCCGTAGAGATTTTTCGCTTCAAGTAAGAAGCAATTGAACAGCCAATCATCAAAAGTGCTGAAATCAAATCACAAGCGGACATGGTTTGTCACATCTAGAAGACCAAATGCGAATTATCAGAGCTCTAACAGCTATGATATTTGTTAATCTTGAATCGTTTACTAGTCTTATCCATAGACATTCGATTTGTTTTTATGAGATGCCATGCTTATTGAAGAGTCCAAATTTTCTACATACTCTGACACTGAATAGTTTCATAGTTGCCTTTGATAAGACTTTTGCAGTTTAAAATTCATGTAAATAACGAAATTTTTGTGAAATGATTTATTGAATTTGGACAGTGTGAACAGTTCGTAGCAAGAGAATATTAAAGTTTAAATGCGATGCTCCTTGGTTCACCAAGAAGGATGAAAAATTGTCTGTGGGACTGAAAATTAATTTTATTAATTTGCTATTTATGGGAATCATTTAAATGACTGTCAACAGTTCTTAATATGTGCACTGAATAAACCACCATCTTCGAGCGTCAGTTCATTCGCAAAATATTTTGAAAATATCTTAAGTCTGATTACATTTGATTACGAAAAAATCTTTATACTAGGTGAGGTCAATGTAGATCATAGGGTTAATAAATGTGTAATTTTAACGTTCAATGCGTATAATTTTCTGAGGCAACTCGTATTACTATAAGTCAAATAAAATCATTCATGTTATATATATTAGCTCCCTGAGTTGGCGAATGAAAGTGGAACGATAAATGCCATCCGACCATAGATTTATTTATTGCGAAAGCTGTCAAATGCAAACACAAAATCGGTAAATACATAAGTTTTTGGAGACTAAGTTATTCTGATTCCTACGTATCTTTCTTGTATAAAATGGGAAATTTTTTTCATATTGAAGACATTAATAAAAAAGTTGAATTTCTGTGTTCTAATCTAATTTTATTATTTGACAAGCATATACCTCTTCGTGAGACAAAAATTACAAAGCGTTATGCCCCTTGGTCAACAAAAAATATCAGAAGTATAATGAAAATCAGGGATAATGCATTACAAAAGTTTTAAGTACTAAACTAACAACTGATTAAAACGCATATAGAGAACTTCGTAAGATTAGAAGAGAGAAAAGAAGCATATGTATGTTATGTATCTGTAATATTATGTAATAAATATTTGTGGAAAACCTTAAAAAACTTTCATAGACCCCAAAAAAATGAAGAATTACCCCCTTATTTAGAAAATCTTCAACCTTCAATCGAGCACCATCTTATCATTTGACTTTCTATTCAAATTTCCAACTTAATAAATAATTTTTCCCTATTTAACAAATATTGAATGTTGATTGTTAAATAGACTTTTGATCATAATCTACCCCTGAATGTCAGTAAGTGTTCTACAATGGTATTTAGTAACCGGAAAGATAAATCTAGATTGCATACAAAATTAAATCAGTATATAGATAACATGAGACTTTGACTTTGACATGTTGTGTTCCGGGCTGGTTCCCACGTTGGTTATTTGACCTTGACGTTTCGACACGTTTCGACGTGCCCTCCTCAGAAGTAGCTCTGATATTAAAATACTTGTTTCAACTATAGATTATAGATGTATATCTTCGTTTCAAAAAACATGTAAACCTGTTACTTAAAAAACATTTTTACCTTTAGAATTATTAAACTTCAAACCTGAAAAAAGCTGTGTGAATCTCTAGGTCTATTCTATCTACAGTTAATTATGGACCAGTGGTTTTCTGTTTTCAACAAATGCTGGGTTTATTTTCCATCTTCGAAGGTTTCATCGTATATCTTGTAAAATTTCAGAAATTCAGCGGTCAAAGACTGTGTATAGATATAGCGTCGTCAAAATATCTATTTGAGAAACTCACACAGTGTGGAAACCTTCTTACATCTCTGTTCCAGGCCAAACACTTCCTCCAAGACGGTATGGCAATTTTGTCGAACGTCACGTTTGAAACATCACCTTATAACTCAGGTTTGGTTCGGTTTTCTTTTTATTTTTTTTATTGTTTGGTCACCACCATACATTTTCGGTTAATCTAATTTTGATTTAAACTAATTAGATATATATTTCGCCTCATTTATCATTGTATCCTCAAAAAAGGCATTTATTATTATTATTAAATTATTCTACTTGTTGAAAATGTTGACCCTTAGATTTTTAATGGTCAAAAAAAACCTTGCCTTAAATTTTAGATGTCCACAGTATTATACTAGAATGAAGTTTCAGAAGGTTCCTATGTCAAAAAATCTTGACCTAACTAAACATCTCCCTGCATTATAATGAATCAGAATATATACTAAACCCTCGGGGTTTATAAAACATAGCCGCATTAGGCATAATTTGCCCGGTAACCAGGTCCGACTCCAAAAGGTCCGCATAAAGCTGAAGCAGTAAAAAAAGCGCGATTACACCTCTCGTGACCAGCGATTACCATCGGTTAACAAAGAGCTGCTGCCCCCAAGACGCACGTTTATGTTAATTAAAGCGAAGTGCGCATAAGAATCACAATTGCGCGAAATGGCTTAAGTTGGAACGACTCAGCTTTGAAATGTGTGAAATTAACCCTCCTCCGCGAGGTTGCTGGCGCTCGCTTAACATCTGTAATTGCCACATTCTGCTCCCTGTACGAAAAAAACTGCTCTCCGCGAAACTTCCTAATGGAATCGCAGCGCTCCGGGATTTACCCGAATTAAAAGTGCGAAAACGGCGCAGACATGTGCCCAGGAACCAAACGAGCTGGAACTGCAGGGTACGCGCTCTTTATTAAATATAAACTGGCATGATTGCACGTGGGAGTCATGCATTAAAGGAGTTGCCGGGAGGTTGACTACGGGATTATGGGTATAATGAAAAAATACTGTTTGGAAAAGCGTTTGTTATCAATGCAACTATACTTCACGTATTTCTGCAACTAACCTGTCATCTTCAGTAGAGTGAGGAACTTCTTGAATGCCTTTTGGAGCAGACAGGATTAGGTTAGGTTGGGGTTTTTTCATTACAGTTTGATTACAATAGAAAACCACACTCAGCTCTTATTTTATTGAAGCTAGGAATCAGCAAACAGATAATACATACAGGGCCGCTACAAAGTATGGAACCAGCAGGATTTTACAGGTTCTGTTCTACCGATTTTTCTGAAATTGTGCATGGGCCTAAGGGAAATTAAAATGCATTTTCTGGATTTTTTTCAACTCCGTGTTAGCTTTCGTTTCCGAGATAAGGGCGCAAGTTGCAATTTTTAAATGTTATTTGCAATCGCAATGCCTCAGTTAACTGAACATGATCGCATCGAAATTTTGATGATGATTGGTTATGAAGATACAAGGCGAAGTCATTCGGAAGTAGTTGCACTCTACAATGCGATTCATGAAGATCTTGAACCAATTGTCAGATCAACAGCTATTAAAAATATTGCAACGTTTTGAGGAAACCGGCAGTGTTAAAAATAGTCAAAAACCACGACGTCCAAAGGTTGCTACGAGAGGGGAAAGTAGCTTGAATGTTCCTTGTAGATGTGCAGGAGAATCCCAAGTGTTCCGTACAACACTGCGCTCTCAATCACCATATTAGCAGATCTGTTTAGAAAATTTTGATTTCATCCATACAAAATTAAGTTATTACAAGAACTGAGCAAAGATGATTTCGATCGTAGGATAGAATTTTGCGAAACTGCTATGAACATGATAAATGAACATAGAAACATTCTAAATTGGATTATGTTTTCTGATGAAGCGACTTTTTGCCTCAATGGTAATGTAACTAGACATAATAATTGCACATAATGGAACAAGTCCACAGACAACACCCTCAGAAAGTGAATGTCTGGTGTGGTATTATCGGTGAACACACTTATTGGACCTTTTTTCATCGGTGGAAATTTGAATGCAGTCAAGTATTTACAGTTCTTGCGCCAACATATTACACCAGAATTTATTCGCCTGTTCCCTAATCGTGCAAATGCTGCGCGTCCTTCTGAAAGGATATGGTTTCAGTCAACGTTCGTGGATATTTGAATGCGATATTTCCAGACAGAAGGATTGGTAAAGTATAAAGCATCGATCTACGAGACTCATTATACGAAGAGCCGATTATCGTTCACAATGGTTTACAAGTATTACCTGAAGCTGTCGTAAATAACAGACGAGTTCGATACGTTCCACTGTTTTGCAGCGAAATGAACCGTATCCAAAAATTGTGTTTAGGCTTTTTAGAATTTTTTTCCGTACACATAAATCAATGAGCATTATTTGGTGTTATTATTTGAACTACAAATATTTCTCATTTAATAAATTTAAAATTTATATTCTCGCTTCTGAATGTGGACACACCATTCTACGATTACCCCCATATCATTGCATTTTCAACCCCATTGAAATGATATGGGGGCAGTTGAAACAAAGAATTCGACGAGGGAACACCGGTGGAAAATTTAGCAATGAAATGCTGCTAAAAATTAAACACAAAGCTGAAATGACAAGTGTCGATGCATGGAGAAATTCAGTGTGGCCTATACTGGACATTGAAAATCGGTACAGAGCGAATCATGTACAAGAATTAATAAAATAAGTTAATCGTGATTTTATTTGTGAAAGTGACAGTGAGTATTTTTTTTAGTTTGTGATTTTTGTAATGTGCTTATTAACAAGCTGTAATGATCATAATCGATGCCATGTATAAATAATATTGTGCACTATTGTAATTTTTTTCTAACAAATGGAAATAATTTTCTACTTACTAATTTGTATGTTTTTATATTAAATTTGTATAAATTCGTTATGACATGCAAAGGCTTTGATTTTATACATCAGAAAATTTAAACTCATTAAAGTATCACATAAAAATAGATCGCGGGGCGCGCCAGTTAGCATCAGGTCTGCATTAAATAAAATTTGTTATAAAAGCTTCTTTGTTTTATTGATTGCTAAATTATCACAACTAACAAATTTCAAAAATTTATAGTGGGAAAGTTAAAATTTTAGCCAACAAGATTTTTTTGATTACGGCTCGTTTAGGAACTTTGAAGCGTGCCACTACTCCCAACAGTTTAAGACGGCCGACCATAAGGTTGTAAAACCCTCATTTACAATACAAGAGTTTACGACTGCCGACCATCAAGCTGTAAAACCCTCTGCATAAGTCAGTCCCATATATCGTTGCTTGATACTATAGGCGCGGGGCGAAGAATGTCCAGCGCGTTCCCCTGATCTGACGCCGCTTGATTTTTTCCTGTGGGGGTATCTGAAAAATCGTATTTATGCTGATCGGTCACATAATGCAGAAGATTTAAAAGGACGAATCAGGGCAGAAATTCAGAACTTATCTGCAAATATGCTACAAAGAACATTAGAAAACTTTTACTTAAGGTTGCATTATTGCCAGGAAGTAAATGGGGAACATTTTGAGCATCTTATGCAATGTAAATCTAAAAAAATACAGCAGTTTTCACGGAGTCATGTTCTTTTTTACATTTTTTGGGTACCCTATTCGCAATAAATTGATCAAACTAGACGAAAATAATAACCAGTCAACGAAAAATGGCCTTTTTGTCAGTTTTAGCGATAAAGAAAATTGTTTTCATTCTTTTCGTTCATTGTCAGGCTCGATTATTGTAATTACTCTTTTCTCAACTCAGAAGCAATAAATTGTACAAGTGTTTTTCAAATCAGGATGTGGCCTTTTGGCCCCCCATCACATTAAAAAAATGCAACTTGCGCCCATATCTTGGAAACGAGAGCTGACACGGATTTTACGATTTCAGGAAAATCGGTCGAACAGAACCTGAAATATCCTGCAGATTCCATACTTTGTAGCGACCACAAGGCTGCCAATTTTTTGTGGTTAATCCAAACGGAAGTTATCTAGGAAGCGTGTTTTATTCAGTTGCGAAATGCACATTCGGAATGTTAATGTACCTCTTGTAATTATTGTATTATTATTAGTTGATAGTTCCGCGTACGAATTCTATGACGCAGTCGTCGCCAGAATTAGTCAAAATCACCACAACAAACGTATTGAGCTGTTAGAAACGCGCGGAATAGACAATCTGTGAGCGGAGGCAAACGTGCTACTGCCGGTGTCAAATTAGTCCGTAGTACTCCCGGATTCTATGGCTGCTAATTATGTACTTTGTATGCATAAACTGCCAAGTCGGCGGCGCCGCTGAATACATCATTAATTGGCTTATTTTCTGTTTTGATGTCACCGCACGCCGAGTTCGTTTGTTTCCAAACATCTGCCCGCGTCCCAGCCAGCCGGCGTAATTTCCTGCGGACTCGTTAAATTATGCGAATGGAATTGTTAATAATTTCGTTTTTGGACGGGCGCGGCGCGTAAAAGACCCCTACCTGATTTGGGTAATGTGATTAGGTGCATTGTTCGCGCCCCAGTGTTCTGTAGGTCAGGGGAGGCACGGCATTGACGGGTAAGCTGTGAAGGCGACCCACATAATCGACCTCTGAAATTAAAAAAAAAGATATCGTGTGATTAAATTCATTAAGTTGCGAAGAAATGTGGTCACTTCTGCAAAGAAAATAATTCGTGCCATATTCAACCAACCAGGGCTGTTATGCCTAAACTTTTGTTTTAATGGTCCTAAGAGTTTTTTTTTTTTGAAAACCCTTTCGACGACATGTCACATCCCATAGAATAATAATAATAATAAGTCACCTTTAGAACATATACAAGGTGGCCCATATGTACGAAATAATGTTAATGATTTWTTTTAAAGACAGTTTTTTATAAAAATGTAAATAAAAGCTCGATCTTTTGCGCATGTAGGTGACTAACCTTTTCTTAAGGGGTAAAATCTCAAGGTCACCAAAATGTGCAAAAATAGCTAAAAACTTTCGTCTACACCATTTTCATACTTAGCTTCTTTTAGTTATTAACATTATTCCCTCGATGAAGCTTTATATGCTGATAGTAATGAAAATGATTTTCTCCCGGCGAAAATCGTAGAAATTTTCGAATTGTTGTCTACTAAACCAAAGCAACAGTATTAGTTATCGTACAACAATTCCTTTAGATGGTGTGATATGAAAAATGTTAGTAGCAAGTTTAGTGAAAAAGTGCTTTTGACATACTTCGAAGATAAAAGAAGCCAAAAATATAGAAATCATCAGCGTCAATTTATTGTCTTTTTATAAGCATATAGCTAGAGTTTAAAATTAAAAACATACACCTGTTAAAAACCTGAAATTTTTATACACATATTTTTTCATAAAGTATTAAGTTAACGATTAGAATATGGAAGAGTTTTCATGAACGGTTGGAATATGGAAAAGTTTTCATGATATCTTTGGTATTAAGAAAAGAATACGAGAACCTATTCTGGGCAAAAGTTCAACAATTTTCAGAGATAGTCTGCTGAAAGCGTCCCCTCTAATCGGCTGCACGTTACATTTTTTCTGGGAGTGGTCGATTAAAAAAGAACATACTCGTAGATGGTTTGTATCAACTTTTGGTAAAGCCGAGTCATTGCTGTATATCTGGACGAGGTTGATTTCACTATTGGACGAATTTTTAACCATGAAAGCTCTACAACATTGTTTTCCGCATTTCTCATGTTACCTATCAAAAATAATCCAATGTCTTGATGTTACTGATAAGGTGATTACTACTAGGGGAACCTACAAGTCAGTACGGTTTACAGATATATTCGTCAGTGGCCGACTGTTTACTGTATTTTCCGCCTCCAACAATGTCGTCCTCAACACTTCTTCCTTTGGTGCCATTTCTTTAAGAAGTACCTTTAAAGTTCATTTAACAGGCTGAATTAATTTCTCCCATGTGCAGTAATGCTGGTGGTATAAAACTTCATTCAGTTTTCCTTTGGGAAAGCTCACGTTGAATTTCATCTTCGTCGACGACAATGCAACTCACTTCTTTATTCGCTCCTCTTAAATTAATTTCGTTGACAAACTAAATTCGCTCTGGTATTGCTTTTTTCGCCAGCATTCGTCGCAGAGCATCTATCGTAGAATATTCTAATGGTAACTTGCATGGGCCCAAATAGTCCAGCTGGAAGATCACCCATGTTGTTGCCTCAGTTCATTAACAACCGTTTTTTTGAAGCCGATGTCCAAACAAGAATTAAATTTATGTACATAATAATAAAGAATTCGCTAAAATTTTGTACATAATTTTAAAATAGACGAGAAAATAATAAAATAAATAATCTTAATGATTTGTTTTAGTGCCCAATTATTACGAATTATTATTATGCTGCTACATAATATTAAAGAGTTACTTTTATGCTGCAACATAAAAATATTTGGTGGTAAAACTKTATTATTTTCGATTGCTACTACTCCTCATCCTCATCATCTGGAAACTTATCCTTAAAATTTCTTATTAGGTTTAGCCAAATTTCGAGATAGCTTCAGTCACAGGTGCCTTTTTGTTCTTTATAAAGTACAATTCCTATTGAAATATTAGTTTTTCTAAAAGCCTTGAGCTTACAGTTTTAAGTTGACATCCAACATACGTTAGAATGTCTGTCATACCTGTCCCAGCCAACACAGTTACATATAGTTTATGTAACTATTACATAACACCACTTACTTAAACCATGTTCGATATGTAATATGTATGGTACATGTACAAATACAATACATAAAATACATAAAAAAGATACATAGCAGCCATATAATTTTTATATGTTGTAGCGATGTAGCTGCTCTGTTTATAGTACAGATGTGATACCAATACGCTACTTATATATTTTATATCATTAATACGTAATGTCACTACGTTTGATGTGTTATATGTAAGGAACATAGTGGAAAGCACAGCAGTGCATTAAAAAAGATAATTTTTTGTACTAAAAGGAAGCCACTGCAACAACAGTAAATAAGAGTTCTATATAGATATTCCTGAGGAAAAGTACTCTCCCTTAAGGAAATAAAAGCACATCTTAAAACTGATGTTTTACAATATATTTGTTAGTTTCTATAATGCTCTTTTAGTTTTATAAGAGAACCCAATAGCAACGTTCGCAGATGAGGTTTTATAACAAGTATTTAACGATCCTTATAACAATTAGGAACTATACGTTCTATAACGGAGTAATATACCTACTTGTATCACCAATTTATAAAACTACTAGTGATGGTGCCTGTAAGTGTTCTTCTCCTACTCTCATAAATCATTTACGTGCAAGAGGGCGTGCAATTTTTATATAAACACTGTTATATGACCATGTTACTCCTATAGAGCCCTAAAAGAAACTATGTTTCTAAAACAGATATTCAAATGTTCATTGGGCAGGTTTCAGCAGTTGCATTAAACTGACGTATTGGAATTGGAACCTGCAAGATTTAAACTCGTGCAGTTTAAGATTTATTGCAATAGGTGCCATGTAAAATGTAAATTGCTTGCATGTAAACACATGTAGCTGCATGATACTGTTCTGTATCCCGTTGCAAACGAACTCGTTAAATAATTCATTGCTCTGGCGACGTCCCATCCCCGAATTACGAATTTACAACACTTTATATTGCGATTGACGAATGTAATCGACATAAATCTGTCAGTTTTCGTTGTCGTCACCCCGTGCACGCGTCCCAGATCCCCCCATACATATATTTACATGAAACCTCTCGAGCTGACATTCGAATTTCGGCTACACGCAACATTCCGGCCCTCGAAAAGTTGGAGCAGCGAACTTCTCCGTCTTCCCGATTCTAATATCGTGCGCCACGCCGAATTCCGGAGCCCTGCATGCCCGGAGTACTTCGCAAATTAGATTTGTTTAACACGGAGTGCATTGCGCATTAAGAGCATAATCATTGTTTATCCGCGTCTGAAGACGGCGAACGCCTCAGCGAGTTCCCGACCCGAAACGTTAATTCGAATTCCGCCACAGTGATTACCTGAATTAACAACACGGCGATGCTGCGAACGCATTGAGCCGGTGGCAACGCGCGGATTAGGTGATTGTTGGGGCTGAGATTTCTGCACCGGCTGAAGAACGTGAGGTATCCTGTTTGTTCGCGCATATTTTTGTTCGGCTGCACCGTAAACGTGCAAATACCGGCACAGTTACATATAGTTTATGTAATAGATAACACCACTTACTTAAACCAGGTTTGATATGTAACATGTATGGTACATGTGCAGCGCATGTACTGAAAACCGCCTGCTCAAACTTGTGTCATCTGAAATATCTATGTTACATAAAAAAGCTACATAGCAGCCACGTAATTTTTTACAGGGTGATTTTTTGAAAACTTCACACCTTAAATAACTTTAAATATAGCAAAAATTTAAAAATTTGCAAAAACAGGTAAACTATTGTTTGCAGGGGGACAACTTTTGAGATAAGTTTTTAATGGATAGCGCTTACTCTCTGAGCAGGGTAGACACCCCTTTAAAAATTTTAAATGGAACTATCCATCTTGTGATACATCATTTGAAAGCTTATTTCATAAAGAGTCTGGCCATGTAATTAGTTTTACCACGTTTAACTTATTGACGGGGTAATAGATAATAGTGCCTACGAAACAGGTTGCTTATTAAATTGATTATTTTGGACTCTTTTCAACAAAATGTATTTTATTTTAGAGTGGAAATAAAATTTGTCCTTATGAGAACCCAAAATTTAAACAAACAAATTGTAAAAAATATGACATTTAAAAAAAAAACTCCCAGAATACTGAAAATTTTCTTTTAACATTATTATTAATATTAAAGTATTTATCATATAATTTTTTAGAAAGTCCATGTCCACGAAAAAGAAAAATTATTTATTTGTAACTCCAAAAACAGTGTGAACAAAACCATAGAAATTCAAACCTTACAATAGATTTTCAAAATGTGCACCACCTCTTTCCATACAATAATACAGACGTTCTCGAACTCCTGCTGCACTTTTCGGAAAGTTTCAGGTGGAATCCTCCTGCACTCGTTAATAATTCTTTCTCGCAGATCGTCCAGGCTAGTAGGTTGTGTTTTGTAAACCACAGATTTTAAATGACCCCATAGAAAGAAATCTAAAGCAGTCAAATCGGGTGATCGTGGCGGCCATTCAATTGTTCCACGCCTACCAATCCAGTGAAGAGGAAATCTATGATTTAACCAATTTCGCACATTAATGGCGTAATGCGGTGGGGCTCCATCATGTTGGTAAAACAATTCGTATTCATCCAACATTGGATTTCCTTCAGGGTCACGTTGGTTTTCTAATTGCTCTGTGATTAAAGGATCATTAACGTTATCAAGTAATTCTAAATACATTCCCCCATTTAGCGTCCCATCAATGAAAATTGGACCTACAATTGCGTTGCCAAGTATTCCAGCCCAGACGTTCAGCTTCTGAGGAACTTGTGTATGACCTTCTCGAAAAATATAAGGATTTTCGTCACTCCAGTACCTGACGTTATGTTTATTTACAGAGCCGTTCAAAAAAAATGTGCATTCATCACTGAAGCAGATATCTTTTATTAGATTTGGATTTACTATAATCTTTTCTGTCATAATTTCGCAAAATTGCAGTCTTCTATCGAAGTCATCTTCGCCGAGTTCCTGGAGAGTTTTCATCTTATAGGGATGGAATTTGTGCAGTTTTGTAACTTTCCTTACAGATGAATAAGAAAGTCCAGTGGCTGTAGAAATTTTACGCATAGAGCTAGTTGGATCCATTGCAAAATGACCAAGTACTTCAAGTTGGGCCATTTCATCAACGATTCTATTCCCTGCCCCTTTTTTTGTTTACTACTGATCCAGTGTCTTGAAGTTTTTGCACGAGATCGAGAATGTACCTAGCGTCAACATTTTTATCGGAGTGCCGTTCGTTAAACACCCTTGCTGACGCACGAGTACAGCTATGCTCAGCACCGTAAATAAAAATTATTTCTACCCTTTCGGCAGTTGAATAAACCATTATTACTTGGACTCTCACTTTAAAATTTCACGCGATTTATAAAAAGGAATGTGAACAAAAAGATGGTCGTGCCAAAGAAGTAGCCAAAAAGTTGAAACAAAAAATTGGAAACACAAAGTAGATAATTATTTAGCCAATTCAGTATAAACTGTCGAGTTGCAATATCAAGTAATGTCGAAAGAAAATTATAAGTATTTTTGGCATTTTGCTTAGGTGTAACAATTATTTATTAACAAGTTTTTTTAGGCTTAAGTAAGGACAATTTTTATTGTAACTGCAAGACAATAAATTTTGTTAAAAAAAGTCCAAAATATTCCATTTTATAAGCCACTTGCTACAATGCACTTTTTGACCCACTACCCCGTCAATGGGTAAAAAATAGTAAAACTAATTACATGGCAAGACTCCTTGTGTAATAAGCTTTTAAATGATGTATCGTAAGATGGGTAGTTTCATTTAAAATTTTTGAAGGGGTATCTACCCCGCTAAGAGGGTAAGCGCTATCCATTAAAAACTTATCTCAAAAGTTGTCCCCCTGCAAACAAAGTTTACCTGTTTTTGCAAAATTTTAAATTTTTCCTCTATTTAAAGTTATTTAAGGTGTGAAGTTTTCAAAAAATCACCCTTTATGTTGTAGCGATGTAGCTGCTCTGTTCATGGTACAGATGTGATACCAATACGCTACATATATTTTATATCATTGATACGCATTCCATGCTTACGCTGAGAACTGTAGGGAGCATCTAACTCTGAAAAGTCTCCCGTAGCTCGCCTGGAGTGCGTGCTTTATACAAAGCACATGCAGCTCTATAAATCGAAAACTTCACGACCTACACATTCCACGAAATAAAGCGCGTTTACAAGAACACCAAATGGACTACATTCAGCTCGAGCTTACGACATAAGCCGCATTACTTACAGCTACCCCAGCGTTCTTTTTAACCCGATCGATGTCGGCGTATGCACTATTTATAGCAGCAAGAATTCCAAACAAAGCAGGCATATTGAAGACGGGACCTCGGGGAGCTATTGCGACTACCGATAATAAAAATAACGCGGAGGGTTCTGTAAGGGAAGTCACCCTGATCTTTGACCCGTGGTTCGAAGAGCATGACACTTTTTGTGCGTTTTTCAACATTATATTGAAGGTTCCTCATGTGGTATCTTCGATATTGGTTCAGTAGAAATTGCTTTAGTTCAGGAGGAGATTTTAGGAAATCAACTTGAAATTGTAGCTTTGTACAAAGTGATCATGTATAATGTGACCCCCTCCTTAAGTTTTTTTTGTTTTCGAGTAACTAATTTGAAAAGATTAATATGAACTATTTGCAGCATATATCTTTTTGCATACGTATGTATAGTACATATATCATAACGGTTTTTGGAATGCTCTCAAAATAGGGTCGTCCACATGTGCAGAAATAACGCAAAATACAGAAACCTTACCACTGTTTATGTATTTCACAACATTTCTTTGCTACGCCAAAATAATTTATTAAAATTTAAATTCTGGAGACGACTCGTCTTAGTTAGCAAACCAATGAAAAGCTAGACTGATTGGACCTAGCTGGAGTTTTAAGTAATCCTATATTGTCAGTTTGAAGTGGCCCTGAAGTTTCTTCACACCCTAACAATTATTATTTTGTGCAGTGTAGCCAGATTATGCGCTACATCGAATAATTTCAGAGATTTTGAAACAAAATTTGCGCCCTGGTACCAAACGAGCCAATCGGGTTCGCTTTTTTCTTGAGTGGGGGTACTGTTTGCACTTTTTGGTGAAATCTTCCACATCTACAGGGTGTTTCCTAAGTAATCTAAACTATTATTTGGGGCGCTTCGTCACCCAATTTTAAGACGAAAAGTTCATATAAACATGTGTGGTAAGTCTTGTCGTTAATGAGATACAGGGTGTTTTATTATTTTATTAGAAGCAACAACATGTGTTAAACATAAAGAAAAAATAGTACATTTCAGAGCATATGTTCAAAATGTCCACCTGCAGCTAAAATGCAAGCATCTGCTCGATGTCTAATTGATTGCCGAATACGTTCGAAGATACCAGGATTGTTACGAATAACATTACAGCCTTGTATGATACGATTTTGAAGATCTTGTACGTTTAATATCGGGGTTGTGTAAATGAGCGATTTCAAATATCCCCACACACAAAAATCCAGAGGATTGTGTCCCGGTGATCTAGAGGGGGCCACGGGTGTGGAGATCCTCGTCCGATCCAATGGTCTGGAAAAACGTTATTTAAAAACTCGCGTACAATCACTGAAAAATGTGGAGGAGCTCCGTCATGCATGAACCACATGCGCCTTCTAATAATAAGAGGTACATCTTCCATAAGAACTGTAAGTTCATTTTCTAGAAAATTAAGGTATGTCTCACTGGTCAACCGTGCAGGAAGGAAAAATGGTCCTAGTAAATAATCATCGATGATGCCAAGCCAAACATTGACCGAAAATGTTTGTTGAAATCGTTTTACACTTATGGTATGTGGATTTACATCTGCCCATATGTGGTTATTATGAAAATTCATAATGCCATGTCTTGAAAAGTTGGCTTCATCCGTATACAGAATATTGGCAGCAAAATTGGGATTGTTTGCGATTTTATTTAAAATCCATTGGCAATACTGTATGCGAAGCGGATAGTCAGTAGGTAGCAAATGTTGTACACGTTGAACGTGATATGGATACAATAAGTTATCTTTTAAAATATTCCAAACAGTTCTGTTACCAACATTTAGTTCATCAGCAATTTTTCTGGTACTCGTTTCTGGATGTTGATCAATCACTTGAAGAATCTGGTTTTCCAATTGTGGAGTTCTCACACTTCTGGGTCATCCAATAATATTCTTTGATTTGGCAAAWGTTCCAGTTTCTTGTAAACGAATATGTAGCTTAGTAAACGTATCTGAACATGGTAAACGATTATTTGGATAACGCTGGGCATACATACGTCTAGCCTCTAAGGCATTACCATTCGCTAATCCATACAAAAAGTGCATATTAGCCATTTCAGCATTAGTAAACACAGGCATCGTTGTTAACTTAACACAAAAAGGTCGTATTTATAAAAATTTCTTGTTCGTTTTTTGCGTTGGTTTTYAGGTTTGACACAGTATTTGTCAACGTTACTCCAAAGGCCACTTAGAATAAACATGTTTTTTCGTATAACTTTTAAAAACCAGTAGCGTCACCAGGAAAAATTAATTTCAAATACACTCAGACCTGATTTATTACAAACAATTCAACACCCTGTACCTCATTAACGACAAGACTTATCACACATGTTTGTATGAACTTTTCGTCTTAAAATTGAGTGACAAAGCGCCCCATATAATATTTTAGATTACTTAGGAAACACCCTGTATGTATCAACGAGTGGTATCTAATAAATGTCTACTGGACGGTAATTTGTCACAAAACTCTAAATATATTAGATGACTGAAGCAGAAATATAGGAGATATTGATTAACGTCTTTTTTAATTTACAATGAACCTAAAATTCTGCAAACTAATTACAGTATTCTGTTTGCCATCTTGCAAAATAATAGTCACGTTCCATCATGATCATTACCCCTTTTTTGTTACAGTGACAACTTCCGGAAGTAGAAAGTGGGTTAGAGTTAACGTCCCCCAATATCGAGTGCCTGGAGAAATGGCACAACTTCAGTGCGACTACGACCTCGGGAATGACACCCTCTATGCCGTCAAGTGGTACAAGGAACACGAAGAGTTCTACAGATATGTTCCCAAGGCCAGGCCACAGGCGACAAGCTACAAGGTCGAAGGAATCCATGTCGATGTGAGTATATTTTGTTACATGTTTGTTCTACATTGCTCAATTATGATTCTTAATAGCTATACATTATTTATTAACAATTATAAGACATTTCTAGTTCGTTATTATATCTCCCTAATTCAAGGCAATACTCGTACGCTTCAATATTTCAGTTAAATTCGATTTTTATTCAGCCAGTCTCAAATTCTTTAAGTCGATGTCAATTGTTCGTTACTTATCAATGAATTAGAAGATGCATTTGTTTAAAATAATAATACTTGGTTCATGTAAACTAGTTAAGAGTTCTTGGAACCAATTTTAACTGGAAAATGTGAGCTACTATTGATATTAATATAATAATAATGATACTATTTATTGTAACCAGCGAAACCTAATGGTCTATAGTGGACAATTAAATGTATACAAAAGCAAAGAACCGCATTTCATATTACTAAATCTAATGAGCCTTGCCATCAAAACAATTCAACAACTTATTTCTAGTATTCAAATTACAAAAAATCAAATTAAAAATGTCAAAAACAGGATATCTTTCGCTAATCTCATTGTAAATGCGAACAAGCGACAATATTGGACAATTGAGGCAGTGGAAGGTGTTGGGAGCTACGTATGTCAACGTCAAACAATTTCTGCTACACAGTCTCGGGACAATGAACTTTAATTTGGACAGCAAGAGTGCTGAATATAATCTTCCATTAACAATTTTTTGCAAAAATATTATACTATGTACTTTTCTTCTGGCAAGAAGCGAATTCATTGAAGATAACTGTGATCAACATGCAGAGGTGGCCAAGAATGATGTTCTTTAAAATAATGAAATTTAGCAAATTTCCGTTGCACATTTTCAATACAGTTTACATAAACTTACAACAATATTCCAATCTAGAGCGCACTAAAGAATAATAAAGGAATTTAATGCACCGTATATCATTCAATTCTCTAGCATTACGAAATATAAAACCCAACKATTTTAAATCAACATTACAAATATGTATTATATGCGGAGCGAACGTTAATTTGCTATCCATAATCACACCCAATCAACAACTTGACTGCAAGTCTCCAAAGGCGTACCACAAATATTATAATTAAATGTAATCTTTTTGCATTTTTTATAGTTAATATTTAAACAGTTACGCCGACACCAAGCAGCAAACGCATCAATATAATCTTGCAACTCCCAACTGTCCACCACAGTATCAACAATCCTGGCTATCTTAAGGTCATCTGCATACATACGTGCGAGAATTGCTTAAACATTTTACAACATCATTATAATATATAATTAAAAAAAATGGCCCTAAGGTGGAAGACTGTGCCACACACATCATGCACACTGGATATGTAGCCTCCAAATTCTACATATTGCTTTCTACCAAAAACAAGAGACCTAAACAAAAACAGCATACTGTCGCTAACCCCGTACTGACGCAATTCATGAAGCAAAATACAGTGGTAAACACGATCAAACGCCTTGGTTAGGTCTGTATAAACCACATCAACTTGCAGCCTACGATCCAAAGCAGAAGAAACAAACTGCGCAAACTCACATAAGTTTGTAGACGTTGACATGCCATTGATAAATCCGTGCTGTTCATCAGATATTTTACATTTTACATGAGAGTACAAAACCTTCGTTAAAACAGCTTCAAAAAGTTGAGCAAAATTACATTCTATAATTACGAATCGAAATCGAATTTGTTACCAGACATATAAACAGGTATAACTCGTGCAACTTTCCAGCAATCAGGGAACGCGGATGATTTTAACAATAAGTTATAAATATGACGCAAAGGTAATAAAAAACTAGTGATACAGTCTACAATAATAACTACGGTGCGCGAAGCACAACAAAACATAACTTGTCACAGTGGTGACACAAATGAATCCGAGAAGATGGAGGCAAATGCATCCACGATGTCCTGCTGCGACGTGAACACGTTATCGTCAAGAGACATTCTGCCCTGAATGCAAATACTTTGCCTATTTGTTGAAGTGAGAATTTTTTGGCTTCTATTTATGAACAGGAATGCACGTGATCAGAGACCTTGCAAAGCAATTGTTTTACAATTTTGCTCCACTATAGAGTATTTATAAAAGAAAACTTATACAGGAAACCATATGGAGATCATATACCTCGCTACTGTTGTCGCTACCCAACTAGCAACTTACAGCTTTATAATGATCAGGCAAACGTTTATAAAACAGTTGTACTCTTGTAAACATTGTCATAACGTTTATAGAATGCTTAAAGATGCAAAAAGGAGCATCTTTATAAAACATTTTAGTTATATACAGTATCCCATAATGGTTCTAGTAGGTGTTACAGAACAGTTTTGTAGATAGTTACAGAGGTGGTATAAAAATTACTATAAATCAGTTACAAAACGGTTTTATAGCAATTTATTATAAAACAGTTTTATAAATATTACGGCATTTTCTATTATGCTACAATTCTGTTGCATTCAAAGGAATATTTCGGTGTTTTATCCGATTTGGCGGAGAATGTTTTATTTCTTAGCGATTGGGTAAAGTTGCAACCCATATTCCTCTGTAAAATAAAACATGTCCTCAGACCGAGATATATACCGTACCACATGACATAAAATATGCGTAGTATTGAATTGTAGTCACAAGAAACTACTACCAAACAAAATTTTCTGTGAAACATATGCATATATGTATAAAAAATTTTTAAGCGCTTCAAAAATAATAAGTATTTCATCAATTTAAAAGAAATATTGACAAAATACAAAAAATGTTTTTAATCGTGTGGCATCTTAAATCTATCTGCACTGATTATAAACCGCATTTTATAATCATTTTTGTTAGAAACATAACTTTTGTACATTACTTTTTTGTAAAAAAAATAATTTTTAGTGGGCTTTACGCAATGGCGGCCATATATGTGTTTACAATCATGATAATAATATGGCTTCCTCTTTATAAAGCATGATTATCACAGAAGAAATTGCTGTACAACAAATTGTTTTTTTACATGTGTCAAATCAAGACTTAATATAATAGTTTTATAGGTGCTCACAAGATGACGATTCAGTGTTGAATAACACATATTTAAACTCTTTATAAAATAATTTGTCTCCACTGGAAAAATGTTCTATAAAATGTTGTGCAAACCTTTATACAATGACTATAAAATGGTGCTTAACACTGTTATATAATTTTGCTGTGAAAACGTTTCTAACACTAAACTGTATAACAGTTTAGTGTACTGAAGCTGAATACTCGTAGGGGAATACCTTATAAAATAAAATGGACGTCGAGGAACAACAATAAAACAACAATATAACAAATATGCCTTGCTATTTGGAAATTATAAAATAATTATGCTTGTTGGGTACCTTTCAAGAAATATGTTGATATCACACTATTACCGCTATATTAGCTTAGCAAACAACTCTACCATTCAGTTACCCCGCTCGATCTTTAGTCGGTTTATCAACTACCCCACTGTACGCAATAGTTAAACTACCCCCGCTTTGTGTTCGCACAGCTCCAACTTCAAAGTTACAAATGTGCAACCAAGCGCCTCCTGTGTGTACACTTGTTATGGCCATCATAAAACATGCAGGGTGGTTAAATTACGACGCAGAATTACTCTGCACTGTTAATTATACGGATTTTAAATTGTGCCGAACAGGTGGTTACTCCTTTATGGCATTCCGACCGTCTGTAGCCCGAGGATACACGCGGCGGCTCTATCTTTTGTCCCGGAGCGGCACAATGGCGTCGAAAGCGAAACACGCCGTAAATTATTTATCGCAAATTCCAAATTAGACGTTTCGCGTAGTGTACACGCTAATTCTGCGGCGTACTTCCGGAGGCTTATATTTTATTTAGGCAAATGTAATCGAAATGTCCGGGCTTAACGTCCTGATGTTCGGGCCGGTTTCAAGTGATCTCGGAGGTGCTGCTGTGCTATGGTCTGCTTAATTTATTATGGTGGGTTTAAGATGCCAAGTCTCGGGTCTGATGATGAATATTTATCGTTTTCGCTGGAGTTAAATGGTCAAGGGCGACTAGGAGATACTAATGATAACGCCTATGGCATCTGAAGCAGCAAAGGATCAACAAAAAACTTTAACAAGGAGAAGAGGAATTGACCATTTCTTTGCAGGTATTTTAGGGATTGACTCTTTCCTTCCAGCTTTGCAAGTGACACTGCAATAGAGACTGTGCAACAAAACAAAGTTTGAGATAATATTTCTGGGAAAGATCGCTGTCTCTTGAAAACACTGACAAAAAGTTATTAGTCTGACGTTTCGATTACACCTGTAATCTTTGTCAAAGACGAAGAACCTCAAAATTTCCTGACACAAATTCTAACAAAATTATGAAAGTAAATAAACAAATCACCAAGGAAGCGACGTGCCAACCTGATAAAACTACCTAATTACTAGATATACACGAACTACTTGGTAAAAATTAACTACAAAATAGCCTTCCAAATGTCACCTAACTCATAATTTCCACAATCCCGATTAAAATTATTAGCATCTCTACAAATGTCTATAGCCTCTTTTGTTAGACGTTTGTAACATTTTTCTCTATGTAAAATTTTTGTTATATCAAAGTCAATCATTTGTTTAGTCAAATATGAGTGTTCAGCTACGGAAGATTTATCTATCTGCTGCAGCCTAGTAGCACGTATGTGTTCTTTCAAACGCGTACCTACTTTTCTTTTAGTTTGACCTATGTAACACTTGCCGCAAGAACAAGTAATTTTGTAAACACCTTCACTCTCTAAATGTACTTTATCTTTTGCAGAACTTAAAATTTTATCTAAATTATTATATGTACAACTAAAATATCGTGTTTTCTAAGCATCCTCTTTAATTCTTCCGATAGGCCTTGTACATAAGGCAAACTCAACTTCAATTTACTTTGTCCTGGATGAGAATTTACTTGATTTGGATGAGAACTTTTATTAAAAACTGACCAGATACTCTTATTGCTATAACCATTTCTAACTAGCGCTAATTTAAGATGATATRTTTCTTTTTGTAAAGAACTTTCGTCTGATATCCCTTGTGCTCTAACAAATAACGTCCTTATAAGGCTATTCTTTTGAGAGGGAGGGTGGTAAGATGTGGCATGTAAATATCTGTCTGTGTGTGTTGGTTTCCTGTAAACCTTGTGTCCTAACTGTCCAGTGTTTATTCTGCAAATTTGGACATCCAAGAAAGATAAACTACCATTGCTTTCTAATTCCATAGAAAATTTTATGTCAGGATTTTGACTGTTCAAATGATTTAGAAACCTACCCAACTCTTCTATACCGTGGGGCCAAATAACAAACGTTTCATCTACATACCTATACCAACATTTTGGTTTACACTGAAAACTGTTTATCGCTACCTGTTCAAAATTTTCCATAAACAAATTTGCTACTATAGGACTTAGAAGTGAACCCATTGCACAACCTGATTTTGGTTCATAAAAATTATCGTTCCATAAGAAATAAGTAGATTTTAAACAATGTTCAGATAATCTGGCTATCGTGTCACCGAGGGGATCGCTATCAAGCCTGGATTTGATGATGTCTATCGTTTCAGGGATGGGTACTTTCGTAAATAAAGAAACCACGTCAAAACTAACTAAAATATAACCTGAAATACTTTTGATAAGATTATGAGTAATTTTGGTAATTTTTGAGATTCTTCGTCTTTAACAAAGATTACGGGTGTAATCGAAACGTCAGACTAATAATTTTTTGTCAGTGTTTTCAAGAGACAGCGATCTTTCCGTGAAAATATCTTATATTATGGACGCTGAAAGCAATCACCCTCGGAAAAAAGTTTCGTATATCAGGCCCTACAATTTTCTTTATTTCATTTTAGCATCACTGAGACCAGGAAAATTATTATTTCGAAACTGTAACCCATTTCTAAGCCATCTACGTAAAGGTCACTAACATTAGCCCCAGTAGCCGTCTGTAAATGCCAGATTCAGTTTTAATTTTTTTATTTATATAACTTTTTCATTTCTGTTTAAATGGGTCTAATAGAAGACGTATTATAATGTTTTTACGTCCGTCTTGTAATGGCCATCAATACAGCACGGATTCTGGGAGATTTTTATGAAACGAAGTTGGTAACACTGTCAGGTAACAAGAATTTAATCTACGAGTAATTCCCACCTTAAAAGACAACGATCTTTGCCATCTGTCAGGTGAAAAAATGGTCCTCTTTATACAGAAAGAGGATAAATAGAGGTTTCACATGTCACCAGTTTATTTTAAATAGAACACCCCATTTTTTTAAATTGAAAAGTAAATGCGTAACGAAATTCTGTTTATAAAAGTATAGAGTTTTCCATGCCTATAGGCAACTTTATAAAGTTGCCTGATTTTGATTTATTCTTCATATAATGAACTTTTTTATTATTATTTAAAATGTCATCTAGTAACTTTTGGAAAAGCGACGAAAAAAAACAAGCTAATTTTCTGAATATGTCAAAGTGTATGCAGGAAACAAATAGAAATTACTTAAGTAATCGTTTGAGCGTTAAAGAAACGATATTTGAAAACTGGTAGTAGGTGCAAATGGGAAACATCAGAGGTCAATGTGTGCGCTGGAATTCTCGGGAAGCAAGTATTGGGGCCTTCTTTTAGAAAACCATCTCTACAATTTACTATAAGACCTTCCTCTGACATTACGAATTTTATTACGTATTTACTAGTGATATAAAAAAATAGGGTGTTCTATTAAAAAAAAGTCGTTGTCATTTAAAAATTGTGTTGTATTGCCTCAATCAGTAAACACCCTGTATGAGTAACACAACAAAAACTAGTATCCAGAAAGCAGACATCAATATTTATATAAACATATTTTTTTAGGAAAGTGTTATTATTACAAAAACGATGATATATAGCTATGGTAAATCTTATACACAGTTAGATTAAAACTCAACACAGAATTCAAAAAAGGAATAATATGGGCAGAATTTCATACGAATCCACATTGTTTTATACATGTTTTTTGTATCTTTAATATACTTTCGGAGATACAGAAGGAATGCGCACTAATGGAAAATCTTGCTCAAAATCCAACCAATTTTCCCATTTAGTTGTCATTCTCAATGCTCTTCTCTGGTTATATGAAATAAGCTTTAGATGCTTGATTATTTCTACTTTGACCGCAGGATTTTTCAGGAAAAATAATTATCGATTTTTCAAAGGAATTAAGTTGCTAACGGTAATTAAGAAAAAACAATTATACAACATATTTATAAGAGCAATCTGTTCCTCGTATAGACTTGTAACTCCCACCGACATATACCGGGTGTTCTAAATTAAGTGCGCACCGTTGCTAACTTTTTTATTATCATAGATACAAAGTCGGTTAAATTGACAGAGTAATAGTACTTTTTCTATTGATTAAGATGGTGGAAGCAGAAAAACAATTGAACATAGCATTTCCGAGAAAATAAAAGAAATGTCTTTTATTTTAATGGAACACCGTATATATTTTTCAATAAAAAGTTTGCAAATTGTCCATAGAACAAAAATGTTCCTTTACGATGTAGTCCTAAAATTGAAAATAACCGAATTATTACCATATTTGTCGTTTAGACCAGTAGGCTATGTAATTTCTTAAACAAAACGAAATTTGTTTCTTTATAACGTATTTTATTTTAGCTTAAATAACAAAGAAGCTTACATTAGGTGTGCGATTACATCGCCATTTTCTTCAATACATTTTCGGACATTTTTCAGTACTCGTTGAGTAGTAACTCTAAAAATTGTTCTGCCGTCAATGGATCGTATAATGCGTCTGATATTGTTTTTCAGTTCTATCAAGTTCGCATATCTCCTCTTGTAGACTTCATCTTTGACATAACCCCAAAAGTAAAAATCTAATGGAGTTATGTCAGGAGATCTTTGGGGCCAAGGTATAGGACCATCTGTTCCTATCCACCTATCTTCAAAACATCTCTCTAACAGCGCTCTTACTTCCTGAAGGCGATGGGGAGAGGCTCCATCTTGTTGAAAATATATCTGGGTTCGAGTCTCTAAGTTATTGATATCATCCAAATAATTTTCGAGTAATTCTGAAAGCATGTCGACGTATCTCCTTCCAGTCAATGAGCCTTCATAAAAAATTGGCCCAATTACTTGTCTGCCCATCAGCCCACACCAAACATTAACACTAAAATGTCCTTGTGGGTTTCTGGGATGAGGAATAAATAAAATTTCACTAGACCAATAATGCATGTTTTTTCGATTGGACATACCCCGATTCGAAAAATTTGCTTCGTCAGTCCAAAGAACATCCTTTAAAATATTGGGATTATACATCCACATATCTACCAACCACTGACAAAAAATTAGTCTTCTTGCAGTGTCGCCAGGTAATAAAGTTTGCACTGGTCGGTACTTATAAGGAACAAACTTATATTTTCTTATAATCCTCCAAATTGTGCACAAACTGTAGCCACTATCCCTTACCAAATCTCTAGTTGAATTATTTTTATTTGCGTCAAAATATGCCAACACATTTATTTCTACTTGTTCATCTTTTATAAACTGTTTTGTAGTTCTAGATTTTTCAAAAATCAGTTCAATGCTTCTAAACTTTCTGTAAAAATATCTCCTATGTGGTTGATCATGATCAGGGTACATTTGACCATATTGCTCAAGTGCTCGGACACTATTTTTACGGCAAACAAGATACACTTCTAACATATCGCATTTTTCTAAATGAGTAAACGCCATTTCCTACTAACTAATTAACTAACTTCTTAACTAACTAGCTCCAAAAACACGTCTATTACGAAAAATTACACCAAATGATTGATTCTGACACAATAATAATTCTCTGACAGATCGTATAAAGCTTTTGTTTAAGAAATTACATAGCCTACTTGTCTAAATGACAAATATGGTAATAATTCGGTTATTTTAAATTTTAGGACTACATCGTAAAGGAACATTTTTGTTCTATGGACAATTTGCAAACTTTTTATTGAAAAATATATAGGGTGTTCCATTAAAATAAAAGACATTTCTKTTATTTTCTCGGAAATGCTATGTTCAATTATTTTTCTGCTTCCACCATCTTAATCAGTAGAAAAAGTACTATTACTTTGCCAACTTAACCGACTTTGTATCTATGATAATAAAAAAGTTAGCAATGGTGCGCACTTAATTTAGAACACCCGGTACAAATGTCCCCTTTGCCGCAGACAATGCAGGATGTCGACAATGTGACAGGAACAGCAATAAATAAGAACGCCATGTGCTGGGCGCGTTTGAATCGTTCGACGTGCCACCACGTTGAACCCTAAAGTCGTAAATCTCCGCGTTGTATGACTGCGAAAGAGTTAGTTTAATTAAAGCCCCTAACAGCCTCCAACTAAAGTGATATGCAGTACACATAACAATCACAGTATGCTGCACAGTCGCATTCGCTGGCCATTACCGATAAATTTGTAGCCGGGACTGCGACGCAATTGCAGCGAAAATAACAATGGCCGACGCCCGTAATAGCAACTGTCCACCGTCAATTCTATCAGACCGATATTACTGAGGCTATTTCTGAATGGAAAAAGTCGTCGTTACCTGCCGCTCATTGTGTATCATAACTGGTACGGTTATCGGCAAATTTCAGTCAGACTCGATGGGGGCATAAAGGAACGGGAACTGAAAATGGTGCTAAAGCTGGTGTTTGCTAATCTGATCTATTAACTTTATCGAAAAAAAACCTGCAAGACTTATTGTTGATCAATTTCTGTACATATATCTGAAATTGGTTTCGCTTTTTGACGTGAAAGTACTTGAAAGTAAGTACGATAATTCCTAACAAAACCGAACACCCAAGGTTTAGCGTGACCACAAAGCACAAAGCTAGAACTAGTTCTATGTCGTGCTGTCTACATTAGACCTAAACTACACTGATGAGCTGTAATGATAGCGAAACAGGCGGGTTATGCTTCTTTAATAAGGTTGGTTACATAACTTTTGACGTAGTCCCGTATACTAAATCCGAAAAAGGCATTAGAATCTACGTAAAGAAATGTTTGGGGAATGTTCTTACAGTAACTGAGAATTTCCCACACCAAAAAATTTTGAAACATAATGTTCCCAAAGTGCAAACTTATTAGAATCACCCTGTATCTTCGTCACTCCTGCGGATTTCACCAATGAGTTTCTCCTAAAAATTGATTTTTGAAAACGCCATCCATTACATAAAGCAGTTTACCTTTGTACACTTCAACTACTTGCTTTCCTATTAACTTTTTACGTCTAATGGCCGTTTCCTTGTCCAAGAATACAGATTATATGTTACCGACACGGCTTGTTCTAAGATAATTCGAGTTCGTCTTAAAAAAGCTATAAGTATTCTATTTCTGCCCATGAATAACCGATTGTCCCAACAACTTTGTCATAGATACGTGTGCTCCGTTTTCGGTCCGTGCACGCGTATTTGTTGTACACGGTCGTGAATACCTCTTACGCTTTTACGGAAAAAGTGTTCGTAGCAGAATTCTGCATTTGCTGCAGCAAGATGATTTCAAATATGCCCTTTTCAGCTGCAACAATGCAATTTGGAAACGACCACCGGTTATAATGGGAATGAATGATAAATTCAACTTTGTACATCACATGTTACATTTAAGTGTAAAAGTTTTCGAGTTATTCGCGTTTCTTTCTGTAATTTATGGTAGGTAACAATTGCTGCAGATTGCATTAATGAGAAAGGTCTATGCTACATTTTTGTATATAAATAATTTGTTAAATAGTGGATGCAGCAGATAKAGTGTGAAGTTAAGGTGAAATGTAMTATGAGACTAGTAGAGGTGACTGATTTTTCAATATTKGATATTTATTGAAAAAATATTATCTAAGTTGCACTGTATATAGCATTGACCTAATCTGACAAAATATTAAAACAAATCCTGCTAGCAGATTAATTGATACGATGGTGAATACAGCAACGTTTCACGAATGATAATGACCCTGACGAAATTAAAAATGCAACTCAAAATACATTCTCATAGCCAATGACGGCTATGCGCTATGGTTCCTGTCACTGTATTTATTAAAAGTCAAAATGTATTCAAATGATGAAAAAACAGGTATGATTTTGATTTATGGTGAACACAAGAAAAATGCTTCTGCTGCTGCCCGTTTATACAGACGTTTTTCAAATAGAAGAGCTCCTGCCGATACAATTTTCAAGAGACTTGAATTAACTTTAAGGACAAACTGGCCACCACTGAAAAGTCAAGAGAAAGAACAGCAACAGGCCCTGACAATGAAATTAGAGTATTGGAAATGATTGACGAAAATCCTCATATTAGTCAAAGGGTAGTCTCAAGAGTCTTCAGTACACCGAATAATTAAAGGCAATCAATTTCATCCGTATCACTTGCAATTGGTTCAGGCCTTAAAGGAGACATAGATTATCCTAAAAGACTGGGTTTTTGTAACCTTTTTCGGGAACACCAAACTTTGAATGAGAGATGTTATGACAACATTTGCTTCTCGGATGAAGCAAGATTTTCTAATAATGGTGGAGTTAACAAACAAACATGCATTATTATGCGCAAGAAAATCCACGTTGGATTCGTGAAGGACATTTTCAAACTATCCACTCGACGAATGTCTGGTGCGGAATATTGGGGAATCAAATTGTTGGGTCATATTTTTTTCGCGATAGTTAAACGGCAATACTTATCTAAATTTTTAAGAAATATTTTACCGGTACTTCTCCAAAATGTAAATTTACAAATAAAACAAGATCTATGGTTCCAACAAGATGGCGCCTGCGCATTATCATAGAATAGTGCGAAATCATCTTGATTTGGTTTTGCCTAACCGATGGAAAGGAAGAGGTTCAATTAATCCTTGGCCACGGAGAAGCCCGGATCTTACTCCTTTGGATTTTTTTCTGTGGGGAATGGTAGAAGAGCAAGTATACCGAACACCAACTGAAAGTGTAGAACATTTAGAAAATAAAATACGTGTTGCATGGAGATCCATCACTCCAGAAATGTTAATGCATGTTAAAAGATTGTTTTGGGTACGAATTCAAGCTTATGAAAACAGCGGAGGGCACATTTTGAGCATTTATTACATTAACGTTATTGAATAAACATTTTTCAAAATACAATAAATACCGAATTTACTTAAAGCAAATGATTGAAGTTTATGTCAAAATTTACGAATTTGTACAGCACTCTACATTTTATATATTTTTTAAGACGATGAACAATTATCAATATTACCTCTGCAAATGTATTCTGGGTTGCATTTTTAATTTCGTGAGGGTCGTTATCATTCGTGAACATCCCGAATAATTACAAGCTATATTACTTTCAAAATTACTGATGAGTACCTCTGGCATTTTGCAAATAGCGCTGTTGAGGTGTTGCTAATAATTCATGTTTGATATTACTAGCTAAGTTTTGGACAACCTACGCAACGTTTTAATCTACTTCTCCTGGGATTTTTGGATAAAATGCTGCTTCGATTGATAGAAAGAAGGTCTGGAATTGATGAACTGCTTGTGTTTACTATTTACTAATGATTTTAATTAGTTTTTTTACTCTGAAGGACGAGATTGCATGTCTTCTGTATTAATAGACAACTGCTTATGTGAGCCAATGGTTTCAAAACGGCTGGAACAAGAAGAGCAATATTAAAATGTTGTAGCAAGCAGATCGGCCTCGAACCAATTGCAGAGGCTGTCGACGTTTATCCCCCGGATAAAATACCCGACTTTACGGTTAGGAATAAAGTTCCTGAACGGTGTTGACTGAAATCGATTGACATGAACCGCTTCCCCACTCCGGTCACATTTTCGCGATCAGGGCAAATTATCATGGAGCGAGTGGCAAAAATATAGACTGAAAATCTATGAACGTGTCCGGAGTGCCAAGGGGGAGACATGCTGCCTCCGGATCTTTTTTACATGCAGGAGCGCCGTGCAGCGGTCCGCATCTCCTGGAAATTAAAGTAATCTAGTAGATTGGCTCGCGGCAAGTGAATTTGGGCGCCGCGGTTCCCTGGAAATATGATTTTTATCCTTGCGGTGGAGTAGTTTGTGTTATCTTCAACGCGATTACGGCCGGAGTTAGTGGGAAGTCGCGGTCGTTTTAAAAACTCGTTAGTTCTGGTGTTCGTCCCGGCCGAGGACGGTTTTCCAGCTGGGCGGTTGCACAGTGAGGGCAAATGGAATCTATTACAGGATGGAATGGCAAAAGTTGGAATCCAGTGCGTTTCTTACATATCGCTCTTACAATGTACCACTAGAATGCCATCAAAAATTCGAAGGCAAAGGTAAAAAAACGCTGAAGCACTTAAAAACTTAAAGAACAGCTTTATTAGATACGAGCCCTTATTTTCTGAGGACTTCAGCAACTATGTCATTTAGCATAAAATTAAACTGTCACCAGTTCTTCTTAGCCTTTGATAGTGAATAATGAAGTGCTGAATAGCGCGCTGAAGATGCCATTTGCAACAGTAGGCGAAACATCGAGAAAAGACTATATTTATGTATTTATATACAGAAGCACAAACAAGACGAACCTAAAACAGTGCTTACAACTTATTGAATAATGAAATTAACATCCCAATTATTTTATAATTTCCAAATAGCAAGGCATATTTGTTATATTGTTGTTTTATTGTTGTTCCTCGACGTCCATTTTATTTTATAAGGTATTCCCCTACGAGTATTCAGCTTCAGTACACTAAACTGTTATATAGTTTAGTGTTAGAAACGTTTTCACAGCAAAATTATAAAACAGTGTTAAGCACCATTTTATAGTCATTGTATAAAGGTTTGCACAACTTTTTATAGAACATTTTTCCAGTGGAGACAAATTATTTTATAAAGAGTTTAAATATGTGTTATTCAACACTGAATCGTCATCTTGTGAACACCTATAAAACTATTATATTAAGTCTTGATTTGACACATGTAAAAAAACAATTAGTTATACAGCAATTTCTTCTGTGATAATTATGCTTTATAAAGAGGAAGCCATATTATTATCATGATTGTAAACACATATATGGCCGCCATTGCGTAAAGCCCACTAAAAATTATTTTTTTTTCCAAAAAAAGTAATGTACAAAAGTTATGTTTCTAACAAAAATGATTATAAAATGCGGTTTATAATCAGTGCAGATAGATTTAAGATGCCACACGATTAAAAACATTTTTTGTATTTTGTCAATATTTCTTTTAAATTGATGAAATACTTATTATTTTTGAAGCGCTTAAAAATTTTGTATACATATATGCATATGTTTCACAGAAAATTTTGTTTGGTAGTAGTTTCTTGCGACTACAATTCAATACTACGCATATTTTATGTCATGTGGTACGGTATATATCTCGGTCTGAGGACATGTTTTATTTTACAGAGGAATATGGGTTGCAACTTTACCCAATCCTTAAGAAATAAAACATTCTCCGCCAAATCGGTTAAAACACCGGAATATTCCTTTGAAGATGCTGAATGCAACAGAATTGTAGCATAATAGAAAATGCCGTAACATTTATAAAACTGTTTTATAATAAATTGCTATAAAACCGTTTTGTAACTGTTTATAGTAATTTTTATACCACCTCTGTAACTATCTACAAAACTGTTATGTAACACCTACTAGAACCATTATGGGATACTGTATATAACTAAAATGTTTTATAAAGATGCGCCTTTTTGCATCTTTAAGTATTCTATAAACGTTATGACAATGTTTACAAGAGTACAACTGTTTTATAAAAATTGTTTTATAAACGTTTGCCTGATCATTATAAAGCTGTAAGTTGCTAGTTGGGATAGTATAGAATAAACCACACCGCAAAACAGAAACTATTAAAATGTAAAATTAATACCTAATTAATATCTAATTTATGGTTATAACATTATGTAAGAAGTAAACTATCAAAATACGAAAGGAAAAGGAAGAATTTATTGGTGAAGCACTTTAAAATTTTTTCTCTTAAATGAGCATACAGAATCACTAAATATATCAACTTCAAGTGATGGGTTAGTTAGCCTGCTTAAGGAATTGTAGGACTTCATACTTCTAAGAAGTGGGGAGTTTGCATATGCATTAGTGAAATGTACTGGTACATAAAACAAATTATGAGACCTAGTGTTATACACAGAAGGCACTGAAATATTCAACATAATCAAAATAACTGTCGAGTCCACTGCACCATTACAAATGCTGTGCAGATAACGGAGATCTGAAATACTTCGTCGCTGCTCCTGAGGCAGCATGCAAAAGTGTTCACGTATAAGGTCAGTACTCTGCAGATCCATACGAAGTTTATAAGCAACATATCTAAAGAATTTGTTCTGAATACTTTCAAGGCTATTAATGTACACAATATATTGGGGATTCCAAATAATCGAAGCATAGTTCAGAATACTATTGACGCAAGCCATGAACAAACAATTAAAAGATTTCCATTTTCTAAATTCAGAACAAACTCTAAAAATGAATCCTAGACTATTATTTGCCTTCCATACAATATAGGAAATATGTTCACTAAATAGCATCTTTGAATTAAATATAACACCCAAGTCTCTAATTGAATTTACCCTATTCAACAAGCTACTGTTTATACTATAATCAAATTTTAAAATGCTCTTACCTATTCCTGGTAAATATCGTGCAACATTTATCAATGTTAAAAAGAGGCTATTACTCTGGCAGTACGATTTCAGTCTTTCAATATCCTCCTGGAGAAGCTTGCAGTTGTCTATAAAAGAAACAACGATAGATTTTTAAATCATCGGCATACATTAAAAAATTTGAATGTTTGAAACAATTGGAAATGTCATTTATATAGATATTAAACAACAAAGGACCTAGATGTGATCCTTGAGGAACACCTGAAGTTATTTCTACTTGATCCGACTTAACCCTACCAATCTTCACAAACTGACTCCTATCAAACAAATATGATTCAAACCACGCAAGAAGAGAATCACACACACTAATGTCTTCCAATTTATTAAGCATTATAAAATGAATTTTGTCATACGTTATTGGCTAGTGTCCCAAACCATCAACAAAAATCGCTTACCAAAACAATTCGCCGTGGAACTCTGGATTCTGCATAACAATGCCGAACAGTTGTTGGTCTCCGCGTCGCCGGACAAAATGCACCGCAAAGTTAAAAGTCCCCAGGGAGTGCCGGTTTAAAGCTCGATATCGGTCGGGCTCTAATAAAGACGAAGAAGAAGCTCCATCAATTCAGAAAGCAATCTGCTTTATAACATATTTCTTGCTACGTCCGGCGACGTATGAAAAATATTTCTCCGAGTATTTGTTACACGTTGGGGAACGGAGAGATATGTTTCAAATGAAATAAGTTCCTTCGTCATCGGAACTTCGACGAGGGTGTTGCCAACTGAGAATGCTTGTCAGGGGGAGTGATAGCCGAAGAACATATACATTTTCGCCGTTCAGTTTTTTCTGTTCAGTGCCTTGTGATTGCGATAGATAATTTGAGACAGACATTTTTGTCTACTTGTTCGATGAAAACGATTTCCTCTAAAAGTTATCTCAAGACCCAAAATGGCGGAACCGTTGCTACCAATTCGAGAAATAGGAATAGCAATTGGGGTCATGAAAGTAAATGTTAATCAATTTAACAATGATCTTACACTGCACATGTTTAATACAGACGAGGAAGATATTTTGAGGACTGTGAAGAGTATGAAGTGTAATTTTGTTTCTGGCCCTGATGATATTCCTGCATTCTTTATTCCTTGTGGTAGACTGTATAATGTCTTGTGTATCCGCTGTGTCATATTTTTAATTTTATCTTAGAGAAAGCTGTATTACCGGATTGATGGAAAACTTCAGGTGTACTTCCAGTATTAGAAGTGGTGATAAGACTAATGTATTTAATTATAGACCTATAGCACTCTAAAAGTTTCGGAGGAAGACACTGACATGAATGTCGAAACGTTAAGATCGAACAAGCAACGTGGGAAGCATTTTATATCTAGAATGATTAAAAAATATTTCGTGTATTTTATAGAAATGGACAACACAGATTAATACAAAATAGTTGGACTTTTTTTTGCTAGCAACACGTTTTTAATTCATTTATTAGGATAAATGTTGATTGTACAATTGCCTAAATTATTAAATACTGTACTAGAAGACGCGGAAAGTGACTCAGAAATTGATAAATTCGAGTTCATTCCTCCAGTTAATGTTTCGGTTACTGTTGATGTTGACGATGCAGAGATGATCGAAGATTGATTTTGAAATTTTTACTTTATTTTCTGTACTGTCTTCCATATATGCTTCTGCAACTCCACTGCTATGCCAACCACCGTGTCTCTTCAAAATGTCGGCTCCACTGTCGGCCAGAAAAGTCGCTGAAGTTCTGCGAAAACAATGTCCTGTGAAACTGGCTCCGGTAGACCTAAGAATGCGGCAATTTTCTTTGGTATATTGCAGAAGGTGTTTATACCAATTGGTTGCACTGCGCATTTGCCCTCTTTATAATATATAATAAATCTACGATGATCCACACGTTTGGATCTTAGCTTCAAGTACTTCCTGTAAATCTCCGTGCCGTCTATTCCATCTTCCGATGTATTTTTCTTGTTTTTGTGTCGTGTAATGTAAGTACTAAGATATGCCCTCAATCTTCTACGTCATCAACTGTCAGAAGTTGCAATTATACCGCGCGACAAGCTCCGTGCAATGCCATTGTTGTCACAAGCTTCATAAGGAGCAAAATAGTTATCAGGAGCATTATTAATTAAATTCTTCATATTGTCCATTGATAACACTTTTGACTTTTTTGCGACATAACCGTCATTTATAAGCAGAAATGTCCACGTTTTCGTTTAACTGTATAGTGCTTCGTAGGATTGAATACACAGACCAGAGTGTTGAAGCTTTAAGATTTTCACCTGTAAGAATATATAAAATTAGTTTTTGTAATAAATTTCATAAATGAAACTAACCTTTTCACAAAAGTACCCAATTAGAATGTTTTCCTTTGCTCTTTGCACATTTTTTTCGTTTCTCCAGAGACAAAACTGTTGATAAACTTTCTTGCACTTTACTTTAGACTTTGTAAGTAGCAAATTTGACTCTGCTTCTGATACTAAATCCAAAATTTCGTCTTTAATTTCACTTGATTGGGTCATTTTTCAGTTTGCAGGAAAGCTTCATTACAAATTATTTATTTACTACTGTGGTGTTTTGTTTCTATGTCGACAAGTTTACACAAATTTGACACAGACTACTTAGAGAACAGGAAAAGTAATTTTTAAAATTACCGTAAATTTCGCGATATAAACGAAAAAATACGTGTTTCACGAGTAAGGAAACTGGGTTTTCGTTATTTGTAAAAAAATCTACTATTTACTTACAATTTTCTCTTAATTATTGCACCTTAAACATTAAAGTGTCAGAAATCAAGATTCTTGGAAACTTTGCTATCTAATTACATGTCAAATTGACACCCTCCAATAATGGGAACTTAGTTTCATCTGCTGTGGGAACAAACAATAGCTCAAGAAATGAAAAATAGTTAACGTTTTTCCATAAAGTCCATATTGACATAAATAAACCGGTTTCTGCGTTTTTGAGTGGCCCCATATAATCCGCAGCCTTTCACACTTTACCCAACTTAGGGACGTCATCATAATGAGAGCGACTCATTGAGCTCTTGCGGACAAAAGTCCGCGAATAAGAATAATATATAGGTCCGACATTATCTAATAGCCCCCGTATTATCTTTCCTGCTGCGGTCATTAGGTATGCAGCCTCGCTTAACGCAAGGCAAACAGCAAAAATCCGGCGGAAAAAGAGCGGAAAATGTTGCGTCACTTTTTACTAAACCGCGGTCACATGAGGCCTCCGCTTTGTTTTGTGCAGGCCCGAGTTCCTCTGAAATTGTACTCATTTATTTAAGGACAACGCCGGCATAACTAACCTGCGGTGGAAATGTAATCATTTATGGCTGGCTATCGATTAGTCGAGTAATAGGATTGATATTGGGTGCACTTACCCGAATTCGTGCCAAGAACAATCAACTAACGCTTCTATATATACTTTATATATTTACATTGCGCGTGTAAAGTCACTTGCCTTGTTAACTTTTGAACTCGTTAAGTTATGGGGTTTGAATAAAATGTGAAGAAGATCGTTGAAAGATAAACAAAAACAAACAACGCCGTTTTGGATTATGTCATTCACCACTTTAGTAACTTGGCTGCATGCCAGGATATCACTGATCTCTAAATAACTGGATTTTGCTTACATATAGTCTGTAAAATCGACTCCTAGGGCCAGGAGGTAGTCCGGGGTGATACCAGAGGTACCGCCCTAATCTTAGTAGTTGATATCAAGCGGCAAATCTGGTACTGCTACCAGTAAGTAACAAGAAGAATCGGTGTGAATTTGTGTGCCGCTCGCAACTCATTGAAATTTGTACAGACAGATGGGTGGACCAAGCAGGTAAGCAAAAATAGCCCTTAACCCAAATGATTAGAAGAGTTTAAATTGTATGAAGCACTTTGGAAACAAACATTCCAACATTCCGTATACTGCAGTTCTCAACATGTATATCAAAGTTTTTGTAATTTCTCTTAAATTCTGATTTGATCATAGTTTTTATTTTATCTCGTCTAAAATGTTTAAATGTGAATGTCAGTCCCAGGTTCAATCGGCAATAGTACAATCAACATCAAACTTTAACCAAGCTATTCATGGTCTAATAAGTACTTTTAGCGATTTTTGATTTTTCTATTTTTGGCGCGCTAGAATCTTCATGCCGTCCGGCGCCATAGACATAATATCGGCTAGATGCCTTTTTGACTGTCCGTCTTGAATTGCATCCGAATTAGGCATTACATTTCGAGATAGTTTCAGTTTGCGAGTTAATCCTGTTTCTTAAAATTATTGATTACAATAACATCAACAGTTTCCGAGAAAATAACAATTATCCGGAGTACCTGGGCAACTAATTTATACCTGTTTAAGACGGTAGCACTTTTAGACAGAAAGCGCTTTCTCTTGCATTTAGAACAGATTGAATTTTCGTTAGTGTTAGTCGTGTTATTGTAAAATATGGAAGTGACTTTCGAAAAGCAAGAGCCCCTGTATAAACAATTAAAAGACTGTTGTCGTAATATGGTGTTAAAAGTGCACGATTTTTTTTCAAATGAAAAACGTTGTATTGAAGCTTCTGGTGCAATTCCTGTTGACTTTAAAAAAGTGCAAGAAAGAACTGCTGTAGCATGTGGCATTAGTGTTACATCCGTGCAAAATTATTTGCGTCTTCAACGAAATACTGGTAAGTTTTTTGTAGGCGGTTTAGAATAATTAGTAATAATATATTTTTCCTTAGGATCTGTAAATAAACCGGCCTTACAACGAAAAGCTCCTTTAACTAAAGACTTACCGCCAGAAATTAAAGAGCAAATACGGTCCGAAATCTATTCGCTCTATGAAAAAAAAGAATATGTAACTTTACAATTACTCGCTAAAACCTTAAAAGACAAAAAAATTTTGGAACTTAGTCTTCCATCTTTAAGTAAAATAATAAAATCTTTGGGCTTCCGTTACAAAAAAACGCAAAACAGAAAATGTTTGTGTGAAATGTCTCACATTGTTTCTAAACGCCACGAGTTTCTTCGAAACTATATAAAAAATTTAAAAAGTGAGTCCCCAAAACCGTTTGTCTTTTTAGATGAGACTTGGATATTTAGTAAAGGTGGAGAAAAGAGATCTTGGCAAGACAACAGTGTGCGTTGCTACCAACAACCAACGAAATGTGGAAGTGGAAAACGTTACATTATTGTGCATGCGGGGGGCAAGATGGGTTTTATACCGGAAGCAGGACAGTGTTTCGCAAGCGGCAAGAAGTCAGACGACTACCACGAAAACATGAACGCCGTTTTCTTCGAGAAATGGTTTGAGGAGTCTATTTTAAAAAAACTTGAAGAGCCATCTATTATAATATTGGACAATGCCTCATATCATAGCCGCAGAAAAAACCCCCAGCCAACTGGTTCATGGCTAAAAAATGATATTATCAGATGGCTTAATGAACACCACGTTCACATACCTGCAGATATCTATTTAAAATCCGACTTACTGAAATTGGCCAAAGAAAGTGGCCAAACCGAAAAATGTTTGTATTATGTTGACGAATTAGCTCATCAATATGGGCATGAAATATTAATGCTACCCCCATATCATTGTCATTTCAATCCTATTGAGCTGATATGGGGAGTAGCCAAAAACTATTTCGACAAAAACATTGCGAAGTTAGGCTCGAAAGAAGAGGATGTATTAAAAATGTGGGAAGAAGCTTTGGACCAAATTCCAAGTGAAAAATGGGTGTCGTTCGTGGAACACACAGAAAAAATTATTATTAATTCGTCAGAACAAGAAAAAATTATTGATGAAATTAGGCCTCTAATTTTTACTGTAAACACAGAGGATAGTGAGGACGAAGATTCGGACTCCTTCGAGGATTTTTAAATTTTTATTTTGTATATATTTTTGTATTTTTGTATATATTTAATAAAATCTGTATATTCTAGAGGATTTAATCTTTGTTTTAATTTTAATTTCTTATAATTGTTCCGTACGAGAAATTACAAAAACTTTGATAAACATTTTGAGAACTGCAGTTTAGGGGACGTTAGACTTATGTCTGTTTCCAAAATGCTTCATACAATTTAAACTCCTATAATCATTTGGGTTAAGGGCTATTTTTGCTTATACCTGCTTGGTCCACCCATCTGTCTGTACAAATTTCAATGAGTTGCGAGCGGCACACAAATTCACACCGATTCTTCTTGTTACTTACTGGTAGCAGTACCAGATTTGCCGCTTGATATCAACTACTAAGATTAGGGCGGTACCTCTGGTATCACTCCGGACTACCTCCTGGCCCTAGGAGTCGATTTTACAGACTATACCAAAATGCATGTAAATTATTTGTGATAGATTTACGCCACTTTAGCGACTAGCCGCTGGTCCTTGTACTAAAATTTTGACAAAGATTCGCTTCTGCGGTAAATATAACGTTAATGATTGACGGTTAAAATGGTGAACTCATCATCTGTCTGCAGATTTCCAAAAGATGATCGTTGTAGTGTTTGAGTAAGAAACATGTACAGTACAAACTGGATGTTAAATTGATAGTACGAGTACCAGCGGTGGCTACTTATCACAGTTTTGAATGACTTATGCGACATCGAGTTATTTAGAGATCAGTGCAGGATATTCAGTAAAAACTCTTCTTTTTATGGCAACACTTCAAACTGACGTTTACTTTTCATTTTTGTCATTTCCTGAAAGCTACTGCCTATGAGTGATATCTAACAATAGTTATCAAAATATTATAAAAAACAAAAAGCAACAAGGAATGCCACCCAAAATTAAACAATGAAGTATTCCTTACAGGAGAAATAGATATCGCCATTTTTCGTTTTCTACTTGTATTTAGATCTAAAACCAAAACACATGAGCTCCTATAAAAACCTGTGACGATAAACACACCTCATAGCTTAATTAGATTCTTTTATGTTTCAGCTGGGCTTGTCGGATAGCAAGAAAGTGGTGCTTCGCAACGTCAACCTCAAGTCCAGTGGTCTTTACAAATGCGAGGTGTCGGCAGAAGGGCCCTCTTTCGGTTCCGGTGAGAGCGAGGCCAGAATGGAAGTAGTGTGTAAGTTTTTTTCATAATACATTATGCATTAAATATTTAAGTGACGGGGTTCTTGGCCGGTAAGAAGTATTTTACAGAATTTTTACCACATTATTAGCTTCAAGCCGTAGTTATTACGTATTAAGGTGTATTCAAAAGTTTACTTGAGAGAATTATAGGTGTTTTTATATATAAACTCCTAGCGAAAAATGAACCTTTTCCCCCCTCAGATACCTTATTCCAAGAATTAAGCTGACGCCTATAAAAGTAAGGGTTTACAGTTACAGTAGCCCCTATTTACGTGTAATACTCAGAGAACACTCGCAAGAAATCTGATCTTTCATTACTCAAAAGAGAAGTATACCAGTGTTTGACGCCATTATGACTTCAGGAAAAATAATGTTACATTAACAGATTGATCCCGACTGTTATATATTATGTATTCGATTATCGCTCTTTAAATGCCTTCGTCTAAAAAAAGGAAGCAGAGCATTTAAGTACGCACTAAAAGATTAGGTGTTACCACTACTGGAACTGATGAAACAGACCTTTACCGTAGAAGACAAAAATCACTGCTAGTACAATTTTTACCGAAGTACGAAGGAGCCAACKCTGGGCCCTTCCTACTTCCCACACATTTAGCTGGTTAATTATTTGTGTACACCTAAAATTGTCGCCATGTGCGTTTTGAAGATGTGACTGCAACATTCTGGTTATTACGAATCGTTGTCTTAGGGCGGATAGCCTTAAGAAAGATTATCTTGATCAAGATGAGTCATAACACGATTTTTGCTTAGTTCAACTCTTCTACCTTTTCCTATAAAGATTGTTCAACTACTGTTATATGGAATACACATCAGAATCTGTCTTATATTCGGTACCAAATATCTAAATTCGCAGTACATCTTAACAATTAATACAGAAAAACAAAAAACTAAAAATCCATTCGAATTAACGTTTACGAAAGTTACTTTATTTAATATAAGTTTTAGGAATCCAGTAAAAGCATTATCAGCACGAATTAAAACCCGGTGTGTTGTTAAAAATCCAATCAAATATATTTCACTTTACTTAAATGAAGCTTAATTTGGTCAAAATATTAAGTAGTCGGTTTATTTTTGAGAGCTGTGCACTGGCTATCTAAGAAAGTTGGCTTGACTTGTAATGCTGAGGCATTCCTCCTTCTGAGTTTTGATAATGTTAGTTATCCATCGAGTCTCTTTCCCTGGGGAGTAAAAATTACTACAGTTATATCTTTACCACCTATACATATGAACTCCTAGCTTAAATTTCTAAAGCTTCTAGTGTAAAACGTTGAAACTTGAAACTGTACTAAAAGCGCATCGGTTAATGCATTAGTCTTTGATATGTGTGAATTCTGAAACAGAAATCGTGGTTCTTTACTAGAAGTTTTTAAGGTGAAATTTATGTTCCTTTGGTACTTCGTATGATATCATTATACATTATGTGGATCACGGATCTTTATTCTCCCAAATAAAATCAACTCATCTTTCGTTAAACGTGAGAGCGATGCAATTGAATGCGCTCGATATCACCTAACTGAGATCATCAATAACTGAATTAGTAATAAAGGGGCTTTGTATGATCAGTGTATATAGAGAACATATAAACAATGTGGGTTTTTATTCATGCAATAAATACTTCATTAACTACCTATATTTGATAAACGCTTCCACTGATATCTTTCAACTTGCAACTGTGAAGTTATATGTGCCATCGATAAGTGGATTTTAATTAGAATTAAACTATAAGGAAAAACCTTGACTACAATGATTTAGAAAGCAGATAGGCTACCATTTTCAGTAGGATAATCGAAATTGTGCCCAACTTGTGCAAAATTACGCTTGTTAAAAAAGTGGTTGGGGGGCATAGCTATAAGGGGCACCAGATACGCCTGGTGTTACTATAACTTGCCATTTCGTATTGCCCATTATTTCTGAGCGTCGCACCCTTCTAAATGAGAATCACGTAAGTTGCAACTTAAAAATTCTACTCTAAAATATAAATCCCCGAGTTATATTAAAGCGGATTATTATCACGTGGAGTTTGCACCTAATGAATGCTAAAAATAATGGCCCGTATGGACTCGGCGAGAGAGCAAAGCTTCGCTCCTTTCACCTACTTTCAGCGCTCATTTGCATGAGCTCCAGCAACTAAAAGGAAACATTTTTAATTAAAGTCGCCGGTGGTACAAAGTCTAAAGAGAGCTTCGCCGTGCCATATAAATGGAAGCAATTAAACAAAACAGGGCGGTGCATGCAATTGTATTTTTCATGCTGCTGCGTGTACTCCCAGTCCGGACGCCATTTACGATACACTGCTCCTGAAGTGAATGGCGTCCAACGGTTTTGTACTGTAAACACGCAAGGCAGTTCGCCGTAATGGCCCGTCTGTTATGCAAAATTTCGTGGATTGTGAGGTTTTTGTTGCGCATAAATTACGCCCGTAATTGAAACTACAAAGACAAACACGGACAGATTAGCGAATTTTTGTTTTTAGTGCATTCGGGTTTGACCACGGAATACCTGCATAACGTAGCTATAAAAAAATGAGCAAGCAGAATTGTGTAACTACCACTGTACGAAAACGACATCAATGGTTGCTTCAGATGAACACCACTGCTTGGTTTTGTGGTCTGGTTTAGTGTAGCTAACCTCTAAATTAAGCTGCATAATTTTCGGCGATACTTATTTGCAATGGCACCTATACTCGGACTGATGAGATCTAATAGATCGAAACGGCCATATTCCGATTGTTCTGATGTAGACATCGCAGCAAGCGCCATCATTAGACACGAATTGCTACCAGCAAAAGGTGTCAAAACAGAAAAAGCATAAACAATCTTCGTGGATTTTTGCAAGGTGACTTAAAACATCTTTAATGAAAATCCAAGCTACACTGACCACACAAAGCTCGTTTATTCCTAATTCAATTATTGATGATCTCAGTTAAGTGATATCTAGTGCATTCAGTTGTATCTCTATTACGTTTAACAAGATGAGTTGATACATTTTATTTGGACGAATAAGGATGCGTAATCCACATAGTGTATAATAATGTCAAACGAAGTACTGAGGAAAGATAAATTTCCCCTTTAAGCATCTACCAATAGCTATTCATGAAAATTTCTGCTAAAAGTGGACTAAGGGAAGAACCCATAGTTAAACCTGACTTTTGTACAAAATATTTGTTATTGAAACAGAAAAATTTTTGATCTAATACAAATTTGGTTAAAGACATCAAATTATATGTATGTAATAATTAGAATTTTATAGAGGTAGGTTATGTAAAATATTTAAACAATCTTGTGGAGGAATCGATGGAAATAAATTGTTCAAGTCAAAGGAAACAAGGAAAGAATCAACTGGTATTTTTAAGTTTTTAAATTTATCGGTCAAGTCTAAAGTATTCTTAATAGCAAAAGAGTTATCAAAATTTAAAACTTTCGTAGGAGAAGAAACAACAGGTCTAATAGGACAGCCGCCTTTATGTATTTTAGGTAATCCATAGAGTCTTGGAGTCATTGGATTCATGGAAAGAATTTGAGATTTAAAACAATTTTACTCAAATTTCTGCATAATTTTGAACCCATCACTTGTTATTGTCTTCAGGCTTCTAAAATCCTTTCATGTATTATGTTCATCTTGCTGGCTGTCATTGAAATGCAAAATAAGGCTCAATATCGCCAAAAACGTATGTTATAAAATTTTACGGACTTGTAATCTGCTCTGATCATTCTAGAGCAATTTGTCAATGAATATGTTTGCTACTAATGGTGACTATGTGGAACCCATAGGTGTATTGGAAATTTATTGGTAGGATTAACCATGAAATGTGAAATATGTTGAAGTGAGACATTTTTCTACCAAGTCTGCGTATATATCAAGCTGATTGTTCCGGGATAATAATTGATGGATGATCGTCACGGAATTATAGCTTTTGTAAACTAGGACTTGACGTCAGAACTTACCAGAATGTCCCCTGGGTCAATGGTGAGTTCCGATAGAACAGTTACAAAGTTTTGGGATTGAGAACATGTGAAGATTTTTCCCCCTGTAGTCCTTCAGAATTTGGTTATGTTATAAAAGAGTTAGTCGATAGTGCTAACAATGGACCTGAGCTGAATTTCTTTATTATGAAGACCATATAGGCGAGAGGGTTTCGATTTCTTTGGAGCTAATTTGCCTAATATCTTGCTGGATTCTTAAGCATCGACAGCTATAAAACTCTTGCTAAAAACCTCTACTTAACAGACCCCATAAAAGAAAAGTTGCAACAACTTCAATCTAACAGTTGAGTTATAGACAAGGTAGAGTTGGATGGATCAAATTTTGAGTATGACAAGATTAATATGCTCAGTTTTACACTACTACATTTGTTTGATCTTCATGCTCCTGTTAAAACTGTAAAAATTGATAAACCCAGGGTTCCTTGGCTTACAGATAATGTCAAAATGTTAATGAAGTTAAGAGACAATGCTAAATCAAATCTTAAACGCATTAAATGCAACAGTGACGGGGCCTACTATAAGCAGCTGACAAATTTTACTACGTTAGCAATAAAAAATGAGAAAAAATCATATTTTCAGCATGTTTTGCCTCTGGAAAGTCCTAAAAAAGTCTGGAAAGCGCTTAAAAATTTAAAGATAACTTACAATACGATTACTTCTTTACCGATTGATTTAGATAATGTCAATGCTATTAATGAATATTTTGCTACTTGTGTTCCGGATGTTGATGAAAATTTGTTACAAGCTAATATAAATTTTTACTCTTCTCACAAAAAATGTAATTTCTCATCATATTTCCGTTTTAGTGAGTGAAGATTTAGTTGCTAAACTATTCCGTGGTATCACTACCTCCTCTGTGGGTTGTGACGATATTCAGTGCTCTTTTATCAAATATTCTTGCCCGTATATACTCAAGTTTATCTTGCATATAGTCTATTCTTGGTTACAAGAAGGATGTTTTCCAGAGGCATGGAAGCAAGCTGTGGTTATACCTCTCCCAAAACTAAAAAATCCTCAGGGACACAAGGATCTGAGGCCAATTAGTATTTTACCTGTGCTCTCAAAAATTCTTGAGAAGGTCTTGCATATCTAGATCAACGATCACTTGAAGAAATACAACTTTTACCTAAAGTACAGTCAGGATTTAGACGTGGTTATAGCTGCTCTACTGTGCTGGCGAAAGTAACAGATGACATATTATGTGCAAATGATAAGGGTATGTTAACATGCTTGGTCTTTTTTGAGTGCTCAAAGGCTTTCGATACCTTGAACCACAGCCTGCTGCGATTATATAGGATTCAGAAATCAGGATAAAAATTCTATGTCAAGTTATTTGTCGCATAGATCTCAATGTGTGAAGTTACATGATAAATTATCTGATACGGTTTATTTAAGTAAAGGTGTGCCCCAAGGGTCAATCTTGAGGCCTCTGTTATTTTCAGTATATACACAGTTTTTTGATGAATTGCTGGATCATTGCCGCTTGCTTCTTTATGCTGATGACAGCCAGGTATACTACATTTTTCTGCCATCACAAATAAATGATGCCACTAATAAGATTAACGCTGATCTAAAGACTATATCTGATGTAACTCGAGAGCACGGGTTAATTCTCAATCCTAGTAAAACGGCAGCTTTATTGTTTGGTCCTAACAATGGTAGTTATACCCACTCTTTGCACATAAATGTTAATGGCGTCATTGTTCCGTTACTGGAAAAATATAAAAACTTGGGTCTAATTATGGATAGCTCGCTTAGGTTTACCAGTCACATATCTAACTGCTTAAAGAAGTCTTATGCTTCACTTAAATTGTTATATCCTCACAAAGATTACCTTACAACCAAACAGAAATCTTTGTTTAGTTCTATCTCACTCTAACTATTGCGCTGAAATAAGCATAAAATACAAAAGGTGCAGAATTCATGTCTCCGCTTTATATTTGGTATACGTAAATATGAGCATATATCGCATAAATTAATTGAAATTGGTTGGCTTAGTATGGGGAAGCGTTTTGAGTTGTTGACGCAAGCTTTTTACTATAAAATATTATTAAATAAAGATCCGGGTTACTTATACGAGAAGATTAGATTTAATACAGACATCCATAACATAATTGTGAGACGTAAAGATGGAATGTTATTTCCTCGACATAGGACATCGGTGTATGAGAAATCATTCAGTTACAACATAATTAGATGCTACAACTCTTTGCCTGACTGTTGTAGAGTGAATAATTTAAACAAATTTAAGAGATGCATGCGCCATTGTTTGTTTTTGACGAGATGAAGGTCTCTATTGCTATTGCTCACAGTGATTCAGTACTCAGTCCAATTCTCTCTCTCTCTGCGTCCTGTCTGGATGCCCGCGACCTGATTACGGTTACAATTCTTGCTATTCTTTCATTGATTGTGCGCAATCTGATCTGATCCATAGTCGACTTAATTAAATAGATTTTTTTGTAGTTTAATTTACCTTTATGTGATTTAGTTTAATTGTTTTTGATTTGATGTGAACCTTAATGTAAGCGTGTAGTATCCTCCACAAACATTTATTAGGTTGTTATGCCATGGTTAGGTGGTAGAGCAGAGAAGGGTTTTACACCCTCCAACTGAATCTCACCCTGTGATTCCAGCCAAATTAATTTTATTTTATATTGCTTGTTCATATGTATTATATAACAATTTGGTTGTAATGAAGGCAGTTATGATTATTCATCGAAGCTATACGTTGAATAAATTAAAAGAAATGAAAACTTGATATACTAGTACTAGTTCTAGTACGTCGTCCAGATTTATCTCTGTTAGAAATTTCTCCACCATCCGATCAGTGTTGATTGTGATCTCGAATGCCTGGGTTCAAAGAATTAACTGCCCGGGGCATTAAACCCCATAAAACGCCATCCCCAATGAAGAAGAATCCACCGATTTCCACTKCTCTAACCTCCACCACGTATATTTATAGAATGTCTGTAAATCGCGGCGTATAAGCAGCCGTACATCATCGAGGCGAACGTATCCCGAGATAAATTGGCATTACTCGTTATTTTTATCGAGACGTGTCCGCCGCCTGTCGTTACGGCCGCTTGTTACTTCCAGGAGCACTCGGCCGTATGAACGCGATGCTGCAACGGCCACAACAGGCTGACGTCCCGGCAGTGCATGAATAATCGAGCGACTTTGGATGCATTTCTGTTGTACAATTCACGAGTTTTCCGCCTGGGATCGGGGTGCCAATGCGGATTTTGGGGCAGTGCAGGAGGTGCACTGGTTCGTGGATTATCGCTGACTGAAGTCGCTGTAATGGATGACAACGTTATGGGTTTAAAGGATACTGATGTTCCAGATGCGTCAGAATACAGAGAAACATTCAGCGTGCGAAGCTTAAATTTGTAACTTTCGGAGGTTTCAGGCATTTTTGGCGGGGAATCCTTTTTGGAGGACTTGCATATATACTTACAGGCTGCAGATCAAATGACAGATAATTTATAATCATTTTATTAATCGATGGTCGGGGAGTAACAGCTTACTGTAAACGTTTTTTCGACGACTTCACAAATTTGTGTTAACATAACGTAATATATCGCGGGGTAAGTGACAAGGAAAATATCAAAATCAATAGGATGTTCAGTTTGTCCATATGTGCTATTTGGCACAGAAAGTCAATCGTTTCTTTTAAACAGAAAAATTGCAGTGGGCTCCTTAAAGCGTCAAAAGATGTAAAAATCTGTAAAAAACCATAGAAGTAACGGTAAAATATCTGGAAGATTTATTGTCTAGTAATAATATTGAACAAATCAAAATTCAAGAATACATGAAATTGACATCCTTATGCATTTCCCAGAATTGTTTGCAGATTAAGAAATAATTTTTCAAACAACACGAAGGGACTGCCATGGGAAATAGTTTTTACCCCTTTCTGGTAAATTTATTTATGGGCCGTTTTGAAACCGACCTTAAAAACAAAAAAAAAAACAATATTTTCCTCGGATACGGCTACGTTACGTGGATGATGTTTTTGCTGTATTTGACGCCAGAATATGTAATATTGGTCATTTTTTGGAAACTTCAAATTCTCGTTTCACAAACATTAATTTTACAGTGGAAAAAGAGGAAAAAGGGCATCTTCCTTTTCTGGATGTTCTGGTGTCAGGAAAGAACAACTACGAAATAGAATTTGACGTATACCGGAAAGATACAAATACAAATAGCTTTATACTCAATGAATCCCAACAATGTCACCAACATAAAGTTTCGGCTTAATTTTTTAAATAACAGATTAGTCAATTTTCCTTTATCAAAATCTAACTTTGAAAAAGATCTTAAATATATTTAAACACCACCAGATTGTCTTTTCCACCTACCTTAGAACATAAATTCATTAAAATTCCTTTTGACTTTAGACTTCCGAAAGGATTGCATAACATACTAAAGCCATATCATTTAAAACTGGGTTTTGCCGCTAATAATAATAATACAATCTATTAGGAAATCCAAAAGATAAGGTAGATAAAGAAAACAAGTCAGGCATTTATGAAATAAAATGTAGTAAATGTAATCTTACATGCATTGGGCAGACTAGGCGCTCTATAGGAATTAGATTTAAAGAGCATATTGCCCATTTCAGGTTTGAGAGGTCGATAAGTCAAGTGTCGCCCATAATATTAAAGAAACAGCACACCCTATAACATCGAAAAAGCTAAAACTGCTAAAATCGGTTTCCAACAACAAGGAACTCAACGCGTTCGAAAGCATATTTATTCGAAGTAATAAAAATGCCTTAATGAATTCCGATTTAGGTCCAATTCCGAGATCCGCATTGTTTGAACTGATTAGATAAGCGATCCATTCAAGCCTGAAGCTCTGTTAGTATAAATAGTTACGTGTTATTGACCTGACTCTACTTTCACTGAAATTTCGGTGAGGAGAATATCCTCCGGTTAATCCCAGTCCCCATGTCTCCATCTACTAAGAAACTACGAAAACGAATATCCCCAGTATTCAGTGTCTAATTCGATACTGTTCCTTATCATCTTGCCTTTTTGCTTTGGCTTCTTCAAACATATGCATTCTAACAATTTTTCGCAAATACACCGACTTCAACTCATGCCCTGATGGTGTAAAGGACACTAGCTGAATTGCAACCACGATGTCTGGGGGATACTTATTTATTTATTTATATACAGAAGCACAAACAGGACGAACCTAAAACAGTGCTTACAACTTATTCAAAAATGAAATTAACATAGTATAGAATAAACCACACCGCAAAACAGAAATTATTAAAACGTAAATTTTAATCTTTGAGGAACACCCGAAGTTATTTCCACTTGATCAGATTTAACCCTATCAATATTCACAAACTGACTTCTACCAAACAAATATGATTCAAACCACGCAAGAAGAGAATCACACACACCAATGTCTTCCAATTTATTAAGTATTATAAAATGATAAAATGTGTAGTTCTTCGGTGGATTAAATTCAGTATTAGCGAATTGGAGAAATAACTGTTTTTTTCGATACCGGAAACCCTTAGTTATTAAAGTAACGTTACACTCTATCTGAAAACCATTGAATTGGTGAGATCCACAAAGTGCACTAATTTTTTTCCTCCTAATATATATAAAATAATATAATAAATTAATTCTCATTTTAAAATATTCAACCTATGCTACTTTAGTTTCCTTGCTAAAGCTGAAATAGTGCTCATATGTAACCGGTAATACCAACCATTCAGTGCCGACATATACAGTCAAAGACTTCCCGGTGCACTTCATTATCGGCAAACTCCGCTGCCCAGTCTTTTGAGTTTCCGAAATACCATTTTAAGTTCAAGAGACTAATTAAGTGGGAGTTAATTAAGAGGAAAATTTCCTGCGAACATTTACAGGCGGGATGCAACGTCTGCTGAACTTCGAGTTTCCCATATATGAGCGCAGCCAGGAACGGCGATATTAAAATTTTAAACGGCGAAACGGGCCGGCCCCACTTGATTAATTACTTTTCCGTGTGAAATGCCCACCGTTTCTAATTAGATGTTTACTTTTGGGTAAGTAACGTGACGTTTGTTGCCTTTGATGTTCGGTGATGCGTCATAATTACGAGATATAGTGATCCCCGCGGGTGATACTTTGCAATGGATATGGAAGTCACGAATTCGCTTCAAATGTTACTATATATTACCATTCACATTAACCACAAATTTATTTTTCCAGAAAATTTTTACTTTTTTAAGTTACTTACGTAAATAAAACACCATACAGAAACAATCAACATAATATGTCATAAGTCTTTGAATTCCCGAAGTTTAGGCAAAAATAGAAAAATACTATAATAAAGATCCTGAGGTCACCTTTTTATAAAGATATATAAAGATAATGTGGGATGTGAGTGTGAGAGAACCGAGACCGAAAACCACTGTTACCGAAGCATTATATCAAAGATATTAGCTACCCACTTGAAACTGGTGCGGCAAAAAAGATAAAGAGATTGTGACAATCAGTAAGAATAACAATAAGAAGTTGTGGCAACATTTTAGCAAGCTTGGTGTCCCCACAAAAGTAAAATCAAATAGAAATTTTCCTGAGAATCTGCTAAATCCTGAGGCAATAAATGATTGTATGGATTCGAAACTGCACAACCTTATATACCTTTTTATATTTGTTATTTTATGCAATCTATGATTTAAAAAAAAATTATACATGGAGCGGAAATTATTGAGCTAATCGTTGTTTATATAGGATAGATATAACAGGAAGTCAAAGAGACAATACTTTTTGGAATATATAATACTAGAAAAATTTCCAGAAAGGCAACGATAGATTTTTTGGGAACAGTTAGTAGTTTTTCCATCAAAGGCTAATAATTTACTCAAACGATCATATAAAAATAACGAAGCGATATTATAGTATGATGCACAGTCAAAATAGATACTCAAATCAGTGTAGTCGTAAGTTTAATATATGAGTAAGTCCTAGCGTTGTAAATATACATTCTAAATGATAGCGAGACTAAATACAGACATGAAACTTTTGAGTATTATATTAATTTGTTTTAGTACTTTTCTGATCATGTGAGATTAGTAAAGTCAGGAAACGTTTTCCCTTTCTTTAATATCTCTCACTTTTATCTCAGATATCGATTTGTTTCATTAACCATTTGTCGAGAAACTGCTTGCTTATTGCTATAGCAAAGACATCACGAGATCGATCAGGCATGTCTAAATGTCCTTTCAGTCTGAGGTTTTCGCCTCGGCTGTGTAACGATTGTGAGACAACATCCACCACCAACAATTTCTCGTTCTCCCAACGTGTTGCTTCAATTCGTTCAAGCAACATCGGGGCGCGCCGCAAACATGAAATATGGAGGGCCGGAACGAGCCAACAAAAACTTGTTGACATTATTAACCCGGCTTTTGTGTCTGGGCATTTAACTGCGCAAAAACTCGCATTAACTCGAATACTCCAAATCATAAACAGTAAACTTTGTGGAATTAGTTTCCAACAGTCGAGTCGACCTTCGCCTGGCGACACCTATAAGTGAACATTGATCATTTCGAGGAATCTTGGTTTGTATAATTTAAAATATAATAAAAAAGGTGAAATAAAGTGTGATGTTCTTTGGGTTAGAAATTACACTAACATACTGAATTAATTGATATAAAAATGGTAAAAGCTATACATAATACATTAGATCACTCTTCTCTCAGAAAACACATGCCACATCTCACCACCCTCCCACTCAAAAGAATAGCTTATAAGGACTTTATATGTTAGAGCACAAATAATCTCAGGCGMAAGCTCTTTAAAGAAATAAATAAATCATTTTAAATTGCTAGTGAGAAATGCTTATAGCAATAAGAATATTATTTAGTCAGTTTGTAATAAAAGTGCTCGTGCAAACAAGTAAATTTTCAGCCAGGACAAAGTAAATTAAAGTTGAGTTTGTCTTATGTACAACGCCTTTCCGAAAAGCTAGAAACACWGTTTTATTATCTATTATTTAAATAAGCAGTGAAAATGTGAATCGTAACACTCAACTGCAATTTTCTCGGAACAGGTCAATATTAGCCCCATGAACAAAGAGGTTGTCCATAAAATGCGTGACACTCTGTATATGATCAAAACCCTTTCTATGATTTTATGAAGTAGGAGTAAGAAATCAAAATACTGGATGAAGTTTAGATTATAGCGGTTTATTGAACTGTTTATGAAACGGTTTCAGACGTTGGGATTCCATTCCCAACTCATGGTGTTTAGCACTATTTCAGGAAGAGAACCATCCAATTGCCATCTAATATGAAATTTAATACAAGGCATTATGTAAAAGAAGTGTTATTAACGTCGCTAGTTGACCAGCGAGATCCAGAACATTACCCTGGGGAAGAATGCAAATCCTACGGAAACTGGACATTACATTGCAGGATTGGAGGTTGGATGGAATCAGGGCCGTCAAATAAAATGTGTTCTTAAAAAAAAAACATTTATAATTTTCTGTTTACTCTAACGTATTCATCTCTTAAATAATCACTCTCTCTAGAAGTATTAGTAGACTACAATCTATCAAAAACAAAGATCAATTAACATAAATTTGATACTATATTATTGCTGCAATTCCTCTAAAGGCAAAACGCTTTGAGGAAAACAGTAAAACTCCCAGTTATTGTTCGGACAGTCTTTGCGAAGCGTACGAATATTTTCATCAACAGTTAGCTGTTTTTCCTCTCCTCCAGAAAGCGATCCTACGTGGAGAATATAGGTTTTTGATCTGATCTATCGAACACCTGAAAATACAAAGAAACTGATTTGTCTGATTTGTGTAAATGCTATAACTTACCTTTTAGGAATGTAGTCAATGACCTGAGGAGAATTTTGGATCCCTACAGTTTTTCCCTTCAGCATCATCGCATAACAGCCAATCTCCACTAATTAGAAAAATAACCTCACGACGTCGCTCCCTAACAAATTCAATTACCCGACGATGACGTTTTACAAATTATTTATGCCCACGGTGTATAGATTTACTGCATCGCTGACCCCAAACAGGGTAAATCAAGGCACAAACTTCCATTGTTTGCGGAGTCGGCCCGTTTATCTTACCTCTGTTACAGGATGCCATTGTACAGCATCGTTAATAGGGAGTCGTCGGTTCTTTTCTTTAAACAAAACGCCGTTCGGAGCGATGCAAAAACGATGCACCACGGTAAACTGATACGACCGTTCCTGCTATCTTTTGATAGGATAGGCGACCAATGTTGCCAGTTGTATTACAAATTTAAATTCAGAAAACACTGCAGGTAATTTTTAATGGTCATGTAGGGACTTCTTTGTTGTGCTTTTGGGACTATAAATCAGTTTTGCAAATAGTCAATTGCGTGTTTCGTATATTTTAAGTCCAAGCAAATTTAACCGTGTAGCCAATTTCAAGCAATATCGGTTGGCTTAGCGGTTTCAACAGATTCTTACTTAATTTTAAAGGCAAAAGAAGCTCTGTTATCCAAGGTTTTGCATAAATCGTGTGCCAAATAAAGTGAAATCAAGTTCGAACGTTCAGGCTAATATTGACTGTTCCAGTGGCGGACTAACATCCTCAGAGGCCCGGGGCGGTATCTAGTACTTGGCCCCCTACCCGTACCCTGTGTACGACATAATTTTCCCATTTTGAAAATCAATAAAAATCAGATGGTATCTATTATCAAGGTCCTCATGGTATCTGAAATGAGAACATTCCCCGTGTACCCACCTAGGGTTTAAGGAAGTTAGCGTTTACCTGGAAACCTGCTGCTACTTGTCGCGAATTCACAGGACTATTGAACATTATGGAAAAAGGTTTCAACGAATTTCTCAATAATGTGAGCTATTAGGATATTTCTTACCTCCTGTAAGCTCTAAAACTCACTGACTTTAAATGCCATCGTGTGCAGTATTCAATATAGTTACCTACTTGCAAAAAATTAACGCAAATAAAACAGATAAAAGGGCATTTGTTCAAAAAACTGTGTATAAAAATGAAATTATTAGATCAATCATTGTGAAAATTAACAAGGTTCTATTCTGATAGTTACGAAACGATTAAAAGTAAAAAAACGGTCAAGAATGGTCACTCCTAGCGTATAATTACCTATACTTGCAGAGGTACAGAAACGACTCGTTTTTTCAAAGGCAATTTTAGATCATAATTAACATTAAAAAATTAAATGTCACTCGATTGGTAAATTGGTATATACAAGAGATTAATTTTTCTCTTCTTTCAGAACTGTAGTTTGTAGTACTAGTCTAGTATTCACAAGTATAGTTTTCCCATTGGAATAAGGTTATATGGAGGGTCTTTTTGTGTAGAAATCAATCGCAAATTTGTACAGGAAACAACCGCTATTACAACGAGTTTACTGCAGACACCTATCACTACCATAAATTTGCATAATTCGAGTCATCTATAACTCATCCAGTCCTGTACTGGAAATTATCATCATGGTGTGCTACTATTTAGAACAGTTTTAGATATGAATTTGAATAATATTCGTTACACGTATTTGTTGTTTTCTTACGTGTATAAGTACTTATTTATTAGGGTTTAAGCAGAATTGGTAATAAAATGCTTAACCCTTATTCAAGAGGGCTGAACCTGCGAATAATTTATGACTTGTTTGTCGGTATTTTCTAAAGAGAACTGAAGTGGTAAGTAATCCTCCGTTATTGCAGTTAAAAGATTTTACTGCGGCAATATAACCTTAAAAAATGGTGTAATGGTAATAGGATAGAAGAATACAGAGGGTATATATTCGGAGAAACCCTGTCACTGATTTAAAAACTGACAAAAATTCCTATTCTGACGTTTCGATCACTTCAGAACTCCAAAAGATTTTTGAAATATACACAAGTTTTTAAAGTTAATAAAAAATCACCCAGAAAGCGAGACATCGTAGAAATAATTTGCCAACCTGATATAATTTAAACCGATTATAGAAACACCACACAAATTAGTAGCTATGTGTTAGAAAATAAAATTATCCCGGAGCATCAATCTGGCTTTCGCAAATTTCACAGCGCAAGCACTTCTCTCCTAAATATTACTGATAACATTATAAGAGCATTAGACAAGAAATTGTCAACTGTCCTCGTGTCACTCGATCTTTCCAAGGCATTCGATTCAATAAATCACGATCTTATGTGCGCTCAACTGATCTACTATGGGTTTGACCCAACTAGCGTAGCATTTTTCCAGTCTTAATTGACTGGCAGGACCCAGCGCGTGTCAGTAAATGACAAAATATCAACTGCATGCAATGTTGTATCTGGGGTACGCCAGGGCTCGTTGCTTRGACCTATATTATTTCTAATATATACTGCCGATCTGTTTTCGTCCGTAGAATTCTGTCACATACAGGGTTATGCGGGCGATCTACAGATCTTACACTGCTTTGGGCCTGCTGATGCAGATGTTGCTTGTAGGGAGACCAACGCTGACCATCAGTGTGTTGCTATGTATTGCAGTGAACGTGGCTTGAAGCTAAACGCTGACAAATCTGTTGTTTTCGTCGGACTCTACTCGTTCAGAACTCATGCAACAACTGAATATTGCAATAAACGGGCATGCGTTGGTTTTCCAGCAAAGTATTCGATGCCTTGGTGTAGTACTAGACCATAAGTTGCGTTTTCGAGAACATGTAAATATTCTTATACGTAGGTTCTATGCACGGTTGAAGTTACTTTATGCTAATAAACATGTTTTAAACAAAAATCTTAAAATAGATCTGTGTGAGGGTTTGACACTGTCAGTGTTTTCCGACAGTAATGTTCTGTATTACTCTTGTATAGACCATGCCTCCAGGAGCAGAATACAAAAAGCTCACAATTCATGTTGTAGATTAGTTAATAACCTCCGTAAATACGATCATGTCACATGTCATTTAAAGGAGATCGGTTGGTTAAATATGGATGCTAGAATGAAATATAATCTGCTTGCTTTAGTGTACAGGATCATAATTACTGGTGCACCTGCGTACTTACGTCGGAAGTTGGTTTTTCGAGATGAAATCCACAACAGAGTAATTCGAGAGAATGACCGGCTAACGGTGCCAAATCACAGCACGGCATTATCTTGTAGAAGCTTTACTTTTCAGTGCGCACAATTATATAATTCCTGTAAAAGCATATTCTCTTGCGATTCTCTGATGTCTTTTAAACGTTCCCTTAAGAAGCATTTTCTGGATCAACAATAGTTGTTTGATTTGAGTGTTTCCTGTTTCTTAGACTTATTTATATCATTACTTGTATTGTTTTATATATTCTGTACTGTGGTACCAATAGGTTAAATGTAAGAATAGCCCTAGGCTAAATTGCGCCTAATGTGTACCATTTCTAATAAAGACGATTATTATTATTATCATTATTATTTGAGTGTGGGTGACTTAATCTACTGAAGATTGCAGCTTAGCTGTTGAAATACGTATATAGAATATTGCAAATTCGAATATTGTGGTTAGGGTTATTTTTTGCTGTTTCGATTGCCCGGTGGCTATCCGGCGTTGAATTAAAATATGTCTGGCAACGCCGGCACCTTTATCTTTTGATAGACCATCCAGTAGCGGCAGGCTAAACACAAACGGAACCCCCGGCGTATCCTCTCACAGAGTACGGCCCGAAAATTGATCTCAAGCGAACACTTGTTTCAAACGGTTCTGGTTAAAGAAGGCTTTGAAGTTTCGCTTTTAACTTTCGGCGAGTAATACGACTTGTGTTTTGGAAGTTTCAGCATCCTGTTAAGTTGCGCGTGTATAATCTGGATTATTTTAAACGCGGTGGGGTTCTCCCGTTACTGTGAGACTCCCTCTCTTCAAATGGGGGAATCCGATTCAGTTTGTCCCTGTGGCTGGTGTTATATTAAAACCTTAATTTAATTACGCGGGGAAGGCGAACTAAGCACGTGGGTTTGTGGGAATTTCTTAATTAGGTGTAATTCGTGCGTTCCGATTCGTTCCAGCTAAGGAAAGTTGGATTTTATACAATTCCAATTTAACACTTGGAGAGAGATGGCTGGTATCTTGAATGGATGAAATATAACACGCAGTAATCAGATTACTATTATTTTATACACACTGTGTTTCTCCCTGTTCATTTCAGATTCATCTTCAGAAGGCAGTGTTTTAGTTGTGTGCGGAACTCGGCGATGGTCCGGTATTCTGCACAATTAGCGCAATATTAAGTAGAATGCCATACCTACTCATTTTCTCTGTGGATGGTATTAATCCACAATTTGCGACGTTCTTCTTCATTGGGTTTAGATGGGAAGCAGTAAAATATAACCGATTTGTCTGTGTTCACATTATGTGATATGCATTGTTATTACGGGTTATAATGTGCTAATTCTCTTGAGGCAAGTTTATATGCAACAATATTCCGAATTGTTTACTACCATTCATAGAAGACTAGGCCGGTTTGGATCATTTAAATCTAAACTGTATGATATAAGCCGTAAACGAACCACTCGAAGCGTGAAAACAGAAATCCACGTTCTAAATGAAATTGAACATAATCCAAATACGAGTGTAAGTAAAATTGCAAATCAAGAGAATATTCCAAGGAGTTCAGTGCATGAAATATTGGAGCTAAAGCTAGACTACTTTCTGAAAAGGTCAATAAGAAATGATAGTTTCTCTAAGACTTATTTTTCCCGCTTTATACGAGTATTGTAACGGTATCAAATAAATTTTATACAAATTGCAACTAAATTACGAGTATGACACCTCAGAGGGATCACCGTTACAAAGTATTTATAGTGCCTGAGTGATGATTAATCTCAGACACTGGTAACTCAGTAGAGACTGGTCGCGGGTACGCAACAGCCGTCTTAATAAATATACCTAACGTGAAATTGCACTTTGAAATATGGAAAAAAAAAACACTAAAATTGGGAATACGTTCGTTAATTTAATGATCTACGCTTTACAGACACTGTAACTACTAACTATCCCTGACAAAGTACGTACTTGTGTCCTATGGCTACAATATGCGGTACAATTCAATTTAAGTTCGTAAATCTAAATGATTTGATTAGTAAAATCACCGAGGTAATCGCCTGTTTATCACCACTTATTGTGTCTCACGAAATCGGGCGAATTATATTAATTTACAAGAAAATATACCAATATCGCAGTAAAACGTAATAATAAGAAAACACAAGTAAAAGTTAGTCAAACGTAAGTAAATACCTCAGCCTGAGGTCCTCTCGGTAGAACTGATGCTCCCGTGACGTCAGTGGTACGATGTCTATGCGGTAAGTATACTTGAAGGTAAATATATGTTCCTAGGATGGTCCTCAAAATACCGCAGGGTCGTTCCCGACGTTCTAGATGAAGTAATACGGGTAAGTCCCAATGCAATGCAGACGTCCCGAAATATGGGGCTGCGTGTACGTCCTTGATGACAATCAGCAGGTATGGTATAATTACATACAAGAAACAAAGATAGAGAGCCTAAAAAAAATATCAAACCGCTCTACTAAAATAAAGAAAACTATTACCGATCTCACCTTTAGATGGAGGGCGGCTCTGTATAGTGGAGTGAGGGCAGCAAACAAAATCCGACCGAGTCGAATTGAGGTATGAATAACAACCAATCCTCAACAAACTAGAATTGCTAGCACAAGATCCCACAAGTGGCTGAAGTGTGCCAACAATATTCAGAAATACGCAGTTAGCAAATGATTTTGCACACTGCAATACGATAGCGAAGCAATTCAAATGCTGTCCTTTACTGGAGTGTCATATCGCGCTAAACGAAAAGACAGAGAACAGTGAATGCCAGTTTTTACTGGACCCCCGCAAAATAGGTAAGATAATGATGACACGAAATCCATTTATTGACATGATGGATATTTTCCCTTTTAGGAACAACACCTATTGGAAGAAAATAGAAGAACACACGAATCTAAATGAAATACTGTTAATTTAAAATTATTAAATTGGAATAAAAATATGAACAATAAATGAACTTAGATAATTGTTAACTTAATAATAATGTTACAGTATGTATATTTATTAAAAGAATATCAAGATGATGAACAAAATATTTACACATTTTGTGATTAATCGAACTAGCTGTGAGATCTCGTCTCCAAAATTTGAGACGAGATTGAGACCGAGACATTTCTCGTCTCAACACTAGCTAATACCCTGCAGTGTTTGTTTGGAAAACCTCAAATCGCTTGAAGAATTTATTGCAAGTTAAACCCGCAAACACAGTTTTGTTGTTGTATGCCGCAACCTGCATTATGCATGCAAAACTCGGCTCATATCGACCCGTTTCGTCCCCTAATTAATACGAAATATTGATTAATCATTTGCATAAGCAGAATCACGATAAAGTATTTCGTGTTCGTAAGAAAATATTACCTGAACATGGGGTATTTCAATTTGTTTAACGGGCCCTACCATTATAAATCTCAATTACCGCTGTTCAGTGCAAGAGGGGGTGTTTTGTAAAGTCTACGACCCTTTGTTGCAAGTGAGTTTTTATCTTAAACGCCACTTCCAAGTTACTGGTGTTTCGCATACATTTGAATGGCAAATTGTCATGCATGCCAAGAAAGAAGTTGTGGAATTCGCCTTTGAAGAGTTTCTTTCGGCTGGGTGTTCGGAACAAAACGGAAATGTAGATGCGCGCAATTCTCCACCAGCACGTGGACTGGGGGCTGTTCTTTTCTTATGTTGTCATTGCAACTTACATTTTTTGATGCTCCACAAAAGTATATAGGCTATAAGTATATTATGATAACTTATTAACATCAGTCCATAACAATATTTGATGCTTAAAAACGAAACTAAATTTAAATAGTAATAATAAATAACTAAATAAATAATCTTAGGTACTGTTGGACCAGAAATATTCTGGGAGTACAACTTAATGGTCTATATGATATAATAAATAACAATGTTTACACTACTTATTTTTACATTTACAAACAGCAGAATAAAGAAAATAATATTGCTATGCTGCAAAACATACAACAGTAATTATGTAATTAATATTAATTCTATATTAGAGAAAACCATTAGGATAGTGTACAAAATATATACAAAAACATAAGGGTATATAAGGGATTGGATTAACTTTAGTTTTACAGCTAAAGAATGAAATTTCTTTAAACTATACAGTGACTTTAACTGCCACATAGTAACTCGGCAAACATGCTGGATTTGATCATCAAATGACAATTTGTTATCAATAACAATACCAAGATTCTCTGCGGATGTAACCCACTCAATACTCTCACTGTTTATACATAAAGAAAGGTTCAGTTAATTAGGTTGATAACAGTGTCTTCTGGGAAGGCCAATACATAATACATTAGTTTTACCATGATCAAGTCTTAAGCCATATTTTTCACAAAAATCTGCAATACTATCAAGCTTAATATTCATCAGATCTATAGCCTGTTTAAAGTCTTCTAATTGAAACAAATAATACACCTAGATGTCATCCACATACAAGTGAACGTCACACAGTGCAGCATTTTATGAATATCAAATATGTAGATAGAAAAAAAACAGACTAGAATGCTGCCCTGAAAAACACCGGCACGTGTAGCTTCCAAGTTACAATAATCGGTATTCGAAATAACTACTCTTTGATATCGATTGGTGAGATAACTTGACACCCATCCACAAGCTGCACTGCCAAAGCTTATATACCTAAGCTTTGCAATAAGCAATTCGTGGTTAACGAGATCAAAAGCCTTGGATGGATCGAACAAAACCAAAAATGTAAGTAGTAACGTGTCCGTCGATACCACGATATAATTTAATACCATTTAACCATATTGTATTTCCGGTAACACACGATTTGATTCCAACCGACTTCTAATCTGAGCAGCCACCAATTTTTCGTAAACCTTAGAAATTCCTGGAAGGATTGAAATAGGTTGCAAATCGCCAAATGCGTTTGGTGATGTTACTTTTGAAATAGGTCTTATATTAGTATTATCCATAAATTTGGAAAAGTACTGTCCCGAATCATTTCACTAAAAATGGCGCGACCAACGACAGTATATTAATGCTAATACCATCTGGGCCAACTGCTTGAGATAGCCTTTATTAGCCTCTTCTTGCGTCACTTCACACAAAGAAAACAGTAGCTTTTCATCAAGACGGTTGTCATTATAAATTGATAGTAAACCTATGTCGAATTGACTTTGTCCGACAACATTAAAGAAAAATTTATTTATTTCATCAGGTAAATATAAATTTGCAGGTAAAGTAAAAGTTTCCGATTTTTTGAATATATTGCCCAGTTTCCCAATTTTTTCCATAATGTCTTTTGATTGTTTTTGTTTCTATTGATAATGAATTTCATATATGCCTCTTTTTCACGGTTTAATGCATCTTTTTTCTGCAAATATTTGCAATGAGCTTTGTTTCTGATATTGATAATTTTTTTGATTATTTATGTACTCTAATTTACCTGTTAATAACTAAACATTATTATTATTTACCTAAAACATCGAATATTGTTAGTGAATATATATTATTTTTATGTTTGTAGGTTTAGGCTCCTAATTATGTAAAATTAAAAAAAAAGCTTTGTATTTGTGTGACTTTTCGATCTTTTATTTAGATCTTTTTCGAATACAAATATTATGTCACAACTGAGAAAACTGACAATAAATTAATTTGACATTTACAATTTTAATGTTAATATAAAATAAAATGTACTTTGGAGTTCGTTCCAATGCTATAATTATTTGAACATCAAATCCTAAAGTGTGAGTGTTTATGATCGTGATTATGAAGTTTATATGTGTTTGTGTGTTTAAATGATGTTATTGTAGGTGTTACTTAGTCCTTATGTGTCTGTCCTGTCGTTTACACATATGTTTATGTTTTTTTTTGTATACGAATCATTTCCAAAAATTGTCTTTTATATCTATGTGGTTCTGTAGCAATAATTTGGGTGTTATCGAAATCGAAAGTGTGATTAGTTATTTCTTGATGTTTTTTCAAAGCAGTGTAGTTGTTATTATTTTTATGTTGTTGTATTTTGTTTTATAGGTATTGTTTTGTTTGTCCTATATATTGTTTATTGCAGTCTTTTCACTGTACACTGTATATAGTGTATGTTTAATTGTGTTTATTGGTTTATATGTAGTTTCTATATCATATGGTTTTAGTACGTTTTTTATTTTTTGTGTAAGTGGTGGAATATAGGGTAGGGTTACGTACATTATGTTTGTGGTTTTAACTTGTTTTTCATATGGCAAGCTATATTATACATTTTTTCTGTTTGTTGTTTTATGGAGTTGTGTATTAGTTTAGTGGGGTAATTGTTATTTTTTTAGTATTTTAGTTAATGTGTGTAAACTTTCAATCCTATTTTCTGGACTAGTTAATTTCATTACTCGGAGTATTGTATTGTTCAATAGAGCTAATTTTTCTTTGTAGGGGTGGTTAGACTGATAATTTAGGAATCTTCCTGATGCCGTTTGTTTTGAGTACCATTTTGTGATAATTTTGTTATTCTTTTTAATCAATGTAAGGTCAAGATAGTTAATTTTATTGTTCTTCTCTGTTCTATGGTAAATTGTAATTTTTGTCTTTATGTTATCAAAGTGTTTTTGTAATTTGTATTTTTGGGTTTTGCAGAATGTGTCTAGTTCATTTTAATTTATTGTGCTTCTAAGAATATTTGTTATATAATTTAGGTCTTTTCTGTTGCTATTTAGTTGGTAGATGGTGTCTGTTATTAGTAAATTTATTAATGTTTTGATGAATTTATTTGTGTAGCGTTGGAATTTACTCTAAGGTACTTACATTTAAAAATGAGATATTCTATATTTAGGTGTAGGAATTTAGGTTGGATATCATATTGTTCACATTTCAGTAGAAATATTCTTCTGTGGATGGGGTTGTTTTCTTTAATTTTTAGTTTGTGATATGTCTTCATTCTGTAACATGCTTCGGTTCCATATGCTTGTCTTACTTTGTCGAAGTATGGTATATATGTATTTATGGTAGTTATTGATCATTTCTTCTTAATATTATTTATAATTATTGACCTGTTCTTCTTGATAAGATATAGATGTTTATTTTGTGGAGTCCTTCTAATTATTATATATGTTAGTTAAGTCAAAGAGTTGGAACTGTTCCTAATACCAAACCAAACTTTGACAGTCATATTCCAAGGGAAATATGTAATCTAAGTAATACCCGTTTTCTTTCGCTGCCATTCTTCTAAATAAGATATCGAATCCAGGAGTTATAGTCAAAGAATGACCTTTTGCGTTCGTTCTATGATTAGATGCGCCAGCGGCGAACTACGGATATCGACTGAAATGGATATTTCCAATTACGGAGGGAATTATTGAATTTTAAAGTGTCCGCTTCCGAACATTAGCGGCGGATATGCAAATTTCGCCGCGGTCGTTAGCGAATGTCGTATTTCGATTCGATGCAGTATTTCATTTAATATATAAAGAAGCCCGCGGAGCCCGGTCCAAAATAACGTATGTAATGCGCTGTCAGAAGCAATTTCTCCGGGCCGCAGCGGGAGTTCGATTCCGGACCGGCATTCTTTTGAAATATTAGCGTAACTTAAATATTGGTTACTAAGCAAATATCCTTCTCCGCGTTTCAAAGGAATACACGGAATGGGGCGCATTCGAACGAAATTTCTGCCTAATAGGCGTTCACGATTGAATAAATACCCTCTCAAAGTTTCACGTCGTCAGAGTGGCGTCCGATACATGACGCAAATGGATTTCGCGGCGAATTCGAAAATCACGAGCTATTGACATTTTAAGGGACGGACGAGATGCGATTTCCGCAGCGGTCTTGATTTCGGACTGCCGGAGAGAGAAACAGAAAGTGGATCCACGTCCTGTGTCACAGCGAACCTTTCCAGCTCGACCACACATAGCTGTGGAGAGCACAAACTAAATTAAGACATTTGGTACCTGAATTATAGAATACTGAATAATAACAATATCCCAACCCTCAAAGATATTAATTATAGAATACTGAATACTTCCGGACTATATCCCAACCGTCAAAGCTATTTAAATTTTGATTTGTGGAAGTTGTTACTTGTGCTTGACATGTTGTAGGAAAAGAAGGTAGCTCCGTGTCAAAGTTGAAAATTTGGAGCGCGCGCTGATGGGAGGTGAAATGTCGTTATTTTAGACGCAACTTGTTGATGTAAAACACTTAATTTACAACAAACAAAAGAAGTATTAGTGAGAAGAATAGATGACAATGCCATCTGTCAGCAATAAACTAGTGCAAGATGAAGAGAAGAAATTTAGATTTAAATCTGCTGATGAGGGCATAATACTGTCTTTGATATCTAGGATAATAACTAAATCAGTGGGTTCAGATGGTATTAGTATTAGCATGTTGCAATTATGTTGTCCAGTAATTGTTCCTTATATTACTCATATTATAAATGTTTGCATTGTCAATGGCGTTTTTCCTCATCAATGGAAACTATCTCTTATCCAAATAATTCCTAGGAGGAGCAATCCAACAGAAAGAAAAGATCTAAGACCAATTAGTATTTTGCCTGTCATGTCCAAACTTATAGAAAAAATCAACGATCAGAAGATTAGAGGCTTTCTTTCCGCAAACGACATTCTGCCACCTTTCCAGTCTGGCTTTAGAAAAGGACACAGCTGTACTACATCATTGTTAAAGATCACGCATGACATACTGAGAGCTGCGGATGATGACAAATTAACGGCACTGGTTCTCCTAGATTACTCAAAAGCCTTTGATACTATTAATCACAGTTTACTACTTTCAATTCTTAACTACAGTAGCTTTCATGAAAGTGCTATTAGTTTGGTGCACAAGTTCTTGTCTAATCGACGTCAGTGCGTGGTTTTGGGGGAGGAGATGTCTTATTGGGCCGATATTTCTTCTGGTGTTCCGCAAGGATCCCTAATAGGTCCGTTGTTGTTTATTATTTATTGTTCAAGAATTTGTAGTAGCTTTCAGAACTACCAGTACCATCAGTATGCTGATGATACGCAGGTTTATCTATCTTTTTCACCTGCTGAGGTGGATATCGTCAGTGCCCAGCTCACGGTCGTCTTTCATCTCTGTCTACGAGGCACAGCTTCACAATTTACTCAACTAAATCCAATCTAATTTTATTTGGAAAGCCAAAATATATTCCTAGCGTGCGACCAAAGCTAGATGTCAGGTTGGATGGAACTGTTTTATGTTATCAAAAAGTGGTTAGAAACTTACGACTTTATATGGACGAAAATCTCAGGTTTAGAGAGCATATCAGTAAATGCATTAGTAAAGCTTTTGGGAACTTAAAAATACTGTATTCGAAGCGTCACATGTTAGACGCCAGGTTAAGGTTATTGTTGTGTGATGCACTGGTGCTTTCTCATTTTAATTTTTGTGATTCTGTTTACGGTTAGTGTCTGGATCAAGTTTTCTGCAAAAAAATGCACCGCGTGCAGAATTCGTGCCTTAGATTTGTGTATGGCATTCGGCGAAATTGTAGAATTACGTATAAACTGAAGGAAACTCGCTGGTTGAACATGGAACGTCGTCGTTACTTTCATTCAGCAGTCTTATATCATAATATAGTTTTATACAAAATGCCTCAGTACCTATACAAATTAATAATTTTTAGAACGTACGTGCACTATGCCAACATAAGGAGGAAAAGCATTATTACCGTCCCTCAGCACAAAATCGCTTTTTTCCAACGAAGCTTCTTTTACAACATTTTCAAATTTTATAACAATTTAGAGACGCATTTCAAATCTATGTCCTTGATTAACATAAAGAAGAAGTTGGGCGAATTTTTTCACCAACGCCAGTTTAATATGTGCAGGAATTATGGCATGACGCTCCTATTTCGATTACAGGTCACTTCTGTTAGGATTATAGACTTGATTATGAATTTTGCCCTTTCATCAGCAAATCACCAGAATTTTGTTCCACATTAACATTAACTATATTGACTCTTGGATGGTTTTATTAGCCATGCTAAATACATAATAGCATTTTCGATTTGCTTGACTGAAATATGTTATTTAATTAGGTAAAAAACGATTTACTTGCGATGCTTTACCAATGGGACATAATTATGCAATATTTGAATTTATTTTTGAGACAGTATGGCAATTTCTTTTTTTTCAAATTGATGATATCGCATGTGTGATTCAAATATGGAGTTAGGATGCAATCACTTTGTCATTTTGACTAAAACTGGATTTTCATTTGTGCCTTAGAGCGCTGAACTCTTGACCATACGCAATCATATTATCATTTTGCAACATAACCGTTCGACATCACTTTGGCGGTTAATATTACAAACACCCACAACCGAGAACGATGTCCCAGTGGTTTGTCCATATTAGCGCAACGAAGCAATGTGTAATTTGCGGCCAGAGTAAACTTTTACAACTTGCTCGGTTTCTGTCATAAACACAGCAACTGTAATAAACCGAAGTCTGATATACCCGAAGCATTGTGCGCTGTAAAATATTAATACCGCACATCTGAGAGCTGTAACCTGCAAGAGGAATAACCCGGAGCTTTTACCAATACGTTTCGCTGTTTTGCACTTCCTTGCTCGTCTGGACTCAAAGGGATTGCAACACACAGAGAACTATGTTAGCTTGTGGGGTAGCGGCGCCATTGTTTACGTGGGATCTGCATGCGGTAACTCTGCTGTTTGATGGAGTAGCGATCATTCAATGATTGTGAGGGATTAATTAATGCTACATTTTTATCATTGGCGCAAGGCATGAAAAGACAGGGGGCCAGGGTCGTGTTCTTCTTTGGCATACAGTTTTTTTTAAGTTTAGATGTTTTATTATTATAATATACGTAAAGCCCTTCATCTATTTGTTATCTTCATGTGGCTTTTCTTAGCACTAATGCGAAGTTCAGCGTTTTGGTCTTTATATAAACATATATTACAGTTTTAAACATGTTCACATTTGAACCCACAAAATAATATATTTAACGATCGGTAATAAAATTTAAACGTTACTAACACTAAATATTAAAGACGTCTAAACAAATCACATTTGCACTGATACATAACCGCAGTCGGTTTTTTTACTCAAGGTCCTATGAACACTACGTCATTTTCTGCTGTTTTGTAAACTATACTCGTATTTTTGACTGTTCTCTGTGCTCTGGAACACCGTAACTTTGTTGTGTTCATACCTATTTAACAATAGCATTTGATGACAGTATTGTTTTTTTTTCGTTTCTATCCTTGCATGAAAATTTCTAGTTATAGTGTCTATCTATAAAGTTCTGGGTGGAAGTAGTGTAACAACTTGGAACTCAACTCCTCTGAATGAAAGGTTGCAAGATTTTCTGGGAAATATAGTAATTTTAGGTGTTATATCAATACCATCAATGGGGTTGATTTAGAAAAAGGCCGTACCTGGAATGAACTTCTTCCACATAGACTGTCTTTTAATGAACACATATGCGACATGGTGCGTAAGAATAAAATAATAAATCCAGTAATAAGTATAGCACTCAGAAAGTAAGTAAAATAAATACATCGTAGGAACTTTTCTGGAAAGGCAAAAATTTGAGTTTGAGAATTATTTCGCGCCGAAATATACCATCTGGTCGAACAACTACATTAGACAGGAAAAGAATAAAATCATGATATTTTTGTGAATTTTTTGACGATTAGAAGAAGGTACAATGAGAAGATAAGCCATAAATTCAATAAGCGACGCGTTATTGAAATAAGACCTATTTACATAAGAAATAAGTTTATTATAAAAGTTGAATGCTATTATTCATCTATATAAAATTGTTAAGCAGCCGAGGCATTAAATTTGTTGTAATCTGTCAAAAAGTTTTCAATCACCTCCTCAAAACACTTTGTTTCCAGCGAGGTCAGCTAAGTCTTCTGAAACTCTTCGTTGGTACCAAAAATTGCTAAAACGTACCTTGTTGATGGCAAAGTTCTTTAAAGAGGAAATCGAATACCTGGTGTCACGATAGTAAAAGTGCTTCAATTGTTTAGACAAATATGTAGTGAAATGAGCAATACTAATTTCAACTTTTAATAATGCAATTATCTTTTTATGTCAATGAATCCTATTTCACAACCCATCGTAGGTTAAAAAATAGCATTTATTATAGTAGGTATATAAATATGTCTTAAAAAAAACAAACTTGTAGTGATAAATTATACTACTACATTATGATTATAATTAACATTTCGAATTATAATTTGTGCAACTACAATACTTGAAAATAAAAAATGTGAAGTTGTAATGCATACCATTACATGTTGAATATATTAAACCATCTAAAATGTAGAGTATTAGAAAAGTAAAAATGTGTAGGTCTGAATCATACTAGTTCTTGACTATTATACCTAAATACTTTAAATATAATGCAATAAACTTCCTGGTATAATATTGTGTAGTTGCATGCAATAATGGTAGTTGTTTTTGGCGCCTATTTTCAAACTATAAGTTGTAAATCATAAAGCTTTTCTTTTATATCTAATAACCCATTTCTCTCAGTGCAAATTGCCACCAAACAGCGTCATAGTAATGGACAACGCTAGTTACCATTCGGAGCAACTGGATAAAAATTCCAAATACAACAATTAATAAGGCAACTATTCAGGAGTTTTTAAGAAAAGAAAATTTATATTTCGAAGAGGACTACACAAAAAAAACAATTGTTGGAAGTGCTCGACACATTGAAATTTTCGGAGAAATTTAAAATTGACATTCTCGCTTCTGAATGTGGACACACCATTCTAGGATTACCTCCATATCATTGCATTTTCAAGCCCATTGAAATGATATGGGGGCAGTTGAAACAAGAATTTGACGAAGGAACACCGGTGGAAAAATTAGCAATGAAATGCTGCTAAAAATTAGACACGAAGCTGAAATAACAAGTGTCGATGCATGGAGCAATTCAGTGCGCCATGTACTGGACATTGAATGACATCTATGAGTGATGAATTTTGTTTTAACTGTAGTACGCAACATCATACAATATATGGTTGATTTATAAAATTTATTAATAAAAGGAGATGTGAATTCCTTTGTATGTCCCTATACTAACATAAAAACTTTTGAAAGATAAGAACGCCATACTTGGAATAAGTCACTTCCACATATACTGCCTTTTAATGAACACATATGTGACAATGTGGAAGACCCAATCTGAATCATCCTTTACCTATAATGATTACTGTCTCTGAAACGGGCCAATGAAGTGTACAGGAATCATCTGACACCTGCTCACAAAGCAATCCGCGACAAAAATCCATTCGCCCGACGTGGGTGCCAGAAAAGCCCGCCGACCCCGGGGACCCGTGCCGAAGCCGCATAGTCGCTTTACAGCAGCTTTCATTTGACCCTTACCTCAGCTGTAAAAATTCAGGCCCGTGTGACAAATAGTCGAGTCAAGACCCATACGATACCGATTCGCGATCGATCTTACGTCAGGCCGGTGGCCTTATCTGTAACAGCTCCGTTTTAAAGTGCCGGATCAGGCGCACTTTAAAAATATCACCGGGTTTTACGCTCATAGAGGGATAACCGTGATTCCTGCCCTCATCGGCGACTGCTTACCCGCGGACATATTCATACGTAACGCAAGTGGGATGGCCCATAAAGTATCGGCGCGTTTATGTTGCGGGTCCTTATTTTCTACCCCTGACTGCTTGATATATGCGCCATCCGGGCAAATTGCTCTGATAGTACTTTGGAAGATTGGAAATAACTTTCTCTGGATGTAATAGCAAAGATTCATTCAGGTGTTTGGGATGTCCGCACGTGTGTTGAAGTATTCATGAAAAATAACATGCAATTTTTTCAATAAGTCTAAAGAGTGCGGTATGGGTACACTGTTTATGAGCTGGTGAATTATTTTCGTTAAAATTAGTGTGTATACTTTAATTTACTTAGTGCAAACGTGATATCTTTGAGGCCAGCTGGAGGTAATTGTTTAGGCTGGTTTGCATCCACCAGACTGCTAAATTTTGTATAAGTTTACACGTAAAAGTCAGAACCATTTCACATATACATATATAGATGTTGTCTACACGAACCTAACAAAAGCATTTGATAAGATAATCTATTCTCGGAAAGATCGCTGTCTCTTGAAAACACTGACAAAAAATTATATGTCTGACGTCTTTGTCAAAGACGAAGAACCTCAAAATTTGCCTGACACAAGTTCAAACAAAATTTTGAAAATAAATAAACAAATCACCAAGGAAGCGAGACGTCATAGAAACAACGTGCCAACCTGATGGAAAAGAACCTAACGACGAAAAAGCAACTACCTACCACTAGATATACATGAACTACTTCATAAAAGATAACTACAAAATAGCCTTCCAAATGTCACCTAACTCATAATTTCGACAATCCCTATATTAAAATTATTAGTATTTCTACAAATTTCTATAGCTTCTTTTATTAGACGTTTGTGATAGTATTTTTCTCTATGTAAAATTTTTGTTTTATCAAAGTCAATCATGTGTTCAATCAAATATGAGTGTTCAGCTACGGAAGATTTATCTATCTGTTGCAGCCCACTAGCACGTATGTGTTCCTTCAAACGCGTACCTACTTTTCTTTTAGTTTGACCTATGTAACACTTGCCGCAAGTGTTTTCTAACCATCCTCTTTAATTTTTTCGAAAGACCTTGTACATAAGGCAAACTCAACTTCAATTTACTTTGTCCTGGCTGAGAATTTACTTGATTTGGATAAGCACTTTTATTAAAAACTGACCAAATATTCTTATTGCTATAACCATTTCTCACTAGCGCTGATTTAAGATGATATATTTCTTTTTGTAAAGTACTTTCGTCTGATATCCTTTGTGCTCTAATAAATAACGTTCTTATAAGACTATTCTTTTGAGAGGGAGGGTGGTGAGATGTGGCATGTAAATATCTGTCTGTGTGTGTTGGTTTTCTGTAAACCTTGTGTCCTAACTGTCCAGTGTCTATTCTGTAAATTTGGTCGTCCAAGAAAGGTAAACTACCATTGCTTTCTATTTCCATAGTAAATCTTATGTCAGGATTTTGACTCTTCAAATGATTTAGAAACCTACCCAACCGTGGGGCCAATTAACAAAAGTGTCATCTACGTACCTATACCAACATTTTGGCTTAAACTGAAAACTATTTATTGCTACCTGTTCAAAATTTTCCATAAACAAATTGGGTACTACAGGACTTAGAGGTGAACCCATTGCACAACCTGATTTTTGTTCATAAAAATATCGTTCCATAAGAAATAAGTAGATTTTAAACAATGTTCAGGTAATCTGGCTATCGTGTCACCTAGGGCATCGCTATTAAGCTTGGATTTGATGATATCTATCGTTTCAGGGATGGGTACTTTCGTAAATAAAGGAACCACGTCAAAACTAACTAAAATATCACCTTCTGAGATACTTAAACCTTTTATAATATCAATAAAATCTGAAGAATTTTTAATGAAACTACTGGTTTTTCCTACATAAGTTTTTAAATAGTTAGTACAGCATTTTGCTAATTTGTAACACTGCCAATCGTATTGACTATGGGTCTTAACGGGACATTAGTTTTGTAGAATTTGGGGAAATCATACAATTTAGGTACCTTGCAATCGGAAATAGTTAAAAGAGACTTCTCTTCATTATTATTGCATACTATATATTGCAGGTCTGTGATAATTTGACAAATTTATTTAAGTCGATTTTGTATAACCGTAAACAATATATAGAAATTTCTGGCGTTCAATCTAAAGTGTATTCTACTCGTAGTGATGTAACGTAGGGTTCACATTTAGGCCCTATATTGTTTGTACTGTATATTAACGATGTTTTGTCACAATTCAATTGTCCAATTTATGTTTACGATGATGACCTAAAAATTGCAAATTCCATCAGGTCCTTAAATGACTGCCACACATTACAAGAAGATCTTGACAGATTTAGTTCGTGGTGTAGAAAAAACAAACTTAGTTTTAATTGGATTTAATTATCAATTATAAGGTATCATGATAGATAAAGTCGATCCAATTAGAGACCTGGGCGTCATTATGAATCAAAGAATACAGATACCTTAAAAATTCTCCACAATTCTATCGCCAAAGTACGTGAAGAATTGATAGCCCAAATTGTGGCTGTCCATTTGACCGCAGATAGTGGCTTTACTAGCTGTAAAATTGATCTTTCTGTTTTGATACATATGTAGTGAAATTTCATCTGAAGCTTTTTACAACCGCTTGAATTTTGTCAAATCTCCGTGATAAAATGATCAAATAATGAGGAAAACGTTGCTACCGGTCAAGGGAGTATAATGACATAGTGTCTCAAAACCTAGTGATATGAAAATACCAGGTCACCCAAAAAGGTTTGGAAAAGTAGTTATGTGTTTAGAAAACGGAAGCCGAAAATGATATGTTCAGTGTTTTAATGTTTATTTTTCCATAAGATTGTCTTTAATACGAAAAAGTTTGTAATACATCTTTTTCATAAAAACTTTAACATGATGATCATCGAAAAAGCTTAATTCTATACGCTGATCCAAGATAGTTCAAACGGCCATTGTATGCGTAATTTTAGCAATTTTGCACATCACCGCTGGCCACGACGGCTTTGAAGTCAACTGCTCAAAAAATAAAGGAATAACCTCGGGAAGAACTAACAGCGCGTACTTATATTGTATAATAATGTTAGTATGAATTAAGAAAAACCTCTGTGCTGCAATGTTTGACAGAATTCTTTACCAGTTGTGAGTTTAATGACCAATTCTATCTTGGGGTAATATCCTCCAGATATAGTTTTGATAAAAACATCATCCTGCTCCTTTATTGACGTCATAAGATTTGCAGCACTTTACGTCGGTACATTCATTAGGAGCAAAAGTTCACAGGGCGAGCTGAGTTGCTCCAGATATATCAAGTTGATCAGCCTCTCTAGCACTAACTCCACATAGCACAGCAGTCGTGTTTCGGCTTTATTTCGAGAAACTTTGCTTTATTGATGGCAATATTTCTCCCTCTCGCTCTGGCCCTTGCCGGAGCTTTTAATCTTGGAACAGAGTGTACATGTGGCCCATTTGGAGCGAGTAATAAAACAGTCCGCTTTATTGTGGTCATTTGATAACTGCGATAAGTTGGACAAGCACGCAATAACGATTTAAAATATAGCCCTTCTTTGTCGCACTGCCGCCGGAACGACATAAATCCGTCGCCGTTCCAAAGATGATGTGGCGAAAAAGCGAACTGCGTTTAATGTAGCAAATACGTTTTCGTGTTGTACAGCGGCTCGCGTTTAACTGCCGCCATTTTCCAACCTTGAATATGACCGATCATTCCATTCTGTGGCGTATCTGGGATCAAACTTGGCGATCTTTTAAAAGGCGTTGCGCGTCAAGAAGCATTGTTGTAAGGCGATGGTTTTTAAATAAATTTGCATAACACCGCGTTTGGAAATGTGCGTGTGACGACGAAGTGGCAGGAACCAAACTAAAGCACTTCGAGCGGCAGCGAAAAAATTAACTAATATGCGCACATTGGGTCAAAATAGAGGCTAAGTAATAACTGTACGCCATTACAGAAGATGAGCTTTCAGCGGAATCAATGGTAGTACCCAAACAGAAAAGCAGCCCGCACTTCCAGAAAATTCTTCTCTACTCTGGGTTAATCCTCTTCCATCTCAATAATGCGATTCTTTCATGATAACTTCATTCGTGAATTGAAGTATCTAAAATTAATACATAAAAACAAACGCTAGAACCCTCAAGATTCCACTATATATAGTATATACTGATAAGGAGAACGCACCAACGTTAGACTTTGTTATGAGCTGCCAAATGAGATTTATGCTATAAGAAGAACCAAAGACATTACCGCAATTAAAAGTATCAATACCTACAGGGTGCCCCATCTCGAGCTTCGGTATGGAAATATTGAATAACTTTGTTATCCATTGTCGGTATGAATTGAGAAAAAATAATTTGGAAACTTTACACCTAAAGAACGCGCGGAAATTGTGACCATGTATTTGGAAAACGGTCACTCAATTGTGCTTGCTCAACGTGCATACCGTCGAAAATACCGCGGTCGTAAAGTGCCTTCTGATAACACCATACGCAATGTGACTAAAAATTTCGAAGAATCGGGGTGTGTGGCAAGTCATCAACCCGTTTCAGTTCGTAAAAGACGCTTACATGAAATTGTTGAAACTTTCAAGCAGAGTGTTTTGAGAAGCCCAAATCTGTCGCATCGTCACCGTGCCCAGCAGCTAAACATCAAAGGAACCACTCTTAGGAGGATTTTAAAGCAAGATCTTCACATGTTTCCTTACAAAGTGCAAATAACTCAACGATTATTGCCTGCAGACGAGCCCCGTCGCTTGGAATACGGAAAAAGCGTGGTTCGAATGGCCCAGGTTGATTCCGAGTTTTGGAATCCAATTTTGTTCACGGACGAGACCCATTTCCATCTCTCTGGCGGAGTGAACAAACAAAATTGTCGATTCTGGGGCACAGACAATCCTCACATTATCCACGAGAGGCTATTGCATGACCAGAAAGTCACTGTTTCGGCCGGCGTTAGCACCAAAACAATCATCAGAAGGCGAAACCGTCGATAACGACCCTTATCGGTGGATTTTGGCGCACTATGTGATTCCAAAAATGCGCGAAAAAATGTATTGATCTTCTGGTTTCAACAAGACGGCGCCCCATGCCACACGGCGATCAAAACCATGAACTTTTTGAAGCGAAAGTTCCCCGGCCGTTTGATGTTGAAAGGTGGCGATATTGAGTGCCCTCCAAGATCGCCGGATTTGACGCAGTTGGACTTTTTTTGTGGGGTTATCTAAAAAGTGAGGTGTACGCCAACAAGCCCACGACATTGGAAGCGCTCAAGACCAACATTCGAGCTGAAATAGAGGCAATATCGCCGGAAATGCTGGCCAAAGTATTGGAAAATTCGGAAATAAAAGAGCACAATATTGTGTGGCTCGTAAAGGTGGTCATTCACTTTCACTACTTGCCGAAGTTATTCAATATTTCCATACCGAAGCTCGAGATGGCGCACCCGTTATATAATAATTTTTGTTTCTGACGTTATATTCTAGAATCTAACCTCCGAGGGTTAAAAAAATTAATAGCACACCGTACGATTAATTATTTATCACAAGAATTTCAGAATGATAGTCTTGCATAACTTCAAAAATGAGCAAGAACCGATTGCAGGAAAATGCATGTCTCTGCTATGCTGTCTGCACTAGACCAACCTGAACTGATGAGCTATAATAATAGCGAAACAGATCTATCTGCAGTTGGTTGCAGTGTAGGTAGCATAGCATAGATATGAATTTTCAAAAACTGCTTGATGCACAACAATTAAAAGAAACATCTAAGGGCAACGTGATTACTGTACTTCAAGTTCAGCAGTTGCAGGCGAATAATTATAACCATCAGAGAAAAAGTGGAATAGTGCGGTKGTACACGGCAAACAATTAAAAAAATCAATATTTTCAGTGTGCAAGGTTTGCAAAAAAAAATGAAAAACACTTTCAGAAATAGATATAGAATATGCAGTGTTAAATAAGATGAATAACGTGAAATAAAACTGTAGGAGTTTACGAGTGAAATCAAGAACGTCTTAGTAGAATAGATGGATGATCGTACAGTAGAAGATGTGGTTAAGAGGTGGGATAAATCTTAGAAGATTCTGGCGTTGATTTGCTCGACCAAATGATCGAAAAAGTGGACACTTCATCTAATCTCTCATAGAGTAGATTGGTTCGAATATAGGCGAGATTTCGATCGTCTACAGATTCTAAATAACTCCCGGATGAGTTTCTTGGATTTTCGCTTATTAGTAAATACATTTTGTCATTTTTTTGTTATTTTTTACTTCTATTAAAACTGTTTGTGCACAATTACGACCAAAATAAAAGTCACTAAAGACAAACATTCTGGAATTATTGCTACCGAAATATTTTTCACCCTCTGTATAAAATATCGAGTCCCAAGCGGTTAAAGTAAGTTGAAATGTTCAAGGGGAACATAAAAAATATCAAACGCTAGGTGGCACGTGTTAATATTATCTATTTTTATATACTAAGTTGACTGGCATTAGGGGCTGCAATTTGATGAATTATGTTATTGCAAACATAGCGCCCACCCTAGTCTAAATAGAAATGTGCATAGCACTTAAAACGATTAAATGTGGAAACGCTATTGAAATGCTTGCTTACATGCACATGCCTGATTTGTAAATGAAGCCACCGGGGTTGCCAAGTGTGTCAGGGCTATAGTAAACAGATATTATGGCTGGTAATGGAGGTATACTATAGAAAAAATATACAGGATCGTTGCAAAGTATGGAAGCAGCAGGATATTTCAGGTTTTGCTCGACCGATTTTTCTGAAATTTTTTCAACTCCGTGTTGCACTCTTTTTAATAGGAAAAGGAGTCAAAAGGCACATCATTGAAAAGGATACTTTTTCCTTATTTTAAAAATGTATCACACTTTTACAATTAATTAATTGGCGGTGCACCATCTTGTTGAAACCGTATCTGTTCAGAAAGACGCGCAGCATTTTCACGATTGGGGAACAGGCGAATTTGCGCAAGAGCTGTAAATACTTGACAGCATTCAAATTTCCATCGATGAAAAAAGGCCCAATAGTGTGTTCACTGATAATATCACACCAGACATTCACCTTCTGAGGGTGTTGTGTGTGCAATTATCTATTCACATTACCATTGAGGCAAAAGGTCGCTTCATCAGAAAACATAATCCAATTTCTATCTTCATTTAAGCATGTTCATAGCAATTTCGCAAAATTATATCCTACGATCAAAATGATCTCGCGCAATTCTTGTAATAAGTGAATTTTGTTCAAAATTTTCTGAACAGATCTTTTGCTAATATGTTGAGTGAGAGCTGTGGTACGGAACACTTGGGATCCTCTTGCACACCTAAAATGACATTCAAGCTACTTTCCTCACTCGTAGCAACCTTTGGACGTTCGCCAATTTCGTCAAAACGTTGGAATGTTTTAATAACTATTGATCTGGCAATTGGTTGACGATCTGCATAAATTGCATTATAGAGTGCAAATTCTTCCGAATAACTTCGTCTTCTATCTCCATAACCAATCATCATCAAAATTTCTTTGCGATCATGTTCAGTTAACATTGCAAATGCAAATAACAAAGTGAATGAAAATTATTGCCAGTCTGGAGGAAAATGGAGACGCCTAGAGATTTTATTCTTACTTAGCGATAACGAATATGGTTTTTATCCTGAAGTTTTTTGCAAGACCCAAGTTTGTTATCACACTTTTCTCAACTCAGAAGCAATAAAACGTACAAGTGTGATACATTTTTGAAATCAGGAAAAAATGTGTGTCTTTTGACCCCCCTTCTGATTTAAAAAATGTAACTTACGCCCATATTTCGGAAACGACAGCTGACACGGAGTTGCATTTTAATTACTCATAGAAACTGAAATATTTTGCTGGTTTCATACTTTGTAGCGACTCTGTATTAAGAACTTTACATAAATGCCAAAGTCGTGTAATCTGTTTTCTTTAAAATTACACCTCCAGTAATTTGAATAAATATGTGATACGTATAACATGTTTTAAAAAGTGGATATCTTAAAATCATATCTTATTTCTGAAATTTACATATACCTCATATCACTAAACCTGTATTATAGTGAATCCTACAGTATGTTCAATAATAATGGTTATCAACGCTTCCGTTACAATTCTCCTACACATTTATACACCAACTCCCAGCGTGGGACGATTAAGATTTGCAAAAGCGTCATTTTCCACTAGTTATTCACCCTTTATACGCCGGCAACACCGTAAAGCCCGTTTTATCCCCAGCACTTAAATCTTGCGAGTGAGTTGTCAGGCTCAGGGTGTGTTTACAACGTGCCTTTTCTGTTGCTTCAGCTCTCCCGAAAGAGGATCCGGTGATCACGGGCGTGGAGCTTCAGTACCAGATAGGAGATCAGATCAACTTGAATTGCACTTCGGGCAAGAGCCACCCGGCCTCGATCCTTCATTGGTACATAAACGAACAGCTGGTGAGTATGAAATCGGATGGCAGTCGCTTATTTCCAGGATCAAAAGTGGAAATACAGGGTGTCACAATGTGACGTTCGTTTGTGACTTCTTTGTTATTGATTTTGGGGAAAACGTGCAAAGGCCAATTCTTGCTGGTCTTGTCTTTGCAATCTGTTTTATTTTAAATAATATGGTTATATTTTATTACATTTTTTTAGATTTCTTGCTGATCTGCAACGGAGCTTTTATCAACCTAAAGTCCCAAAAGTGAATCGCTTTAGCATAATTTGAAGGTCTTTTAACAACTTGACATTAGCAGCATACTCAAAGGAAATTACGCTGAAAGCAAAACAATAACAAAAAGTTGAATTAGCGTTTATCAAAAGAATAGCTTTTGACCGTCAATTTTTAAATTTCTGTAAACTGTGTCACGGATGACTTCATTATTTAAAGATGTCGCTTTTATAAACTGCTACACGAATGGATTTCGATTTTATTACGGCGCATGTGTACCTGTTTTTTTATATTTTGCTTCTTCTTCCATGAATAGTCCAATTTAAAAAACGGCCAAATTTACCCAAGCTAAATTTGAGAATCAAGCAAAAAACTGCTACATAGATTATAGCAGATGGATCCGTGATCGTTGTTATTTAAGAATTTTGTCCCAACAACGAAATTGTCCTTTCACTTAGAGAAAAAATRCTAATAGTTTGGAGAAGGCTCCGTTGGAAAATTAGCAAAGGACATGGCCTGTTTGATCTCCACTCATTTGGTAGAATAATTAAGAAATTATTTACTACTAAGAAATCAGTGATGGGCGCGTAGTATACTTCATGTAGATTACGCCATTGTCTATGCCTAAACTATGTAATATTCTACTTTAAAAGTCTACTGTAAAAAATAACATTATGTAGATAAACAGCAAACTAGTAATATTTAGTACTTTTAACAGCTTCAAATGCCTCGAATGACAGTATTATTTTGTATGTTATTATTTTTGTTGCTTACTAACTAAACAAAATACTACTTCGTTGTAATTAAAATAACTAGACACACGTTAAACAACAATAACTTGTTTCGGCATACAGTTGTTAGGGCCAGAAGGCACAAGCGTGCTTTGGAGCCCTTAATCGGTCAATGGGTTCTTAAATGAGTGTAAACTATGATTTTATTATCTTTCTTGTCTATAAACGGAAGAAGACGGGCTATTTCATATGCCACCTATTATACCTAATATACCTACTCGTAGAAGAAAAGACTTTAAAACGCATGTTTTGTCCCAAAGAAGTAAGAAAACCGTTTGGGTATTCTGATGACTTACTAAAATAAGTTATGCAAATTTGTAATATAAATATTAAAAAAACTGCAGTGCTTTAAAAATTTTTAAGAATTGACCCTTAAAACAGGGAAATTGCAACAAAATAATTTGCACAATACACTTAATATACAATAGCCATAATATACTCGTCTCATATTTTCTACTCAAAATCTACGCCAAAATGCTTTCTCTACATTTTCTACGAGGGTAATGTAGAAAATTATAATTTACGCGTAAACGCCCATCACTGCGGCTAGCTACAACGGTTCGATCTAAAAGCGGAGTAAATTAGGCCGCCCGACGTCCTGTCTCATTTCTGATCAAATTTTTGGAATCTGCAGCTCAAAATACATCTGTGTGTCGATTTTGAGCTAAAATTAGTTTCCACCGAAAAATCACAAAACATCAAAGCCTAACCCTTTTTTCTTTTTGGACCTTAAAATTTTTTGCACCTACGATTTGTATAATTTCGAGCATATTTACTAATCTGGACCTCCTGAATTTCGGAATGGTATCCGTTGGTCGCTAGCTACTACGGTTCGCTCTAAATGTGGCGTAAATTAGGCCGCCCGACGTCCTAGCTCATTTCTGATCAAATTGTTGGAATCTGCAGCTCAAAATGCATCTGTGTGTCGATTTTGAGCTAAAATTAGTTTCCACCGAAAAATCACAAAACTTCAAAGGCTAACCCCTTTGTTCTTTTTGGACCTTAAAAATTTTGCACCTCCGATTTGTATAATTTCAAGCATATATTTAGTAATCTGGACCTCCTGAATTTCGGAATGGTATCCGTTTGTCGCTAGAAAAGGATCGACATTTAGAATTTACAAAATAACTTTGTAGAATGTCACCTTTATTGTAACGTAAAAATATAAAAGTGCAGGTCTTCTGTTACAGAGGGATCACTGTTAAAATGATTAATTTTGACTTATTTAAAAAGGTCATACCAGTACAAAAGCGATACACAAGACCAATGATACAAATAATAGAAAAGCTGATATCTGAAATTTAAGTAATATATATACATATCTATTGTGGGAAGAAATTAAATTATAACACTTGTCTTACAAGGGGTATATTTTGGTATCAATTATTGGTTTGCGATTTTTATTGTCATCAAAGTTATGTAGGCTTGGTTCATTTCCATCTGCAAATTTGTTTGACACCTGACAATTCTTTGGAACATTTTCTTATATTAAGATATTATTTTTACTGTCTACTGGTATAATTACATTATTTATAAAGCTTGAATCCATTTGGTGTTTGGACACATAAAGCTTTACTTAAATAAGTTTGCTGTTTAATTCACTTTCAACTTCTGTAAATTTTTCACATTGTAATTTTTAACTTCTAATCTATACTGTAACTTGTAGCAGTCTTGACGATGACTTACAATTAAAGTCGTAAGCTTGGCTAAGGTAACAGTCTACGTAATTTTATTTCTCCAAGGTCCCCAGTTTTGATGTATATTTCAACAATTATGACCGTTATACCCTTCGTTGTATCCCATCAAAAACATAAAATGTATAAAAATGCAAGTCTTGCAGCCTAGTCCTGCCATAGATTTTGTTATTAAATATGCAAAATAAATACCTGCTTATTGCAACGATATGCTTGCAATTTAAAACAAGAATTTGTCGCCATGGAAAATTCGTTGAAACACAAAAACAAAGAGTAGGTTTAAGAGATAAAAGTTCATACAGAAATAAATCGGTTATTCATGCCAAACAATGAGCTTTAGGATATTTTCATTTCACTTTTTACAAAATGCCTCTTCATTACTTAACATCACTGTAGGTCTTTTTGGTTTTATTAAAGTTTACGACCAACTTTCCAGTTTACAGAACAAACGCTGGTAGTTTCCTTATGCCGCATAATAATGGCCTTCCACAAATTTCCTTTTAGTAAAACCGGCATTTTCTCACACATAACTTTGGTCCCCTTCCCAAAAAAGCCGATGTGTAAACGAACATGCCACAAATTAATCTAATTGGGTTACACGCACTTGCGTGCAACGGTCACTTTGCTTTCGACCTTGATTTTCCCATTTCAAAGGTTTTACATGAAACACTGGCGGTATAATAAACCGGTGCACAAGTATCAGCCGTGGAATTTATTCATGCACGGTTATTTATAAATACTTCGGCAGCAAAACGTAATGGAATTGCAATTAACGAGAATGATGTAATTAGTTATTTTCATTAAGCACATGCGTTTCCCGTGGACCCTCCGGAACCAATTTTATTTAGGATATTTTACAGCTTTAATTAATTAGGCTAATTAATTGCTTTTAATAAGAGACTTTAGGCCTCGTCTTACAAGGATGCGTTATTTCTTGAATCCGTGTCTTTGAGCGGACGTTCAATTTTGATAAAAGCTCGTTTCCAAAAAGCAGATGATTTATTCTTGGAAGGATACGTATAAAGGTGGGGATAGGTACTTCAGGCAAAAAAACAGATTTCCGTTTTACCCACCTACGAGTACATATTAATGCCTGGTTTTAATAAAAACGAGTTTTGGTTTCCAACAATTAGGAAAAACACCATTTTATAAGCAATAATTAACAATATGAGTTAATACTTGTAATATACTGCCCAAAAGTAATCAAATACCGGGTATTTAACAGTATTTGTCTATTTCAAAATTGATTCATACAATTCAAAATTATTATGACAATTGCAAAAACAAGATAATAATAATAGTTGTTTTCCACTAGCTTACTAGAATATATTACAACTACCCCCTCTTTATTAAATTCAAAGGTTCAAGTTCTAGGATTGAGATATTATCTGGAAGTTGATGCAAACTAGTACTGCATTTATTAATTTGATCAATATGTCGCTTCCAAATAATATTCTCATTTACAGGTTTACAAAAATATGTAAAATCACTTTTCATCAATCACTGCTTTTACCCAAGCCTTTTTATTTGGATTCCTAAAATCTAAAATCTAAAATCCCTACACTTCCTCTCCCTTTTGAAATTTTACAAATCGATTTCCCTGCCTAAATTTACAACACTTTTCTTTATTCACATATCTTAGCAAATCCAATCTGGTTTTTGGTTTGTATTTAAATACCAAACTTGAAGGTGTGACAGCAGTAGAGGCGTGTATGTTGTTCCTATAACTGAATAAAAATCTGTTCAGTAGTGTAATAAAACCCACTTCTTTATTAGCGTCATCCTTAATAGATTTCATCAAACTATTTTTGAGAGTTTTTATTAAATTTTCAGCTTGTACATTACTCGACGGATGGCACACAGGTGGCGTAAGAAATTTTATACCATTATTAGACAGAAATTCAGTAAATTCGGTGGAAGTAAATTTAGTTCCATTATCAGTTACCACTAAATCTGGGAACCCAATCTTGCAAAACATTCTCTAAGTTTCTCTACCGTTTCTTTCGAATTTACTTTTCCTACTACAAATGCTTCAGACCATTTTGAATAAGCATCAATCGCCACCAAAATATGTTTACCAAAAAAAGAACCTAAATAAACACAATGTACCCTTTCATACACCCTAGTGGTTTGTTTCCACGAGCTGCTAATAGATCTTGGAGGATCTGGTCTCTGTTTCATACAAATGTCGCAACCTTTTACCCAATTCTCGATATCTTGGTCGACAAAAGGCCACCAAAAGTACGACCTAGCCATTGTTTTTATTTTTACACTCCCTTCATGACTGGAATGTAATTCCTTCAAAAGATTTTTCCTTAAACTCAATGGTATCACAACTCTGTACTCCCACATAATAATTCCTTTATCAATAGATAATTCATCCTTTCTAACTACAAATGGTCTTAAGCTTTCATTATTTAACTTTTCATCAAAACCGTATCTAATGAGATTATAAACTTTACCTAAAATTACATCTTTCCGTGTCTCTGAACAAATCTTATTGATGTCAATAACTTTTCAACTTTCTACAAAATGTAAATAATCTAAATCATCATTTTCAATAATTGTCTCGTTCACAGGCAATCGCGATAATGCATCGGCACGAATATTTTCTTGACTTTTAATATACTTGAAAGTATAATCAAAAATTTTATAAGAATAGTGACCATCTCTGAATTCGACCTGCCGCCATTGTTGGCAAACTTTTGGTCTCTCCGTAAATTACTTCTAATGCCTTATGATCTGACATGATCTCAAAATGCCTACCTGCTAAAAATTGATACAATTTTTGAACTGCCCAAACTACACTTAACCCTTCTTTTTGGGTTACAGAATAGTTCCGTTCTGATCGATTGAACAGAACAGAAACATAACAAATAGGCTTTTCGCTTCCATCTGCTTCTACATGAGACAAACATGCGCCAATACCATAGAAAGATGCGTCACAAGTTAATCTTAAATTTTTACTAGGGTCATAATGTGCTAAAACTCTATCTGACGTTAATTCCTTCTTAATTACATTAAAAGCATTTTCACATTCTTGCGTCCATTCAAATTTAATTTTTTTCTCTCATAACTTGTATAAAGGTTTTAATAAAGCTGATATATTTGGAATAATAAGTTACCATATCACAAAAAGCTTTTATTTGTGTTACATTTTTAGGCTGAGTGCATTTCATAATTCCCGATACTTTATCTACATCACTAAATTGAAATAAACCCCTGATCGTTCCTGTTTCAGGTGAAGAAAGAGGAAGCCCTGATCTACTACCCGCCGGTGCAGCATCACCACGGTCTGGAGTCGAGCATACTCGGACTCCGGTTCATCTTAGACAATCGCCACTTTCCGGGAGGTTCGATGCGTGTGAAGTGCGTGGCATCAGTGTCGCCCGTCATATGGAGGGGAGACAGGGAGAGCGTTGTGCAGAGCCTACCGATCAAGGACATGAGGGAGGCCCTGTTACTTGGTAAGGATAAATACCTTTTTAGGTTTTTTTCTTAAAGTTCTTATTATTTTTTACATGGTTGTTGCATAATTTTTACTTAACCATGCGTCGCGTCGTCCAATTCATATTTTAAATAAGAAAAAATTTTTGCACCTGCCAGAGTTCGAACCCTGACATTCAGGTTTACGCCTTGGTACGCGGGTTATATCAGTGCTGAATTTTTACGTCGTATACTAATGACACGCGATTTCGTGCAAGTTTTAGGTTACTATTGCACTCAGTTTTGAGCCTCAAGGTAAATAATCAAATAATAACGTTCTAATAAACCCTATTTGAATGTACGTAGGTATGAATAAATGTTGTGAGCCTAACATTAACAATTATTTTAATTTTAGTCATGTAAGATCAAAACATGCAGAATTATGTGCTTCATAATATATTTATTATATTGCACCCTAAGCACAAAAGATAAAATAACTCATTAGCTCTTTCCTAAGCTACCAGTCTCTTTTTAATACAGTGTTAAATCACTCCCACTTCATATTTTCCCGACGCACTTTAGCCCGTCCGAAGATAAGTTTCAAAGTAAGCTAGGGGATCGTGCAATTTGCATAATTCGTTATAGGGTGGAATATACTGGATCCGAGTGTTGTAGGCAATTGGGTTAAGCCCCGAATAACTTTAAACGAAGATTTCACATTCCGGGTTCCTTAAAGAAAATAGGGAGCTTCAAATGGAGGTGAAATATGAAAACAGCTGATTTCTGTAAAGAGTGTAGATATATTTATAGGAGCTGAAGTGTATAAAATATATTATTAGGTATGCTTTACTGATAATGCCCATAAATCGCTGATTGCATTAAATTGTTATCAAACTCTAATGAAGAGACCGTAACCACAATGATTCATAGAGCCTAAATACGTATTTCGGCAGCTGAACTGCCACCTTCAGTAAAGTGAAGGATATCATGAATGTTTGGACGGATATTCTCCTCACTTGGTCTTCTGCTGCAGTTACTACTAAGGAAGATATAGTTATTACTAATCTTCCGAGACTTTAATGAAAAAGAAATTGCGTTCCCTAATAAAGGTTTGAAATTGAATTTATTTTTTAGGAATCCACCAATATCCCAAATCATAGTATTGAAAAATTTTGAAGATTCCGACAAACACTTCATTAGAAACGCATGAAAAATTCAAATAGAGAATAATTTGTGTAACAACAGAATAAATGGAATAAAGAAAATCATCAAATCATTAAAAGTCTTAAAGATAAGAATTGCTTTATCTGAAAGCCGACAATGGAAATAAAATTGTCATACTCTATTAACCAGACTATGCCAATGACCTCTTACTACCTCGAAATTAGATTTCAATTTTTTACCTCCAAAACTCCTCTGGCCGAATATCGTGCCGATAGACCAGTTATGAAAAATTAAAAGCAAATTGAACTTTTGACATTCTGTATCTCCGAAATCTTTCACTTTTGACCGAGGTAATTAACGTCGCTAATCCATGTGATATTTTGCAAGGGCCTTCAGTACAGTATGATGAATTGGGTATTTGTCATGTATTTATATTTTATTAAATTGCATATTAATAGGTAGCATCTATTCCACAAAACAGCTGTGACAGCTTATAAATTCGAAAAAGTGAACCGTAAGGTGTATTTTTAATATTCAAAATGTGAATATTTAAAGGGACCGCCAAAACGCGAACATACTGGCCGTGATGTCACGTGTCTTGTAAATGGCCGCATGTTTACATCTGGGGTCAGCACGTCGCGCGTCTGCCTCAGCCCGTCAATTTATCAGTTTACTGTTTGCGTTCATTTTGTGACAAGCTAATTAAAATACGTCAAGAAAAAGTGAAATACTTATGAGTTATGGCTACTGAAGGCATGTTCATTCTTATGAAAGTTATGTACAGCGCCGAGAGGTTCAACGCGGCGGAGATGAGGAACGTAAAAGCAAAAGCAGCAGCATAAGTGAACTTTTTATCAAATTAACGTAGCATTGATAATTTGTACACAGTGGGTTGTGGGAAACATACTTTTTGTAAACATAAAAATATAAGAATCAAAAATGTACCCTAAACTTGACACATATTTTAGAGGTCAGAATAAATATAAATTGCCATTTAGTTTCAGGGCTCTTGCGGCTCGTTTTCTGTCTGGCTAACTGTCGAATATATGGGGAACAATGTCGTTCTTTATTATAACATTTCCATTTCTCAGCTTAAAACGCATATAGTTTTTCATATCCTCTTCAAGCTATAACAAAATGGAAACTGAATTGTAAACACTTATAACCCCCAAAAAGAATAATAAAACTTACAGTAAGAATTAAGGTGATCTTCACAACAGAAAAACAAACGTTGCGATTTTGACATATCACGTCTAGAGACCTTAAACAATTTTTTCATACGTTGATAATCTCAAGGAACGGTTACAAAAATTTTGTTAGCTGTACTGACTGAACTACTTTTATAACCATGTACAAAACAACACTTGTTTTGTTTTCCGTATATAATAGATGCTTGTAAAAGTACACAAATCACTTTTTGGTGCGACCTCTTTCACCGTCATTTCAATAAACACCACACAAAAGCTTTTCCAATACAAGAATGATACTACACCATTAAACAGCACGCTCCTCGATAATGTTTACATGACACTTGACGTCATGAGTTGAATAACCTTGGATAGAAGCGTTTTGGCGGTGACTCCTAAGATTCAAATTTCAGACCTGAAATTCTCTACCTACAAATATTTTTTTAACATGGCGTACGATATATATGCACTTCAAGATTCATTTTACGTAATTTTCAAAAAAAATGATAATACCCAATTCATCTTATCAAAAACTCTTTAGTGTATGAGGTTTAAGTCGAGCTAAATTCCGGTTTGTATTTTAACCCCCTTAGTAACAAGCGCTGCAATTGTTACATGGTGAACTGTCGTTCGGATTGTGGGTTACACAGTTAATAATTTTGATATTAGAAAGACTATTGCGCCACTTAATAAACACGTTTCCACTGCCATTATATCGCACACTTCCAAAACAAAGGGCGCCGATATGGAAGGGAAACAGTAGAATAATTTACAACCATTATGCCGTTGAACGAGGTTATTGTCCAAACTCAATATTTTATACAATAGGGGTCCCTTCACAGGAGAGTACGGTCGGTTTAACCGTTCGACTGGAGCCAATTTGCAATCCGCTCAGAACAAGAGACCGGCCCGCGGAATGAACGCTTTCATATCCAGGATAGATTTGAGCAAACCCCCTCACTTCCTGTCTCCGTTATCGCAACTTCCGCAGAGGCCGTCCGAGGTGCTCAAAATGCGAGGCATGTTCCCATTTACAACGAAGATGACAAACGACACACAAAATGCAGCAGAAGACGCGATCGTTTTCGGGACGCTGCTGCTGGGACGGGATGATTTGTTATTGTGGAACTCCAATAGAAATCAATAGACTTTGATTATACTCCGTTGTTTATTGAATGCTTCTAAAACTCATTAAATAAATAAGTGGTTTTTTTTTGGGTTAGACCGCCTCTGATTTTGGAATAAGACAGCGTTGCGCCTGCCCTTATAAAGAGTTCATCAGGACAGGAATATGGTACGAACCTAACGTGAGAAACTCGTCCGAACTGAACCAAATCCCAATGAGAAAAGAGAATTGAGAAGAAAAACGATAGTTACGTTGTACCTGCCGTTATGAGGGGGGTGGGGATACTTGAACAAAATAGGTTGGAAATTGTAAAAGTGGGGATAATCGTCAGGTGATTGGGTACCAAGTAGTTGAAAGATGATAATGATGCAATTTGGGGGTTCTAGAGCTAGTTTGAATTTTGGGTAGAATGCTAAACAAATGCTGTCATTTTTATTTTAAAAAATGCTAGGTAAATAAAGTAAAAAAAATAATTTAATTTGCTGGGCCAACGACAGCCCGGACATATTAAATATTTACAAATTTTTTTTGCTATTTATAGAATGCTCAAGAAATGCCAGCGAATGTTGAAGTATATATTAAAAATGCTATGTAAATAAGGCCATACGGATAACTTAAAGATACCGGGCTAACTTAACGCCAGACCGGACCTGGTTATTTTTTTATTCCAATAAACCGTAATGATAATCAGCTGTGAGAGTCGGTTTTTGTGTTTTGATACGAGATCGCACAAATCAACTGCTGCAAATTTAAACATATGGTAACAAATTTAATAAAAAATGAAATGTAAGTCGCCATCTCGTACTCGCCAGCACAATTCGTGAGATTTTCTTACATTTCCCTAACAGTAAAATATAAATGTCCATTTTTTTTATAAAATGAGGAAAAATGTTCGACACATATAACAAATCAATCATTTTACTGCTTGTGCCATTACTTCATGGGATTGGTTTTTCGTTTTGTGCTGCAAAATAAAATGTTTAATATCTTATATCGATATAGAAAAAACAAACTTGTACTTTCAAAATATATTACGCAAATTAGAATGGTTATTATAATACCATTGAACGAAAGAACGGAAATTTAAATGTACTGCGAGTAGGGCCTGAGCAAAGATACGTAATTTATAGAAAGAGGATTGTTACACCAGTTTTCGGTATGTGTGCTAGGTACCTGAATATTTTATTACAATGGACGGGAAAAACCCTCAAACATCAACAAAATTTGTTTTGCAACTCGCGGCCAAAAGGATTTGCCGCTCTGGCTAATCGAGAGGAGAAAAGAGTAACTGCGTCAAATTTTGGAAGAATTATAAAAATGAAAGCCACAAGAAATCCCGCAAATACTATACGAGATATAATACAACCGAAATTTACAGGAAATCATTTCACCCGTTATGGGAATGATAATGAGGATATTGCCGTAAGGGATTTTAAAACAATTATGAATAAGTCAGTTGAACGATGTGGCCTTTTTATTTCTAATAAATACCCATTTTTAGCGGCTTCACCAGATAGATCACTTGATGATGTAGCCCTTCATAGAGGTAAAATGTCCCTTTACTTCAAAAGACGTAACCCCGAAACAAGCGATTTTGGAAAATAAAATAAAATTTGCCACTATTGAAAATAACGAATTAAGATTAAAAAGAAATCATAATTATTATTTCCAGGTGCAAGGACAGCTTCTTGTAACTGGAATAAGTTATTGCTATTTTGTGATATGGTCAAAAAAGGGGATTTTATATGAAATAAGGACGAGAATTGTTGGAATCAAATGATTCCAAAACTAACAGGATTTTATAAAAATCATTATCTTCCAGCGTATGTTGAATTCGTCTTAAAAAACTAATTATTGTTTCATTTTTTTGCATTTTCTTTCATTTTTGTATTGTACATTGTTAATAAACGTACTTTAACAAAACCTTAAGTTTGTGTTTTATTTTCCCGTTTTCATGGAAGTTTAATCAAAATTCAGTGAGCAATATGAGAGTAATTAAAATTTCAATTTGATATCTGTAGCTGTAAAATTTAGAAAAATAAATTTCAATCAATTGATTACCGATGCGTTGTTAACGAAAAAAAACCTCACTGAAATTCCTCCTAACATCTGCATAATACTTATTGTATTTATGCCTCGGCCTCAGATTGTAAAGCATTATTTACGACTGACGGGTTCGGATTTCGGGTCCGGTGTCCATCTCGGTCGACTGGTGTGGGAGAGAGATAACTTTCTTAGCTAGCGCTCATCGAATCGTAGTTATGATTTAATTTTTCTCCTATATTTTATAACAGAGTAACACCAAACTTTAGAAATCCAATGATGGAGGCATCCTTCATGTTTTAATTGGATCAAATGTTTTGATTTTTAAATTAAACTTATTTAAATTAAAAAAATACATATTTAACAACAGAATTTTTTAAATATTATCCTTTTAAAACATAATAATTGTTCCCTTCTTTCATTAAAAAAAAGAATTATTTAAAAATGTTCATAACTTTTGGATATATTGTCTATCGAGTTTTACACTGAAAGTCCCATAAGAGGAAAACACGAAGAAGGGGCATTTACTTGGAGCGATCGGGCAAAATGCAACCCATGTTACCAGCGGGACATGTGACGTAAGAGGGTAGCCGATAGGTTGAAATCACGCAAAGATCAGACGGGCTAAACTAATATTCGGAAAATCGCTGACTGTAGGGTGTGCATAAAAAAAGTAAGCATAATATTAGTAACTTACTATGATATTATACTAGGTTATTCAAAATATGAAATAACCCATTTATTTCTGTAAGTATGAACTATATAACATTTCATTCTAACTGCATGTCGACTATGATTTCTGGAGGAACTTTTATAATAATTTTCATTCTGCCTCCCCATTGCTTCGGCAGACAGTAAATTAATGTGAAACAGCTTTTAACATTAAACTTGTCACGTGTATTTAGACATAAAAGCTTAGAAAACCGGTCATCTCGGAATAAATCGTATACCGCACGATCATTCCCGACAGGTTTGTATCTTAGCCTCACTGTTCTCTGGATACCACGCGACGGATCTGGTGGGGATGGGCATTCGCATTCCGCTCTCTTGATGGACTCGTGCGAAAGGGTTTGCGGTTTTAGATTTTTTGAATGATTTTACTTATTTATCGTGCTCATGTTTTTGGTAGTGTACAAAGAAATATGTAGCTACAACGCGGAGTTCAAATTTTTCGTTTATGTGCCTTAGTTTTCAAGAAATAGCTCGCCAAAAATACGCATTTTTAAGCAAAATATAACAACAAATATTTACATTATCGTAGCAAATTCAGAAAAAACTCGAACTCTACGTTGTAGCTATATCTTTTGTCATTGCCATGTCGAAATTTCACTGCGAAACAGTTTCGAATAACTCGGTAAAATGTAAAACGGTAGGTGCTTAAAATGACCCGCTTCGCTCTAGGTAAACGCCTCTTGAAAAGGAAGATAAATAATTATTTTGTTTGCATTAATTAACTGATGACAAGAACTGTAAAAAAATAAACAGGTCCGATCTGGTTCCAAGTTGGACTGGCAACTTTAAGTTACCCGTACGGGGTTATTTACATAGCACTTTTAAAATGGCATACCATAAGCAGCAACAAATTTTTGTAAATATTTATTGTATCCGGGCCTGGGCTGTCGTTAAATTGTCCAGGCAGATTAAATTATTTCTTTTACTTTATAAACCTGGCATTTTTTATAAAAATGACGGCATTCGCTAATAGAAATTTGTCGGCAGAATTGACCATGAATTGAGAATCTGCGAATATATCAGGCTGATGGTTCTGGGTTAATAATTGACGGTTAATCGTCACGAATTCTGGAAATCGAACTTTTGTGAACAAGGATGTGCCATCGAAACTAACCAGAATGTCCGTTGGATCGGGGGTAAGTTCCGATAGAATACTTACAAAGTGTTTGGTGAAAGTGACTTTCAAGGTTCCAGTTGATGAATACGAGCAAAATTATCGCCCGCCACGTTTCCGAAGTCAAACTATGAAGTGCGGATGAAAAATTATATCACTCCTGTTTCTCCCGTGCCCGGCGCCTTTATTTAAATACATCTGCCTTCAAATGGATGTCGACGCGAGTTGAGTGCGGTCTTAAATAACCGCCCATGAGAAATAACAGGTTCGGCTTTTGCGATTCCCGGATGACTGGTGAGGGAGGGAATTATTTATTAGTCAACGCATGCCCGCATGCTACGCCATTATCTTTGCGTTAGGTTTTGTACGCGTTCCGAGTAACGACAATAAGATAAGGCCGCTTCGAAGCGATCGAATAAGCCTCTAAGGTAATTTTAGTGCGTTTTGGGGTAAGGCAGGTGAACGAAGTTTGTTAGGGTGGTTTACTCGTGATACATGATGTTCCGCGGAAGAATGAAAAAAGAATCAGGGTTTATACACAGGCAGTGCTTAGTCTCCAATGCTACAAAGCTCTTACATCTTCGATTCCTTAAGTTTTTTTTGAGACTTCTTTTCTAAGCGAAACTTAGGACCTATAACACTCTGCTTCTAGTAATACATATAGGGTGATTCGTTAAGAATGAATTAGTAAGTTAATTAAAATTGACAAAAATAGTTCAAATATTTACAAAGACAGCGGACTTAATCCGGAAGTGGGTCAGCTTCGTAACTGCAGATTCAGGGGATCGAATGAGCACGATTTATCGAAAAAAAATTCAACAGAAAGTTTCTCGTTTTTGAGTTAAAACCCTCTAAAGCTTGGCAAAAAATGGAAATTTTGTTGATAACTCTGTAAACGATTAGTATATAGTATAACGAATTTTTGCATTTGACAGTGATTCATATAGACACACTATTCGTGAAAATTTGACAAATTTTGCAAACTGTGTTTCTTCTTTGCTTCCAAGGTACATTTGTAATACCCAAAGTTTTTACGAATATTGAGTTTTTGTAACTTACGTCTACGTCTCCCTATTGTAAAGATTGTAATATAAAAAAATGTATCGATATAGTTTTTTTATGTCATAAAAATGTTGGTCAATGTAAATAAGATTTGAATCTTCATGAGTAAGCTGACTGTAGCATTATTTCTGCAAAAACGTACAATGATGGTCTTGTAAGTACTGTCTAGTATATTTATTCAGTATATAATAATGTTTTTAGCCCGGTGTGCGTTTGCAGACATTGCATTAATTTGCAACCACCTGTACATTATATATCTTGAATTCAACAACATTGACCTAATAATATCCCGGTGCCGTTATCCAGTAAGTTACTAAAAATGAGTTAACTATATTTTATTTGCCAATGAATTTTAAGTACGCCCTATAACATTGATTGACGTTACTTACATGAAAATGTAGAATTAATAATCATCCGCTTTTCTACCTTTATGTTCTGCGAAAAATTCCGTAATTTTAATCTGCAGATTACGATTGAATGTTTCAAACTCTAAAAGCCATTAGATACAACTAACTCATTGTATATGCTTGCTTAAGCTTACCACGGAGGCCCTGATAAAGTAGGGGAAAACTACCTACATTCTAATTATCTGTTTGCTCCAAAGTCTAGACCGGTAATATAAAGTTATAGAAATAATATCAGAGTTATAAATTGAGGTGTCAGAAACATTTCTTCGTTCATTGCTGCTGAATCTACTTACTGTACTACGAGGACATATTGATATCTAGTGCGCCTGGATACTTTTCAATACATAAGACTTAATTTGGTTTTTATGGTAACAGAATTTGCACCCAAAAGTTCAGTTATGCCAAAACTGCGAATTTTAGAAAAAGCAAAATTTTTGATAAAATAGTATATTATGTTATGAGGAGATAAAGTGAACTTTTATGTAGCAAGGCTGGAGTTTAACTGCCGAGCTTGCGAGGCAGATAGGTCCAGCCGCGCTACATAAAGTCACTTTAGCTCCAAATAACATATGCTACTTTTTTTAAACGTCGACAAAGAATCTAGCACTAACTAAAAATTTGAGTAATTTTAAATTTGCGTATCGTGCTTCAGTGATTATTTTAGTTTGTTCTGGGAAAGGTTTCTCTAGTGACGAAATGTAAACAACCAGAAAAATAATTTGATGTGTCACAAAACCTGGCTGCATTTTGTAAGTTTTACCGAATATTCTAAAAATATTTCCCATTGGAACTAATCATTTTGCAGTTTTCGCCATGTCAGACATCGAATGCACGCCCCCTGAAGTGGCTGAGGCCGCTTCAGAAGTTGTAAATAATTTAATCAAGTTTCCTTAATATTTGCCGCCGTGGCTGCAAATGATTTTTGCTGCGTATATGCAGCAAAAGTGAGTGTCATTGTTGCTAAGAAATAATTTGACACTTTGGCTCCTATGCTAGCTGCAGAAAATTGCCACTTTAATGACGTTTGAAAAAAAAATTAATTTCGATCAGTAAATTAGGTACTTACGATGAGAGATCATTATTTACGGTTCCTGATAAAGTAGTCTTTGACTGGCAGTGAAATTCTTTGACATATTAAGAGTTTATTTATTTGTTGTGACACTTGGTTAATACCAGTGTTGTCATTCGTTGTTTGTTAAAATAATTTAGAATTTACGCGAAGGGGTTTGAATAATTTTCAACAGTGGAAAAATCTGAGATTCGCGTAGTTATAAAGTATTTGCAAAAGAAAAAGTTGTCTCCAAAAGAAATTCATGAAGATATGGTGGGTATATTAGGTGAGAGTGCTCCTTCTTACCAAGTTCAAGGAGAATATGTCGAAAAATAAATACGAAGCATGTTTTTTAAGTAAGTACCGTTTTGCGATTCCGCCGCCGCGGCGCTACGGTCGGCGTTCCGCGCATGCGCGCTGGTTACCTACATCTCTTGTCTACGCACTGACGCCATTACAGTTTGATTCTTCATTGTATACGTTGTTTACTAAGTGTGTTTAAGATGCCTCCGACAATCGTGAGTCCCGCCGATTGTGAAGTACGGGCTGTTATACGATTTCTTAGTGCTAAAGGCGTAAAACCGATCGATATTCATCGTGAGATCTGTGAAGTTTACAGACAAAACATTATGAGCGATGGAATGGTCAGGAAATGGGTGAGAGCATTTAAAGATGGCCGCACAAATGTGCATGATGAACAACGGAATGGGCGTCCTTCGGTCGTTAATGAAGATTTGGTGCAGAAAGTGAACGAAATTGTGCGACTGCTTTCCTCAATATTCTCGTAGTGTTTTGTATCGCATTGTGACCGAGAACTTGAATTACCGGAAATTGTGTTCACGTTGGGTTCCGAAAATGTTGACGGATTTGCACAAAACCCAACGTTTAGGCAGTGCATTGACTTTCCTTGAGCGGTACCACAATGAAGGTGAAGATKTTTGAGACCAAATTGTTACTGGTGACGAAACATGGGTGGCCTACGTCACACCAGAATCGAAACAACAATCCATGGAATGGCGACAGTCATCATCACCCAAAAAAGTGAAGTTTAAGCAAACAATTTCTGCCCGGAAAATCATGTGCACAGTTTTTTTGGGACAGAAAAGGAGTATTGCTAGTGGAGTTTCTGCCTCGTAATGAGACAATCAATGCAGCGTCTTATTGTAAGACATTGAACAATCTGCGTCGTGCAATCCAGAACAAAAGACGTGGCAAGTTGAGTAAGGGTATCGTTTTGCTGCATGACAATGCCCGTCCACATGTGGCTAATCGGACCAAAGATCTCATCAAATCTTTTAAATGGGAAACTCTAGATCATCTTCCATACAGCCCTGATCTGGCGCCCAGCGACTACCATTTGTTCCTGCACTTGAAGAAACACCTGGGTGGTCAGCGTCTTCAAGACGATAACGAAGTCGAAACATTTGTGATAGAGTGGTTAACAAGTCAAGCGGCAGAATTTTATGAGGAGGGTATTAAAAAACTGGTGCCACGTTATGACAAGTGCCTCAATATTCACGGAAATTATGTAGAAAAGTAGATTAAGGTACAGGCTTTCATGTAAGATAAAATTATTGCGATATCTTTGCACGTCTTTTTTTAATTCCAAAACGGTACTTACTTAAAAAAACATGCCTCGTATATAATTATTTACATGGGTTGTGTCTTTCTATATCAGGGGCCCCAATTAATGATCTTCGAAATGATTACTTACCGGGCAAAGAAGTTTTTGCTGACAAAAGCGAAATTGGTTATAGCAAGTGTCGTATAACGCCTAAAGGCTACCCCGTCCCGCCTGTAATCATGGGAATCGCTTCCATATTCGATGGGAAATTTTCCATGCCGCATGTCCACGTTTTCGTAGATACCGCATACCTAATATGAATGCGAGCACAATCAATCACGGCGCATTAATTATAATGAAACCAACGGGCGTGAGCGAAGAATAAAATTTCCATTCCGTCCGTACGACCACGTTCTTCGTTAGTTTCCATTATAGTTAATCCCCAGTGATTGATGTTGTATAAAATTAAAAAGCGAAGGAAACGCCCCTGTTCAAACCAACTCGCACGAATTTGTGACTGCCGGAGAGCCTTTAAAAATTAACACCCCCACCCAACGGTAAAGCGAACCGCTGAATAATTGAACGGGGAGCAGCGGAGGTGATTAGGGCGGTAATTTCGGGTGTATTATGAATTTACACGGCCGCTTCGGCTCGCCTATTGATCTATGCATCTGCTTGAAACGAAGAAGTTGTCGAGGGAAAACCCACAGCTTGTAGAACGTTACAGATTAGCGCTAAAAACAACCCTCGCCTTTTTCCAGGGTGAGCTTGTGGCACAGCACATCTGAGTTGGCTTAAAGTCCACCCACAAACATTCTGCGAATATGGTTTTGATTAAAAATAATACTTGAAAAATGAATATGTGGAATTTGTGGTAGCGTCCTTCCCGCACGTTTTAGAGACAACTATATGCACCGAAATCAAACAGAAACTGAAACTTCTAAAACTATCAAACAAGTATCCATTACATAACAAATTCCGGCTATCCTTCAGATAACGTAATGCAATGATTAAATGTGAGGCTATGACAGCTCATGCCTCATACGTTGGCTTTGGATACTATAAATCACGAAGCCTTAAATGGTTTACTGCACAATGCAGCTTAAATCGTGGTTCCGCTGCATAGTTTATCGATTACACAAAGCCAGTTGCCTTAACGATCTCGGAATTTAAGACTTCAAAAGCAATCGATACTTGTTGCTTTACTATCTGTTGCATTGATTTACTATCTCGAGAGGGCATAAAGATTTGTGTAATATGATCACATGGCCAAATAGTTTATGACAATGGACGCGTGTGTAATATAAATCTTAAAGCGTTAGTTGAGTGTCTAATTCTAAATAAAAATGGACCTGCATGTTGAATGCGAATGCTCCTTGGGATAAAATTATGCAACTTTCATGATTGGTTTTGTAGTATGAACGCAATAATATTCCATTAGCTGAACAAAGGTTTTAATAGTGTGGTGGTATATTGAGATAACTCAGTAGTTCAATTTCCAATTAAATCTAAAAATTTGGTTTAAATCGGTGAGCTAATTCTATATCGAGAAGTTCGCGTTTCGTGTTCGTTTATTGAAAAATTAGCTAGAAATTATTAATTATTTTTCCAATTTCTACCATTTCAGCTGTAATAAAACGACGTGATAAGCATCCAGGTTTTTTAAAATATGTTCTCAATTGGGTAAATAATAACTACGTTATTTTTGAATCCTGGTCCTGGTAGACAACAGCGGTATAATGTCATAATGTTTTCTGGCTGGTTTCCACGTTTCTTGTTTGGTCTTGAAGTTTCGACATTCATGTCAGTGCCTTCTGAGAAGTTGTTCTGAAACTAAGCCAACCAGCAACCTGGTAACCAGCCTGGAAGACAATATGTTATCGACAACAACTACAGAAGCCTTGAAACTAAAAAACAAAGAAACACACCTTCAAGTAACAAGTTATTTAAGTCAAAACCCTATCGTAGATTACTTTAAGCGATCAGATAGTATATTATACAGGATGTTTCACGAATGACAATGACCCTAACGAAATTAAAAATGCAACCCAAAATACATTTGCAGAGGTAACATTGATAATTGTTCATCGTCTTAAAAATATAAAACCTAGAGAGCTGTATAAATTCATTTGCTTTAAGTAAATTCGGTATTGTAAAACAAATTTTATTTTTGAAAAATGTTCATCCAATAACATTAATGTAATAAATGCTCAAAATGTCGCCCTCTGCTGTTTGCACACGCTTGAATTCGTGCCCAAAACGACCTTTTAACATGCATTAGCATTTCTGGAGTGATGGATCTACATGCATCACGTATTTTATTTTTTTAATGTTCTACACTTTCAATTCGTGTTTGGTATACTTGCTCTTTTACCATTCCCCACAGAAAAAACTCCAACGGAGTAAGGTCCGGGCTTCTCGGTGGCCAAAGATTAATTGAACCTCTTCCTATCCATCGGTTAGGCAAAAACAAATCAAGATGATTTCGCACTATTCTATGATAATGCACCATCTTGTTGGAACCATAGATCTTGTCTTACTTGTAAATTTACATTTTGGAGAAGTACCGGTAAAATGTTTCATAAAAAATTTAGATAAGTATTGCCGTTTAAACTATCGCGAAAAAATAAGGCCCAACAATTTGATTCCCCAATATTCCGCACCAGACATTCGTCGAGTAGATAGTTTGAAAATGTCCTTCTCGAATCCAACGTGGATTTTTTTGCGCATAATAATGCATGTTAAGTTTGTTAACTCCACCATTATTAGAAAATCTTGCTTCATCTGAGAAGCAAATCTCACACTCAAATTTTGGTGTTTCCGAAAAAGTTACAAAAAGCCAGTCTTTTAGGATAATCTGTCTTCTTTAAGGCCTGAACCAATTGCAAGTGATACGGATGAAATTGATTGCCTTTAATTATTCGGTGTACTGAAAACAGACTAAAACCGGTTGCGCTTGACTAATATGAGGATTTTCATCAATCATTTTCAACACTCTAATTTCATTGTCAGGGCCTGTTGCTGTTCTTTCTCTTGCCTTTTTCAGTTATGGCCAGATTGTTCTTAAAGTTAATTCAAGTCTTGAAAATTGTATCGACAGGAGCTCTTCTATTTGGAAAACTTTGTCTGTATAAAAGGGCAGCAGCGGAAGCATTTTTCTTCCATTTGCCCTAAATCAAAATCGTATCTGTTTTTCATCATTTGAATACATTTTGACTTTTAATAAATACAGAGACAGAAGCCATAGCGCATAGCCGTAATGGATTCCCAATTGATTTTTAAAATAATACCATTATGTAAAATAGCCATATTGGCTATGAGAATGTATTTTGGGTTGCATTTTCAATTTCGTCAGGGTCATTATCATTCGTGAAACATCCTGTATAAAGGTAATAAWCACTATTCTTTTCTACKGCTTATATTTGTAGGTTCTGGCTTCCAATTATATTTTAAACAAACTTTCTATTTATAMTTTCGACCTTTAAKTTMGGTGTTTTAGAAATATCTTACTATTCTATTTTATATTGACATAAATTATTAAGTCGTTTACAATTTTGATAAAAACAAAGCTCGTTAGAGTCAATATACTGGGCGTCAAAATTAAGCCACAGCTAAGAACTGACTACTTGGATCTTCCTTGAACGGCTAATCCGATTATGATAATTTTTTGTTTCGCTTTTTCAGTATTGATGCTAGTTTCGAAATTATCATTTAAATTCCATTTCAAATTGTAGTCATCTCTTAGTGGTGCGTATTTATACTACTCGTTTTCTAAACATCATCACCCCAGATATTCGTAACAAGTCACCCTGAAGCGCACGATAATCAACCATGAAACCAACCTCACGATAAATTTGCAAAAGCAATATCATTAACAAATAAAGACACAGCATTGGACCAAGATTGGAACCCTGCGGTACGCCGGACGATGCTAAGTACTCGTGTGAAGTCTAATTACAGTAGATATTAGTGTTAATCAGTATTTGCACCGTCTTCTTCAAAAGGTAACATTTCGTCATCTAAATTGGCTTTAAATTTATAAAGGGTCTAAGGAGCCCAGCCGTCCCAAGATATTGCCGCTCGGGGATTAGAGCTGTCGGGTCCCCTCAGCCTCTCCCGAAGGGGCGAAAAAGCGGGAACGCAGTCGAGAAAATGACCGCGCACTTTTCACTTTCTCTTCCGGCAAATTTAGTCCCAGTCACACAGGCTGCGACAATGTGACCGACGGATAAAAATACGCCGCCCGCGTGCCCCAACAATGGCCCGAAATTCGAGGATAATCGATTATAGCGAGTTACATCTCCATCGGAAAGGGCCTAAGTAGGAGGAATCGCATTTGCTTTGCCGTGTCTCTGGCGAATCCATTTTTGCAGTCAACGCTTTTTACCCACTTCCCGAGTGACACACGAGTAGCCGACCCCTTTTATATCCTTTAGGTTCATTTGGAGTATCGTTTTCGCAAAAGTCCCACGAAAGGAATCGGTCTCCATCAATTTATTCATGGCCTGCTGGGCTTCCTCAATGCGAATTGCAACTTCTGCGAAATGGTAATGGTGACATGGCGCTGATGCGGATATATCTTACTCGGGTCCGTTTGATCTTTGACAATACAAGGCGCGGTGCGTTAAGGGTGTAAACTGCTTTTTGGGGAAACATTGAAATATACACTCATCGGCACGAAAAATTAAAAATTTAGAAGCTTTGTGATGTTTTGTTATTATAATATCTTGAGCAGAGACATAATAACATGTTTTAAGTATTATTTAACAACAGTTGAACGTTATTTGAAAAGAAGAATTGTTTTGTTACAAATTAATAAATGAGGACGAAAAAGCACAAATTGATGTTGTTGCAAAATGACGTTAAATTAAGCAAAACTGACACAATTTGCTAWCAAAAAACTGGAAAGACGCATTTTTAATAACGGGTGTTGCCCCCACGTGCTAGAATTAATGCATGTATCTCCTTGGCATGCCTAAAATCAAATGGCGAATATCCTCTTGAGCAATACGTTCCCGTTCCTCTAAAAGAGCTTGCTGAATCTGATTTAAAGTAAAAGGAGCAGGGACACGACTTCGCATCATTCGTCCAAGCATGTCCCAAACATGTTCGTTTGGGTTCACGTCTGGACTTATCGCTGGACACTCCATAACAGGAATGTTTATTTCGTTTAAGTACTGTTATGTGATTCTCATGCATCTGAAGAAAGTCATGTCCAATAAAATCAACATAGGGGATAACAAGATCTTGAAGAATTTCATCAATATACCTGGCAGCAGTTAAGGAACCTCTTGGAAGGATGTTCAATTCTGTGTGTTTCTCCAGAAAAATTCCTGCCCACGCCATAACTTGGTAACCTACCCTGGGACTGAAGGTACATTCTGCTTGTTGTCTTCGTCATACTCTCTCTCACGAGTCACGACCATCTGGAGACCGCAGGCTAAATCTGGACTCATCGGTAAACAAAACGCGTCCTCGTTCATTCTCACCCCAGTGCTCGTGATTTCTGGCAAACTCAAGCCGCGCAACAGGATGATGCCTAAGAAGCATTGGGCCTGTTGCAAGTCTTCGTCTAACTGTCTGCACGCTTACATTGGTATTGCGGGCGTGAAGAAGTCGATTTCTGGTCTCTACAGCCGTAGCACGACGATCTCTAATGTAAGACGATAAACCGATCATCATGAGCGTTAGTTTTTCTTTGGGGACCAGTTCCAGGTCGTCTGGTGTAAGCTCCAGTTTCCAAGAAACGTGTTAAAATACGGCGCACAGTGCTATTGGATATGTGATACTGTTGGGCAACATATCGCTCAGTTCTTCCGTCTTGAAGCAATGCAACAATAGCAGCCACTTTGAAATGTGATTTACACCTGTCAGATTTCTCAAAACAATAAAAACAAAGCGTCGTTACCGTGGGTTCATGGCCAAAAACGCACTTTTAAGTGACAAGATTTGTACAATTTTTGATTTTTGTGAGTTTTTATTTAAAAACATTTTTTTCCTCAAATATAGATTAAATTATTGTCAGAAAATACTTAAAACATGTTGTCATGTTTGCGTTTAAGATATAATAATAAAAATTGTTTGTTTAAAAAAAAATCATCTGCTCCGTTTKTCGTGCCAGTGAGTGTAGTTGGTTTAGTAATTAAACATAATAAGAAGAAGTCAAGAAAAATTGTTAAAAAATCTAACTTGTGTAGGAGTATGTTGACAGCCGAGAAGTTAAAATGTCAGCAATAATTGCAGAATCGTTCATCCTACAGTCCCCAAATTTTTTAGTACCAAACTATTTTAACTTGCTCTATACATGCAAAGATAATGTTGTGTAGGTTTGACGAAAACTTTGAAATTTATAAAAATCCTAAACCTAATGCAGTTATTCTTAAAATAGTAAACATTTTCCTTAAAATCTATGCCCCATAATTGTATACGCCTACTTCGTTTTGTCTGAAGACATCTGTTTTATTATACTTTTGAGTACTTGAGCCCAATTTAATATAATCCTTTTTATTGAAGCACCTGAAAAATGGGCGCAATGGGCACCCGTACTAGATTAGGTCTGTCAAATGATTTTTCGCTTGATTCTGTTCAACGAGTAAACAAAAGCTCTTTTTGTGAGTAAATTGAAGTAGATTATTACTAAGTAGTAAAAAATTCAAAGTGTGCTGCTTCGATAAGATTGTGTACGAGCCAAGGGCAAGTTAACTCATTTTGTTATGTAATTTCTCAATGTTATTTCAATTTTCAATCAATTGAAGATCGTTGAATTGATTATTCTATTAAAACTTCATGAGCACTATTGCATTTCTTACAAAAACGTGCAGCGCTTGTTAAAAAATAAAAGTTAGGTTGGAATAAACAGTTATATAATTAGGCATACATTACCCCAAAAATCCGAAAACCCTATTTATGTGGTGATGGTATTTAGGTGAGAAATTAAATTCAATAACGAGTTTCTTAATTTTCCAGTGTCTCCCGTACCAAAAGTCCAGCAGCGTTAAACCAACAGACATATTGGGGTACACTGAGTTCGACACACATATAGATTTATCTGTTTAAAAAAGACGGTTCTCCATCATGCTGGTCTACGATATTAATTTTTGTTTGGAATGGTAAAACTTCTTGAAGTTCCACACCACACTATTACAGAAACTTGATTCTGCTGATAGACCTGTGCAATTTTCTGGGGATTTTCTATACTCCACATCAGGGTACATTTCCTACTACATTTCATAAAATATCTCGAAAACAAATGACTGTAGGGTAGTGGTATCTCAATAGTTGATGTGCTCTATCAAATGCGTTATTCGGAAGAGGTCGTTCCGTTAAAATAACAAAGTTTTTAATAATATCTGTCAGCTGATGCTCATTTTTTTACTATCCTCATTAGATTCATCTCGAAACTTTTGTAGTTTACCCCGTAAGGTCGTTCAAACTCCTGAATGTTTTCTCTAATCTTGATCACTCTAACACCTTTAGGCGGTTCATATTGTATATCTAAAGGTTCTGTGTTGGAAGCCTGTCATTTAATACGGTTACTTAAAGACAACTGAAATCAATGTGCTGAACTGTAACTATACAAACTTTAACTGGCTTTTTTGTCTTAAAAGAAAAATTTAGTACAATTTTTAATACGATAATATTGTAAATATGCGCCTTTAGTACTAAAATTGAGTGTAATTGAACCAGATCAGTGAAACTGACAATTCCTCTTTTGTTTCAGTGAAGAGCAAGGCGGCAGTTAGGACTTCAGCGTGGCTTTCAGCGATGCTGATATTACCCTTCCTCGTCCTAGTGTAAACCATGAGGAACTGGAAGTGACAGTGTCTAAACAGAAACAGTAAGAGCCTACACGGAGCATTGACTGCGCTTGTTTAACATAATGTATGTTTGCTTGTACACAACGGAACTACAAACGGGTACATGTGAATAATCGCTTCTGTGGTAGATATGTTCGTTTAAAATGGCGACCTAATACTATGTGATAATTATCTTAGCTCATAAAGGCAGTGCGATAAAACAAAATAGTGTCGTAAAAGTGAACTAACGTCCGTGTTAAACCACGTATTACGTGTTCCCGGACGCGGTCCCGCTTACGTGGAGTGTGTGCGCTTCTTTGTTTCAAAATTGTTTCACCCCGTGTGCGGGCGGCGTATATATGAGGTGTTTTAAGGGTTAGAATTAGTCATACAAGAAAAATGTTGCACTTACGGTATTAAATTCACACCACTAAAAACGCCATTCGTTTTCATTAGGCCTCCCCAAAATTACCATACTTTCCCTCTAACGTGCTGCGTCATGTAATAACATTGTAACCGAATGGAAGGCGTTGCAACGAGATCTATTTTCATAACTTCGAAAACTGTCCTAAAGCACCTCAGGATTGTTTCTTATTTTTAATTAATAGACGACGATGTATACCGGGTTAAGCAAATTTAAGGTCAGACTTTTTCGTTTCTTGCTCGTTAGTCCAGACAAAAGGAACGAAAAAATGAGGCTTCGCCACTAACACTTTTTATACTCCTTTTAGAGAACGGAATATTAAACCCACTTTTTTAACATACCACTATATACTGTCTGGACATAGCAACAAAACCGAAATCTGATGCATTTCTCCAAATGTATATTAATTACTATCGTTTTTCTTGTATATTATAAACTGCTCATGGTTTATCCACTCTACTGAATAATCGGTAAAGGGCTTTCGGATAGAATGTACCCACCGTCAATACCGTTTACAATTATTTGAATAAATTTCACAAGAAAATCTGACATTCTAAATATAAACAAAAAGACTTGACGTCAAACAAAAAGTAGCCTACGTGTCAGTAAAAGAAAAATAAATGATCGAATGAACAGTTTGATATGGTGCAACTAAATTTACAAAAATCTTTTATAATTTTGTATATTACCACAATTTCTAAATAATTTATTTTTAAATATTTGTTGCAAAGCTGTAATCGATTTAAATTGTTTAAGGTAGCAGTGTGTTTTTGTAATAATAAATGGTTACCAAACGACAAATTTGTTATAACAATTTCAGTATTTTTATATTTTTAGGTTTGTTGGTCCAATTTCAGTAAGTTTGTCTAAAATTATTTTCCTCGTTTAAATATTAAATATTGCTTTTTCTACGGTAGGCAGTGTATTCTTTCTTTGTACGTAAAAAGGGCAAACTTCCAGTCTTGAATCGTTCAGGAATATAAAGTTTTTCATGCGACAATTGCAGTTCTGTATATATAAGACAAACCGGAAGATCCTGTTTAATTCGAGGAACTGAACATATTAAACCAATTGAAAACTATAAAAATACTGATACAAATTCATTGTTTGCTAACCACTTATTATTACACAACGTACTACCACCATAAACAATTTAAACTCTTTACTGCATTTGACATTTGAGCAGTATAATGTACCTACAAGAAAAACAATGTAATATAGCAACAAACTGTAAACCTTTCGAAAAGATTGAAGGCTGTTATTGTGGATGCCCAATAGCAGTACACTTGAGTGCACTAACGCGTCATTTTAGATGATTAAATATTATTGCTCGATATTTTCAGTATCTTCTGTCTTTAAAAAGAATTGAACGAACGATAGGTAACAACGACTATTTTAAGGAATTCAACGAATGGAAGCTTTTTCATTCTAAATCTTGATAACAATATTTGAACCTTAACTCTTTCAAAATGTGACTAGGCTATTCAAACAAAAGAATACCAATTGTGAAAATACACAATAGGCTTCATGTCTTTCTAAGAAGTGCTGCAGAACACTTGTTCGTATAAATGTTTGGAAAATTTTATGCTGGACGTTTTTTATAACATAAACAGCATCTAACATGTTATGATGGCAAATCTAATCTTTTCTCAAACTGCAGCAAGGTAAAGCTTCCTTTTGCCCGGACTACATATAATTTTGATGATTTTGTTAGTGTAAGGCTTCCTCGAGCTTTAAAGTGATCTGTTTCGGTGGTTTTACACCTTGTCAGTCAGTCAGTTTGGCACAGAGCTGGGACATATGTCAGGAAGTATATAGACAACAGCACCATCTAGTTTCCTCTTTGATGGTGCTGTCTTCTACATTATTTCTGTACCAGCGGTGATAAGAGAGAGCTTGATGAACGCCAGATATTGTATATTTACTCAAAATCCATAGATGTTTTTTATTGTGATAACATTATCGACATGTTTACAATGTAAATAAGGTAGTAATATACTGAATGTATATGCAATAGACGATAGTATATATTGAATGCTTTTTATGGAAACTCCACTGCTCTAGATGAAAATTATTCTGGTACGCCTTCTAAGGCGTGAGTCTCGTTTAGATTTATTGTTGCTTAAATATTTTAAAATGCTTTATGCACCCTGTACATATTTAAGAGAACTAACGAAAGATAGAGAACAATCATTTTTGTAAATTTCACAATTTTTCGATTAATGTATGGAATTTTTAAATGTAGCTATTTTGTTAGTTTCAATTTGGATCGTACTGAAAAATAAAACCTGACATTACGAGAAACAAAAGTTGGTTTAATTAAAACAGTCCTTTCCAACCTCCAGCGGCGTACAAGAAGCTGAATTTATACTAGAATTTCGATAAGGACAAGGATTTTGAAAGAAAGAATGGTAAGAACTTAATTTTCTATTTTTCTATTTTTTCCACTTACAAGCCACAATTGTCAAAATCTTAATGCAGTAGGTAGAGTTTACCTTTTTTTCTTTAAAACGTATACGGAAGAAGCTACATAATACAGACTAATATTGAATTAGATGCTGTCTAAGCATTTGTTAAAAAACACGATCGCAATTTTCGTAAGGATCTGCGGCCGGTCCAGCTCATTCCTATTAGGATTCGCCTGGTCGACCAGAGGCGTCAACGGGACGGCCAGTTTTATGCGATCAGCGCCAATTTATTACACTGTAAACTGGCGCCCCGTGGACAAATTTGTCCCCGGTCGCTGCATGTGACGCTGCCGCCCTCTCGTTTGGGGATTCATCAATGCGATCATTTGTGCCATATATCTCGTGTAAATAATAGCCGTGCGAAAGCCAATTTTGTCATCTGCATAATTAACTACACTTGATCGGATTAAAAGCTTTTTGTTTATAGATTTTTAGCGGAATGACCCGCCGTTTGCACGATAGCCTTTGCCCGACACAATTGTGGGAGTGGAACCAGAATTGAGAGCCTGTGAAAGCTGCTTCCCGATTAATTTTGTTGGTGCATTGAATTCGGGCGTTGCGTTGTTTAATTAATAATTACGTAATGACTGAATAAATGACAAGAAATCAAGCATGGTCCCTTATAACCCTAGATTATTCTATGGATGTTATCTCCACTAATGGATGATAAAATAATAATGTTTGTGTTGACAGCGGTAGATACCTCTTAACAAAATGGTGCTAGACTACTTTTTTTAAACATTTTTCTCTATTTTTTATAAAATTTATCAGGGCGTCGGTCTCAATAAATTACAAATCCTTTTAACTTTTCTCCAAGCTTTCGATGACATAGTTCTGGCAATACCTGCAGACAAACATGACGAATTACTAACAGTTTTTAATAAATATAACCATCACATACAGTTCACTTTAGAAAAGAAAACTGACAATACTTTACCTTTTTTAGACACATTGTTAATTAGAAATTATGAAAATGTTATTATAATGGACTGATATGTTAAACCAACATCTTCAGGTAGATATCTAAATTTTTATTCATATCATAACTTCAAAACAAAAATGAATTTAATTTTGGCTTTAAAAAACCGAATTACAATGATTTCGCATACCTCACTATTAAATAAATACCTACGAAAATTAAAATTAATTTTAATCAATCATTCATACCCAGCTGGTTTAGTTCAAAGACTCTTATACAAAACACCTAATGCCAATAATTTTTTTAACTTCCTTGGCATCAATGTCTGATTTAAATGAAACAAGACATGAGAGCTTTGCTGTTGGAGTAACTGACGAAGTGGTTTCTACAAACAAATTTTCCAAATTTTGTACCATTCCTTATATTGAAGGTCTTAGTAATAAATTAAATAAATTATTAGTAAAATTCTGTAATGTTCGAGTAAGTTATTACCCTCTGATTGGAGTTGGGGATTTATTTTCAAAATTAAAATAAAAAACTAAAATTGGAGATCTTACTAACATTGTTTATATGATTAAATGTAATGATTGTCAGCCTGTTTATGTTGGGCAGACTTGCAGACATTTGAATGATGGGCTAAAAGAACATAAAACAGACATTTTAAATGGAAAATCAACATCAGTAATTTTTAATCATTGTTTCGATTTGGATCATACATTCAATTTTGAAGATCCCACAATTATAGACAAAGAAATCAATTTGAAAAAACGATTGTTTCTGGAAATGGTACATATTAATAAACAAACAATGAGCATAAATAAAAGAAGTGATATTAACAACTTATCAAAAATTTACACCTATTTACTCCATTTTAAAAATTTTCGTGTTTGATAATCACCGTCGTTGTGCCTGCTTGCATGCTTCATGTCATCGAAATCGATCAAGTTATACCTATTATTTGTATGTTTTGTCAATTTGGCATAATTATATTATTATTTTTGAATGTAATTTCCCTTAACGTTACAAATAATTTGTTCGTTTTCTGATATTTTGTGGTTGGTTTGTGTGATCCTGTTCAGTGCCCTTAATTGATCCATAACTAGAAGTAAGTGTTACATGTAGTTTGTATATAAATTAAATAAAAGATTTTAGGCCCTGACGAAGGAGGCAAATACCTGCGAAAGCTTGGCGAAAAGTTAAAAGGATTTGTAATTTATTGAGACCGACGCCCTGATGAAATAGAATCAACGAGTATAATAATTAACAACGGTCAATATTTTAAGTTATAATTAATTAGTTTCCAAGTTCAGTGACGTAAGAAATTATATTATTTTACAAGAAATATCAAGACAAAACAAAGATAAAATGTCAAAATTAATTTCAATTTCTTCTAAATAATTATAATTGTATGAAGTTTCCCTGGAAGTAGATAAACTTTGATTTCAGCTGTATCGCACTTTGTTTTAATTGCACAAAACGCCCTGTTAGTTTCAATCTAATATTTTTGTATGACAAGTAAATAAATAATATAATATCATAATATAATAGAACCAATTGCTATAATTACTACGAAATCAACATGCCATCTTGCGTGGGTCCATGATCGCATCGAAATTTTGATGATGATTGGTTATGGAGATAGAAGGCGAAGTTAATTGGAAGTAGTTGCCCTCTACAATTACAATTACCATCAATTATCAGAAACTTGAAACTCACCTCACGAGACCGAGACTAAGTAGATTGATACCAAAGAAACTGCATTTCCGAGACCGAAGCACTACTTCAGAGATATTGAGCATTCGTGGTTTTTGAACCTTTTATTTTTTTATATTGAAAAAGCTGTCTACATACGCTTTAACGTTGATTGCGTCTTGCATAAAAATATAATATAAGAAACCACAAACTTCGACGAGCATTTCATAAATGTTGCCGTAAAAAAAGCGAAAACAGAAGAATTTTGATTGATTCATAATCAATGTATTGTGGAAAATCTAGCTTGCCATTAGACAAACATCTAATAATATCCGGTTGGAATAAAAAAAATCTCACTGAAGAATAATGTAGTACAAAGTCAACATAACATAAAAGTCAAAACAATCTAAAGAAAATTGTATAAAACAGAGTGAATTTTATCGTATACAAAAAGTGTTGTTATAGTCGCTCCGATATTTAGGAATGATAAACTGAAGGACGGTCTGTCTACTAACTCTAACGTTTTCAAAATCTGGAGGATTATGATATATGCAAAAAGATAAATCTCATGAGAGGACCTCTAATACAGCATCAGGTAAAATACGCCAGCTCATTAATCAAGCACACAGAAACATATAAGGAAGAAAAATATTTATTAAGTGCGCAACTTGTAGTTGTAAAGCGAACATGAGCTTCAATTTATACCGTCTGCTCAATATATCAGCCTCTTAACGCTGTCCCGCCGCTCTGATATTCTGCAAAGGCATTACGGAACAACGTACACATGCTTATGGGATGCTATTATTACCATAATAAACGAATCGGTGCACAATCCCGAGCTACAAAGCGTAACACAATTTACTCAAGTTATGTTGCGGGTGAAACTTGTTGTTGCCGAAGACGCCACATGCATGTCAATTCTGTGTGCACTGTATACGTTACAAACATCGGTACAGCTAGGGAGAGCGCTTGAACATATTTTACTGTATTATAAAATTTGGGTTAGAAATATATTTTACAACGAGTTCTATACAAATAATACAAAAAATGACCGAATGCATTAACTTTAGATGTAAATACATATGTACATAGAGACATACGTACTTATGCCTATGCTCTATACAATGTCACAAAGGCCAAAACGTTTCTATTTCATGAGTAAGATACAGTGATGCACGCGGTTGAACGGCTTTGTTAGGTCCGTATACGCAGTGTCCATTCAATAATCCTCGAGTTCTTAGTCGTATCTAGAATATAAATCATACTTTCTATACTTTAACATAGTAAAAAAAATACTGACTCATAAAGAAAGCGAAAATAACTCAATTATAGCCTGCCACATAGCAAGCTACTCGAAATTGCCTTTTAATAATTGTATTTGATAAGATTTCACCCGCAGCTCGACTTTTACAGAAACCGCGAAAACACGAAATGTACCGAGATAAGATCGCCCCTACCCTCTGCAATTTACTTTTTTGCCGAGCACGTTACGTAATAGCATTCATTAATGCAAAAGTGTCGTGCCCTGCTAAAACGTTTATCGGTGGGTATTAGTTTGTATAGGGAAATTGTGACAGGTTGTCATTATTTTGCTTAGAAAAGGAAGAAAAGGCTGAATGTTAAGGGTTCTATTTTTGGAGATGAACACATACTTAGTTGAGCACATTGTAACACCGGCAATCAGATAAGAAATAAATTTAATAAATAGTAAGGAATCATTTGCATAGTTAATATGTTATACCAATCCCATTTACAGTGGCCGTAATTTGTACATGACTGGAAATACAGGGTCATTTTTTGAAAACTACACACCTTAAATAACTTTAAATAGAGGAAAAATTAAAAATTTTGCAAAAACAGGTAAACTTTTGTTTGCAGGGGGACAACTTTTGAGATAAGTTTTTAATGGATAGCGCTTACCCTCTTAGCGGGGTAGATACCCCGTCAAAAATTTTAAATGAAACTACCCATCTTACGATACATCATTTAAAAGCTTATTACACAAGAAGTCTTGCCATGTAATTAGTTTTACTATTTTTTACCCATTGACGGGGTAGTGGGTCAAAAAGTGCATTGTAGCAAGTGGCTTATAAAATGGAATATTTTGGACTTTTTTTTAACAAAATTTATTGTCTTGCAGTTACAATAAAAATTGTCCTTACTTAAGCCTAAAAAAACTTGTTTAAAAATAATTGTTACACCTAAGCAAAATGCCAAAAATACTTAAAATTTTCTTTCGACATTACTTGATATTGCAACTCGGCAGTTTATACTGAATTGGCTAAATAATTATCTACTTTGTGTTTCCAATTTTTTGTTTCAACTTTTTGGCTACTTCTTTGGCACGACCATCTTTTTGTTCACATTCCTTTTTATAAATCGCGTGAAATTTTAAAGTGAGAGTCCAAGTGATAATGGTTTATTCAACTGCCGAAAGGGTAGAAATAATTTTTATTTACGGTGCTGAGCATAGCTGTGCTCGTGCGTCAGCAAGGGTGTTTAACGAACGGCACCCCGATAAAMATGTTGACGCTRGGTACATTCTCGATCACGTGCAGAAATTTCAAGACWCTGGATCTGTAGTAAMCAAAAAAAGGGCAGGGAATAGAGTCGTTGATGAAATGGCCCAACTTGAAGTACTTGGTCATTTTGCAATGGATCCAACTWGCTCTTTGCGTAACATTTCTACAGCCACTGGACTTTCTTATTCATCTGTAAGGAAAGTTACAAAACTGCACAAATTCCATCCCTATAAGATGAAAACTCTCCAGGAACTCGGCGAAGATGACTTCGATAGAAGACTGCAATTTTGCGAAATTATGACAGAAAAGATTATAGTAAATCCAAATCTAATAAAAAATATCTGCTTCAGCGATGAATGCACATTTTTTTAACGACTCTGTAAATAAACATAACGTCAGGTACTGGAGTGACGAAAATCCTTATATTTTTCGAGAAGGTCATACACAAGTTCCTCAGAAGCTGAACGTCTGGGCTGGAATACTTGGCAACGCATTTGTAGGTCCAATTTTCATTGATGGGACGCTAAATGGGGGAATGTATTTAGAATTACTTGATAACGTTATTGATCCCTTAATCACAGAGCAATTAGAAAACCAACGTGACCCTGAAGGAAATCCAATGTTGGATGAATACGAATTATTTTACCAACATGATGGAGCCTCACCGCATTACGCCATTAACATGCGAAATTGGTTAAATCATAGCTTTCCTCTTCACTGGATTGGTAGGCGTGGAACAATTGAATGGCCGCCACGATCACCCGATTTGACTGCTTTAGATTTCTTTCTATGGGGTCATTTAAAATCTGTGGTTTACAAAACACAACCTACTAGCCTGGACGATCTGCGAGAAAGAATTATTAACGAGTGCAGGAGGATTCCACCTGAAACTTTCCGAAAAGTGCCGCAGGGGTTCGAGAACCGTCTGTATTATTGTTGGAAAGAGGTGGTGCACATTTTGAGAATCTATTGTAAGGTTTGAATTTCTATGGTTTTGTTCACACTGTTTTTGGAGTTACAAATAAATAATTTTTCTTTTTCGTGGACATGGACTTTCTAAAAAATTACAAGATAAAATACTTTAATGTTAATAATAATGTTAAAAGAAAATTTTCAGTATTCTGGGAGTTTTTTAAGCGTCATATTTTTTACAAGTTGTTTGTTTAAATTTTGGGTTCTCGTAAGGACTCTAAAATAAAATACATTTTGTTGAAGAGAGTCCAAAATATTCAATTTAATAAGCAACCTGTTAATCTATTACCCCGTCAATAAGGTAAACGTGGTAAAACTAATTACATGACCAGACTCTTTGTGAAATAAGCTTTCAAATGATGTATCACAAGATGGATAGTGTCTACCCTGCTCAGAGAGTAAGCGCTATCCATTAAAAACTTATCTCAAAAGTTGTAACTCTGCAAACAAAAGTTTACCTGTTTTTGCAAATTTTTAAATTTTTGCTATATTTAAAGTTATTTAAGGTGTGAAGTTTTCAAAAAATCACCCTGTATAATAATCGTATTATTCATATTAACAGAAAAATTCATATTACACATATACAAACAAGATTTTCCTCTAAAAAATGGGATAAAGGAAGTAAACACAAATGTACAATAAAAAGTTATTCCATATGTTTCTATCACACTTAAAATACAATACATATATGTGGGTAAGAGTAAAAATTAGAGATAATGGTAGCCTTATAATGTTTATTATCAGATTTTTTTTTCATCCAGTGAACTGTCGATTGGAAATTCTAGCACAGCGTTGTAATCTTTCCAAAGAAAATTTTGTAGTAGAGTGCTGTTGTGAATGGTGTTACTGTCCTAAAATCAATACATCTGTTTGTAGCTGGATACCTAAATTTTAACATACTGGCATTGTAGATAAGAACATATATAACTTCCTGTAAATAAAGAAAACTATTATTAGGAATTCCACAAGTCTGATCTGAAACAGGAAATTAATATTAGCAATAGTGAAATCGAATTGATGTTTCAAACTATAAACCATGTATGGCTGAATACCAAAGAGACATATTTTCTTCCCAAACGTAAATGGAATTCACAGCTCCTGAAACAGAACACAACAAGGTTGTGAACAATAAAAATAATAAAATCAACAAATAGGGTAATTAGGGAAACAACGAATCGTTTAATTATGTTTATTGTAGGATATAATGCACTAAATAACACACATACAAACTATCGTTTTGGCAGTGACTGCAAAGAGGAAGCTCCACTCTTTACGTGGAAGATACATACAATCAGATTCCCCACATCAGCGTCGTTGGGCGTTTATTTGTGTAAAGATATCCTAAAATACAGATCATTAGTTTAGCATCATAATATTTTCCCTTTCAGCATATAAGAATGTGTGTGTTGATCACGAAAGTTCAGTGCCAGATTATTAAACAGAAACTTGCTTCTTCCATTTAACTCCAAGTAGAATCTAGACAAGCAAAAACCTAAAAAAATGAAACCAGTACAAAAGATCACGTGTTTTTGGTGATGTTTGATTAATATCACCACAAAAAAATACAATTTGTATTAGGCAAAAAAAGGATCGTATTACATGTTGCAACCTACCTATGTAATTTTAGTTTCAGTGAAGCCTAGTCCCCATCTTATCCAACCAAATGATGTAGGTGCCACAGCTTCAGTAAAAAGGCAACGGAGCCTGCAAGAAATAGAAAATTGTATTAGTTTTTGGGTTCTAAATAAATTAGAAAACGTTCAGAATGAAGACGTTATTATTTTAAACAAAAAAGCAAGATTCTGATAAGCTAAAATAAAAAATGTGGTGTCGAATATACACAGAAGTTTTTGTATATTCTGTGAGTATAATCAGGCGCAGCAGAAGGCTTTGTCGACGCTTCTTATACCTAAGCCTAAAATTTCCTTTTATTAGACATTATGAAAGCTTATAAAAATATTAAAATAATGCGCAATGCGGTGCACTAGAGATTTGCTTTCAAATTAGCTTCTATAGACTTAGAAGCCCTTTACATGTAATAACGTGGGCAGAAACTGGCTACCCTACGTCCTAAAGTGTATCCAGGCACTTCGATCTGTCAAAGATCTGACAACAGAGAAACAGCCTTTGAAACATAATCCCCAATCTCAAGCTGAACCCGAAACTGCCGTTTTATGCCAAAAACAGACGCTAAAAACATAAACTGCCGCATTCAAAATTAAGGATCCCAAAAAACACGAAAAAACACGCAATTCACCAAACAGGCCCGCAATAAAACACGATGTATGGCGACGTTTATTGTCGGTTATTGGCGCATATCTCGTTAGGTAAAATTCATTTTAAATAACAAAAACGAGGAACGGTCGCAATTTGTCCGCAAACATAAACAATCGTTCGGAGGGGCCGGTGGGGAGGGGGGGGGGGTATAAGGGCGGCCTTGCCGAACCTGGGGTGCGAATTTCGGGAGCGTGCGAGCGGGGTGGGCTGCCTTTGACATTTATATATGAAGTGTGCGTGTGCACTCAGCGACTGAAACATGAACCGAGATAACGGTAAAGTATAATGCATGGAAACTTTTCTTGTTAAGATTTTTCAGAAAGTGTGAAGTCCTGGCGGGAAATACTTGTGTTTAAGTGGGCCCCGGCATGCCATGCAGCCACCGTGAAATAACTGTGACTGAATGAACGCTATCGTGATGTGTGAAGAGGTGGAGATCAAATTTTACCTGTACTGTGGTGCCAGAATATTGTGCGAATACAATTTAATGGTCTATCTAACTTTCTCTAATTTTTACAGCTTAAAACGGTGTCAAGATGTTTAACGAGGTCATTAATAAAAATTAGGAATAATAGAAGGCCTAGCAGAATGCCCTGTGGAACACCATGTGATCTGTTAGCGGCTCGGAGCACACCTTGTCTGCATCGTTACATCTCAAAGATACACCTTGATGTCTCCCTGTAAGATATGATCGCAACCAATCCATTGGCGTACCTCTAATACCATATTTATAACAGTTAGACAATAGTAAATTGTGATTAATTACATCTGATCAAAGAATATCCCAGCAGCAAGAGAACCCTGGTCCAAATGCTTTACGATGCAGTTGTGAAAACTCAAAACAGCATCCTGCCTCGATTTATTTTTGCGGAATCCCCCGAAAAGAAGCTATTATTTCTAAAAAGTTTAAAATTTTACTGTAGTAAGCTTTCTCTAAAATTTTCGCAAAAACCGAGAGCAAGGAGATTAGCTGCAAATATCATATTTAGAGTTTTTCTTATAAACTGGTATGTGTCGATGGAAAAATTCCATGTTCAAAAGACATATTTATAAGGTCCAAGAGCTGGTCAATGACTAGGTCAATAACATGATAAAATATTCGGGATATCTATTATTTTTTGTAGAAGAATGTTCGTTTTTAATTATTGACCAAGCAGTTTTAGATTTATTCGATGACTCCTGAAGCAGCCTATTGTTATATATGATTTATTTTTTGCTATAGCAATTATACGTGAGTAATGAGCTTTCAGAATTTTGTATCGTTCAAGAATAACATCACTATTGGTTGCTTTGTAAATTTTATAAAGGTCTCTGATAGCACTACAGGTCTCCCTAACTTCAGGTGTAAACCATAGCTCTGATTTACGATTGCGTTTTTTGTACATGTATTTAGCGGATAAGCTTTGTTAAACGCATCGCAAAACAGACCATGAAACGTGTTAAACCTTCCCACTTTGCACCTCAATCCAATTTGTATTTTTTTAATATTTCGAAAATTATCGAGATTTAATTTACTATTGATATTTCTATAAGTTGTAGTAGCTATCGGTGGCTCGATAAAATCGATACATTGAAAAGAAACCATCTGCAAAAAATGATCATATCAGTGGAAATAACACCAGAAGTAATCAATTTAGAATCGACATTAGTAAAAATGTTGTCCTTTATTCTACTGGTACTTATGGGAACACGAGTAGCTTCTTTAATATACAGTGATATGGCGGTGGCCTTCAAACCGTGTGTTCATGCTTGTTTGGGAAATTATCAATGTTTTATAAAAACATCTTGTCTTTAGAATCTCCAATGTGTTTATTTGTATAACATTACTCAAAATATGTCATTTTTAAGAAGAAACTCTTTGATTTCTTCTTTATTTTAAGACGCATTTGTAAAACTTTTATTTGCTTTTTAATTCTGATTTACACCTAATTTTTGCGTTCGTTTTATATGCCCGAAATTTGGTATAATTCATAATAAAAATATTTTTTTATATTATGCACAGTGAACAATCTTTTTTAAATTATGGCTTTTGACTCTGTACCCAAAAGTTGCTTATTAATAGTGCAATTATTTGAATAAATTTCGTTTCTAGCAGAACAAAAATATTCTGAAATTTTTATTTCTGTACCCATATAGGCAGGTATGCGTTTCAGTATTTTATATTTTCCAAATTTTAACTTAAAACGCAAAGCTTTTGTTAAAATAATTACAGACAGAAAAAGTGTTTAATTTGTAGAGCCAATTTTCTTCTGTTTTTGCATTTATTACAGTATCAGATTGGTGGTACATATTACAATATGCAAAATTATGTTAGATTACGATTCCGTATTAATTATTGCAATTACATGAATTATTATTAGAAACCAAAACGGTGTTTTACAAAAAGAGCTTTATGCTTTATGAAATATTTACCCCCGTTACGAACTGTCACCTAATTTATAATTCAACACAGAATTGATCGAGGGTCCTGTAAGCAACCTATAAAAAATAAATGAACTAACCTCCCTGTCACTAATCAGCGTAATTGTTCGAGTCACCCAATGCACCACTTATGAGAAATACAGTCAGATATAAATCAGTGCAGCAGCCTTAATTCACCCAAATTCGTAAACTTTTTAAATGACATGGCCTTAATTATATGTCATTCGACTCGATAAAACCGACAAATGGAATAGGTAGCTGTATATAGAAAGTTCTGGTGTTACATCGAGTGTATTCACACAGAATATGGATTTCCCCCCAAAGTGGGCTGCCTATAACACGGGCAGATTTCTTTGCAGAGTGGCGTAGGTATCGCTTTAAATTACCTCGTTATCGGATGAAGAATGAGGCAATAAATTCTTCCCTAACCGAAAACATTTATACAAAGTAATAACTTTCGTTTCCTACGCTAAACACCGTTCTTATGTGGGTCGAGAGATATGCCTTGTATCTGCTGTCAGTGGCGTCTTCAAAAAATTTTTTGCTACAGTCCTTTTTGGTGAAATTTGTGAACTAATTTCAATCTTACTCGCGATGTACTGCCATGGACTATGAAAATGAAAAACGATATAGGATTTTTTTATATGATAGTAMAACAGTGTCATCATGAAGTTTTACAAATTTTGCTGATAATAAAAAACCGTCTAGGTCGCTTCATTTTCTAAGTCCACGATGGTACATATTTTCCTGCAGGTTTTTCGTTAAATGCATTTCCGTAGACGTAGCATATTCGTCATTTTTGATAATTAATTAAAAATGGAATTGTTCCCTAATTGTTGCACCAAACTAAAGTAACACATTTACTCTACAGTGAAATTATAGTGTTTGAAATAAATTTCTATTTAAATTTAGGCTATACAAGGTTGTTTTCTAGAATACGTAATATTGAATATAGTAAGTGGAGCATGTATATTGAAAAGCTGATAAGCTGAAGAATCGCATTGTGTTGAAGGTTTCTAATTTAAGGCTTAAACCATTTATATAAAGTATTTTTTGAAAGATGTACTTTTTGGTCCACCCAGTACAGTAAAATGTGAAGTTATACAGGATGTTTCACGAATGATAATGACCCTGACGAAATTAAAAATGCAACCCAAAATACATTTGCGGGGGTAACATTGATAATTGTTCATCGTCTGAAAAAATATAAAACGTAGAGAGCTGTATAAATTCCTAAATTTTGACATAAACTTCAATCATTTGTTTTAAGCAAATTCGGTATTGTAACACAAATTTTATTTACATTAATGTAATAAAAGCTCAAAATGTCGCCCTCTGCTATTTTTTAAGCTTGAATTCGTGCCCAAAACGATCTTTTAACATGCATTAACATTGCTGGAGTGATGGATCTACATGCATCACGTATTTTATTTTCTAAATGTTCTACACTTTTAACTGGTGTTTGGTATACTTGCTCTTTTACCATTCCCCACAGAAAAAAATCCAAAGGAGTAAGGTCCGGGCTTCTCGGTGGCCAAGGATTAATTGAACCTCTTCCTATCTATTGGTTAGGCAAAACCAAATCAAGATGGTTTCGCACTATTCTATGATAATGCGCAGGTGCCCCATCTTGTTGGAACCCTAGATCTTGTCTTACTTGTAAATTTATATATTGGAGAAGTACCGGTAAAACGTTTCTTAAAAAATTTAGATAAGTATTGCCGTTTAAATTATCGCGAAAAAAATAAGGCCCAACAATTTGATTCCCCAATATTCCACACCAGACATTCGTCGAGTAGATAGTTTGAAAATGTCCTTCTCGAATCCAACGTGGATTTTCTTGCGCATAATAATGCGTGTTATGTTTGATAACTCCACCATTATTAGAAAATCTTGCTTCATCTGAGAAGCAAATATTGTCATAAAATCTCACATTCAAATTTTGGTGTTCCTGAAAAAAGTTAAAAAAGCCAGTCTCTTAGGATAATCTGTCTCCTTTAATGCCTGAACCAATTGCAAGTGATACGTATGAAATTGATTTCCTTTAATTATTCGGTGTACTGAAGACACACTAATACCAGTTGCTCTTGACTAATTTGAGGATTTTCGTCAATCATTTCCAATACTCTAATTTCATTGTCAGGGCATGTAAGCTGTTCTTTCTCTTGACTTTTTCAGCGGTGGCCAGTTTGTCCTTAAAGTTATTTCAAGTCTCTTGAAGATTGTATCGGCAGGAGCTCTTCTATTTGGAAAACGTTGTCTGTATAAACGGGCAGCAGCGGAAGCATTTTTCTTGCATTCACCATAAAAAAATCAAAATCATATCTGTTTTTCATCAATTGAATAGATTTTGACTTTTAATAAATACAGTGACAGGAACCATAGCGCATAGCCGTCATGGATTCCCAATTTATTTTTTAAATACTACCATTATGTAAAATAACCACATTGGGTATGAGAATATATTTTGGGTTGCATTTTTAATTTCGTCAATTCAATTTGAAAATGACCACTGATTTGCCCGCCTTGGGCTTTAACTTCTACATTAGATTAATTTAATTTTAAATCGTGGATGTAGTGGAACGCTCGGTATAAAAATTGCGAAACCTCAAAAAATCTGTTCCGGCGTCCAAGGATTAATTATTATACGGAGTGATCAATAAAGCGATCTTCTTCACAAACAGTCTAATCAATGAACCACATGATCGCTATTTCGCTTACACTCCCTTAAAAAAAAAGACACGCCGCACGGCCCTGATTGGCCCAACCTTCAGCTGGATAATGGGATATAAGTCGCACCTCTTGAGCAACAAAGGCGCCAAAATGATAATAAATGACTTAATTTTGCGTGCCCGAGGATACAATCGGAGGAATAAATTACAGGCCAGGGCATAAATGAACCTGCATTCGCCTAATGAGTGTTCGAAAATCACGCGAACCATCTCATTATCTCATTTTCGAGCCCCATTTTCTTAAATACGCGCGGCAGTACTCTGTGAATCTTCACCCCCGTTAGATACCTGCAGTCAGATAAAGTTCAAAAGAGTAATTGCCTTGGAAAGGATTAACATGTTCGTTTTGGGGATTCGGGGGAGGGGAATTTATAGGTAGGCGACGCCTAGGGGAGTTCTACATAACTAAATCGAGGCACGGTACACCTACGGGGCGAATTCGTTGTTAATAGATGTGGATCTGAAACGAATGACGAGGGAAGTTCAAAGGAATCGGTTTTTTCTCGTGCAGGGTTAGGAAAATCGCTAATAAATTATTAGAAATCATAAAATCTAAACAAAAAATTACACCAATTACAAGACTATTATTCTATAAGTCCAGACAAACAATATAAAGTTACCCTACAAAGCAAACCCCCTCAACAACTATCTACGTGATACAAAATTTATATCGCCAGAGTTTCCATAACAATTAAAATTATTGCACATGAGATTCACGGGAGCTCTCGTCATGATACTACTCTTACCGACAGTACAATAGAAAAGCGGTGTATGTCTGCTAGAAATACGCGGAATACAGAAATTAGTTTTAGACAGTAGCAAAGAACAATCAATGTTATTATGTAATAGATCATAAAAAAATCCTATACCTATTTTAACTCTTCTGTGCAAATTAATAGAGCACCATGCTCTATACTCCTCTCAGGGTATACACCACATATTTTAAACAACAAATACTTTATGAACCGTCTCTGTACCCTTTTAACGCCTGTATATAACAACTATAAATTGGATAATAGATCAGTTTTCCATACTCAATTTTAGATCGCGCAAGTGCAACAAAGAGAGATTTCAATGCAAAGATATTACTGAAATTCTTGGTGTTACGAATAACAAATCTCAACGTTTTATAACACTCCAAGACCAGAGTAGTAATATGATCACTAAATGTACATGAAACATCCCATATTATACCTGTCTTTTAAAGATTCTACTCTTGTTAAGATTTGGCCGTTCGTCACATATTAATACACTAGTGGAGTTTTCTTACGAGTGTAGGAAATCGCTTTGCATTTACAAACATTCAATATTAGGTTGTTACTTACACACCAGGTATATAAATTATCAATTTAATTTTGTAATAATACACAGTCATCTAAAGTACTAACATCTGTATACAAAGATCATCTGCAAACATTAAACAATGGCATCTTATGATCAGTGGTAAGTCGTTAACAAATATTGAAAACAGTAGGGGATTCAAGTTAGACCCCTGCGGTACACCAGAGGTAGGGACAAATGAATTAGAGTGAAGACCACCGTAACACACATAGTGCATCATGTTTAGCATTCCGAAATTCAGCAGGTCCAGATTAGTAAATATCCTTGAATTTAGATAAATCGGAGGTGCAAAAATTTTTAGGTCCAAAAAGAACAAAGGGGTTAGCCTATGATGTTTAATGATTTTCGGCAGATTCTATTTTTAGCTCAAAGTCGACATACAGATGTATTTTGAGCTGGAGATTCCAAAAATTTTATCAGAAATAAGCTAGGACGTCGGGCAGTCTGATTTACTATCATGCATCGATAATAACCGTGCACTAACGCCCACCATGTCTAGTTTCCTCAACAAGATGTCGTGATCTATTTGATCAAACGCCTTACTGAAAACTGTGTAAATAGTGTCAACCTGGCCACCAGCGTCCAAAGTTTCGGCTGTGAATTGGAAAAGCGTGGCATGATTTGTCACAGTGGACCTATGTTTCACAAAACCATGCTGATTTTCTGACAGATGTGGTCGCAATTCGCAATAAATATATTTATGAACAACAGCCTCAAACAATTTTGCAAAATTGCATAAAATCGTAATTGGTCTATAGCTGCGCGCATCCCCTCTGTCACCAGCCCTGTATACAGGATAGACACATCACGTTTTACACATTTCTGAAAATGTACACTTATTCAGGTTAAAATTGAACAAAAAATACAGTGGTTCAACAAGCACATTTAAGCAGTCCTTAACACAAAAACTTGGAACTACGTCTATCCCTGCCGTTTGTTTATTCTTTAMCTTTCTACCAACTTCCAGTATGCTCACGCACCTAATCACCACTCTCAGACCACTGTCCGCTACAGGATTTGCCGGCTGATATACACTTGCGAAATAACATGCAAAGGCATTCACTATGTCCTGTAGGTCCCTGCGCATTCCTTCATTTGAGATCATATTACCCGGTATTCTTGTCGTTCGCTTCTTGGAATTTATAAAAGACCGAAATAGATTGGAATCACAAGTTATAGCATTCCAAGTGTTAATGAAATAGTTGACATACGCAGTGGACAATACTTCTTTCACCTACGATCTTAGATGGGTGCACTTCTGCCAGTAATACTGGTTTTTGATCTGTTTAAATTTCTTGTGAGATCTAGCTTTTTTATGAGACCCAGGATCGAGCCATTATCATTGACTATGCTACCGTGTTGATTCAGTTCTAGATAATTTAGAAATAAATTCATAATGATGGATTTACTACAGGAATCATGGGGATCATTCCAGTTTGGTATATTAAAATCACCAAAAATAACAACTKTTGKACGTGCGTTGYCAGTAACTCCAGAAAATATTCAAAATCTGCAGCAGAGATATATAGAGKCGCGTAATGTCTATGCTGCCACTTTMACATATTCATTATCGGCGGTCCCGTTATTTTGCCTATATTAAAAAAAGCTGCATAGCTTTGACAAAATAATATACAAAATAATTTACACAGGCCTTTACTTGGTAAGGAGCAGTCTCATTAATAAAAAACAAATTTGATTTTTTTTATAATAAATTGTAGGTAGATTTAGTAACAAAATCATCATTCTGACATTTATTATTGTTTGCACTGGTTTGTTAAACTGTGTTTTTGTGTTAGTTTCTAATTTAAAACAATGAAACTATTAGAATAAGAAAGCTTTGCAAGAAGAATTGTTCATCATTATGAGCAATACGGTAAATCACTGTGTATTCCAGGACGGCCAAGGTCCCAAAGAAACCTGAGGAACATAATTCGCATAAACACAGTGTTTACGAAGACACCATTGCCTTTTGTCACAAATGCAGCTACAATGTTGGATCTGGACAAATCAACAGTGTCTCGAATTAAATTAAAGGATTTGGAAATGAAGTCAAAATTATCAACGCCAAAAAACTTCGAAGACCAAGAAATACGTGCCAGAGGAGGATGTCGAAAAGTGTATGAGAAAACGCTACGAAAAGCTCTCATCATAGACGATGAATCGTATGCGTATAAGAAGGCAGACGTAAAATATGCTGATGAGTGAAGCCCACAGCCAAATTTTTCAAAAATATCTTGTTTGACGAACGCTTTCATCTTCCACGGTTCTATGAACTCAAAGATTTATCTTAAGGAATGCGTGAAGAAGCGATTAGCTCCCTATATTAATACACATTACAATTAAAATAATATATTTTTGGCCTGACATGGCAACATGCCATTACACGGCTGAAGTTACCGACTTTCTGCGCTCTGAGGAAAGCGAATTTATCGAAAACAAGGACAACACCCCAAATGTTCCTCAAGCGCGAGGTGTCGAAAAATTTTGGTTAATCCGAAAAGCTTGCGTGCATTTAAAAATTGTGTAATAAATATTACACACGAATACATTATCCCTATTCTCAGCATACTAGAGTTTCGTTTGTTAATCAATACGCGAATGTCAGAAGTAAGCAATAAGTGGGAATTTTAGCAAATTCGTATCGATCCCCCAAAAACAAAGGCCTGCCATTAATAATGGATCTTCCGAACAAAGTCCACAGTCGGGTACAAACGGTGCCAAGGCACATTCGGCCAGTAATAGGCACATCAAAGGGCGGGCAACATTAAAAATGGTTTATAAACCGCGCCGGTGCAAATTATAGGGCGTGAAACCAATTGTTCTGCGGTTAGGAGACACACATGCTTATATTCACATTGAATTTCGCATGTACGTGGTCATTAATAACCGGCTACTGACAGGGTGAATCGATTCATTGGTTTGCGCATTAAATTTTACAACTCTTTCGTCACATAATGCTGATAAATGTTAAGATATACGCGTCCCGAGCGCTTTGTGCCGACCGTGATCAATATATGTGGTGATAAAACAGCACGCGACGAGGATGATATCATTGGAAACGTCAACGCAGTGTAGTTAACGATACAATAATGATAACTCTCGATTTCCGGCACATGATGGTCTGAAGAGAGGAGGACACTTCAGAATACTTTACACTACCTAATACGACAATAAATTACTTTGAGTAATCAAACAATAAAAGAGGGATGGCCTCTTGGTACACATTTTTAGATAATATGTTAAATGGATTCAAAGGTGCATTCATTGTGAAACATCCTGAATCAATTAGGTAGCTTGGAAATAAGCTGATTGAACGTATGTGCTTTGTCTCACTTGATTTATCAGATAACTCTGACGATGACATGTTGTTTTCCGGGCTGGTTTCCACGTTGGTTATTAGACCTTGACGTTTCGACACTCAAGTCGGTGTCTTCCTCAGAAGTAGCTCTGAAACTGAAGTGTCACTTCTGAGGAAGAAACCTTACTACGCAGCTACTAATATTTGTTCGGAGGATTGACGAGAACTTTAATGTTTATGAGGAGCTTTTGCAGTTATGCAGCTTGAAAGGAACAACTAGATTTATTTAGCCACTTAGAACAAGCGTTAGTGTCAATGCAATTACCATGGGCAAAACTGGTGAGCGTTACAACTGATGGGGGCAGAAACATGAGCGGGCAAAACAAGGGCCTGGTTGGCAGAATTAAAACTAAACTGACAGAGATAGGTTGTGATAACCTATTTTTATATAACCTTATTTTTTCATTGTATTGTCCACCAAGAAGCATTATGCTGCAAAGTTATTCGTGATCGTGATATCTACTGTAAATTACATCAGAAAAAATGGCCTGACACACCGCCACTTTCAGCAGTTTCTGAAAGCTATGGAAGCAGATCACCGAGATGTCCTGTATTATTCTGCAGTGATGTGGTTAAGCAGAGGTGCAGTACTGAAAAGATTTTTTGATCTAAGAAAAGAAATGAACACTTTTATGGTCGAAAAAGATTAATTTGTCCCACAGCTTACAAATCCTCAATGGTTAATAAACCTTGGATTTTTCACAGATTTAACTCATGAGTTAAATATGCTGAACACGAAGCTTCAAGGAAAGAACAAATTAATATCATATATGCACACAGATGTAAAAGCATTACAAATGAGAAGCAAGCTCTTCTTAAAACATATTGACGAGAAAAAGCTGGACCATTTCCCGAATTGTAAAAACGCTGTGGAGTAAGCTGAAATAAATTTTAATTGGAAAAATGATAAAATGAAATGTGTTTTAATTCAACTACAGAATCAGTTCGACGACAGATTTACTGACTTCGAGAAGGTTTCTGACAAGCTAAAGATTTTTGTAAACCCTTTCCAATGTGATGTTGAAGATGTACCAAGTAATTTGCAAATGAATGTAATTGATCTGCAATCCAATGACACTCTTAAAAACTCTTTCTGTGAAATTAATGATCTTATTACATTTTACGGCAGTTTACCGGCTAATTTTGATGAATTGAAAATTACAGAAAAAATAAATATTGTTCTCGTCTCACAGATAAGCATTTAAGTGCCATTCTACGAATTTCAACGACAAACATGAAAGCAAATATTTCACAAATAGCCAGTGAAATACAGCCTCAGGAATAACACTAACTTGCATGTTAGAGAATGTTCACATCTAATTCGTCTGTATCTTTTTCTCATTTTTATTTCTCATTGCTTCTCATTGTATACAAAATGATTTCAGTTATTATTAACTGTTTATCATAATCTGTTTGTCATTGTTCCTACTTGAAAGGATCATGATCAATAAAATGTAAAAGTAAATATTTGTGCTTTGCATTTTTAATAACATCAATATAGGTACCTACTAAAAAATCAAAAGTGCGGTCCGCTTTTACTTAATTACTGCCACATCCAATGGATGGGAAGTATTGTATCGCGAAAAAAAATTTCAAAAATTTTTATTAGCTCATTCGCTTTAAAATGGTCGAAAACGCAAAAAACAAAATTTGAACAAAAAAAAATTTCTTGGCTGTGTGTCTGTGGTTTTGTTTGTATACACGATAACTTTCGAAAGACTTGATATATGAACTTGAAATTTGGTAAACGTATAAATCTCAACTACCCAAAGCGACCTATTGTTTGTGGGGTAAGTAGGATATCGGGAAGGGGGCGAAATTGGGGGGTAACTACCCTTTTTGCAAATTTTTATTTTTTTTATTTTTTTCGTTTTAGTATGTGATTAGTAGTATAACTGCGAGTATTATTCGTTCTTAAAAACCTTCGGTGCAGTAAACTGTTTAGAAGATATTAGGAAAAAAGTGTCACTTAAAGAAAACGGTTTTTCCTAAATATCTCCAAATATATTTAATATATTCAAAAAATGAAAATGCCATCGGATATGAAATAAAATTTCTCACAAAAAATGTCTTAGAAAATTTATTCAAAATTTTGACATTTTCGAAATTTCCAAAAAACTTATTTTGGTCCTTGCTCGTACGATTTTTTTTATATTTTGGTATTATATAGAAAATCAAATTTCTGATCAGAAGGCACTCTTGTATTTTTGGTTAAGTTAATAATTTTCGAGTTATTTGAAAAAAAAAGATTTTAAAATATATATATATTTTTGCTAATATCACAAACAAAATGCTCAAAATCTGATTACTAATCGTACAGTATAAGAAATAAAAACGTAAATGTCATTTTGACAATTGGATGTGGAAATATTGATTCAATTTACAGCGGTTTTTTTTCACTATGTGGCCCCTAACAGCTAAAAGGTTGCCGACCGCTGGTCTAAACCACTATTAGAACGAAATTCGATTAAAATAACCGGCAGCGGTCCCTAGCAGATTTTGAGTTTCGGCTCAACCTACCCTAGGCCCTTAAAACAATCAAAATAGATTTAATTCTCTATAGCGGCCTTTTCCAAAGTCTACATCCAATGGCGTTTAGGCAAAACGCGTATAAATCAGCATCCTTTGATTCAACAACGTCGGTAAAAACGTATGTGACAAACGCGCTCATCCCGGGGTGATAAATAACGCATTTGTATGCAGCCCTCTTAGAGTATATTTATTTCAATACAGCTCAATAGAAGTGCGCCCTCGGAGTCCCCGCGGTCTCGCGCGTATACAACAAAATGCTTTTATCAAAAATGGTTCTCGCCGAAAAAGTATATGGAATTTACGGCGGCGGCGATCCGAACTTCTCGTACACGGACCAACAAACCAGGTAGTTTTAATTGATTATCGAACCCATGCCCGGGGCCACCGTGAAATAAACGTAATGCCCGGGGGACCATGCGGAACTGAAATATCTCAAAACGAATAAATATCGCGGCGGGCATGGCGGTCGTTTTATTTCCTGCCGTGACTTCTGTTGACCATATTTCTATGACCCGCGGCGCTGCGAGTTTCAAAGTTTAATACAAGTACAGCTTTAACTCCGTTCGATATTTGTGAATTTTTAAAGTGAATTAGCGGCGTGCTTGTTGTGCCCACGGCCTACGGGGATATATCGCTTTGTTTCAATACCTGGCGAATTTTTGTTGTTTCAGTTTGCGGGGCTGGGTTCAGAAAACATCGCTCCAGCCTGCAGGAATGCTTTCAGGATGGCAGATTTTGTAAAAGGAGGTAGTTCTCTGTTCCCTTTCTATTGTTATCTCGAATATATCTGGTCTTTCCCAAGATCCCAGCATTAAAAATGTCGTGTAGATCGACTACACTGGGAAATATAATGAATCACATTTAGGTTATAATTAATCGTGAAAACTACTATATGTTTTTATGCCGATAGAATCATCTTGAAGAGCCTCAGTTTGAAAATAATTAACAGAATGGATAGAAGAAGCCAAATGTAGTTTCTGCATTATAATTTAGTGTCTTCGACCCACTTCCTAAGATCAATCCTACCATCACGATAACCAGTGCGTTCAACTTTTAACACGTTCACGTTCTTACACAAAGTGTTATCTTGGGTCAAAAATGGCTGCCCTAGTTCAATTAAATGAATAGTTCACTTTTTTAATTCGCAGGACGCTTCTCATTTTGTAATCCTGCGGACTTGTGTCATATAACATACAACAGTTCGTTGACGTTTTGTTTTAAGAAAGCTACACGCATGGGCGTATACCGAAGGAAGGGGGGCAGCTGCTCCCCCCCTGGACCCGGGTTGCCAACTCAAAAATTTATAGGCAAGTGTATTTCACAATTTTCATCCAGAACTCATATTTGACCTTTGCAAATGACCTTCTCTAATAAGTCGTTGTCAAATGGTTTCCAAGCTTAATCGATGCCAAGTGCGTTTTGAAGCTGTAACTGCAACATTCTTGTTGTTACGAATCGTTGTCTCAGGACGGATATAGCTTTAAAGGACTATCTTGGTCAGGATGAGTCATAACACGATTTCTGCTTAGTTGAGTTCTTGTACCTTTTCCTATAAAGATTGTTCAACTAACTACTGTTATATGGAACCATATCAGAATCTGTCTGTCATATATTCGGTGATAATTCTAACTTTTGTACTAAATTTCTAAATTCACATTACATTTTAACAATTAATACAAGAAGAAACTAAAATCCCTCCGAACTCACGTTTATGAAAGTCAATTGATTTAATATAAGTTTTAGGAATCCAGTAAAAGCATTATCAGCATGAATTAAAACCAGGTGTGTTGTTAAAAATGCAATTAAATATATTTCAGTTTATTTAAATGAAGCTTAATTTGGTTAAAATATTAAGTAGTCGGTTAATTTTTGAGAGCAATGCACTGACGATCTCAGAAGGTTGGCTTGACGCATAATGCCGAGGCATTTGTCATTCTGAGTTTTAATAATGTTAGTTATACATCGAGTCTCTTTCCCTGGGGAGTAGAAATTGCTGGAATTGTATCTTTAGCACATATACATATGAACTCCCAGCTTAAATTTCTAAAGCTTCTGGTGTGAGAAGTTGAAACTGTACTAAAACCGCATCGGTTAATGCATTAATCTTTGATATGTGTTAATTCTGAATCAGCAATCGTGCTCCTATAGTGGAACTTTAAGGTGAAAATTATGTTCTTTTGGTACTTCGTATGATATCATTATACATTATGTAGATCACAGATCTTTATTCTCCCAAATAAAAGTATCAACTCATTTTTTGTTACACGCGAGAGCGATGCAACTGAATGCGCCTCACCTAGCTGAGTTCATCAATAACGGAATTAGTAATAAAGAGGGGCTTACATATATTGCAGAAAATCCACGAAGATTATTCTTGGAATAAATACTTCATTAATTACCTAAGTAAGTAAGTATCTTATAAACATTTATTATTTCTATTTATGTTGAATTATACTCCAAAGGACGTTCCTGCTTTGCCTTCCCCTAGACCATGGGTACGCCCATGGCTACACGTGTCGGTGTTCGAAACATAATAGGTACCTTAATTGTTAATGAAACTTGAATTATGAGATATATTAAAATTTGTAATTAACTTAATGGCTTTGGAAATACAATATAGGGAATGCAATAAGCAATAACTTCACGAATACATAATACAACTACAATCAAAATAATTGCAAATATTCTAACATACACATACAAGCCTAGGTACGACTTCACTTGTGTAATGCACCGTTTAAAAAACATCCCTCTTATTTTAATAAACTCAAACTTTGCATACTTATGTGAAATTATTAATTTAATTTGGGTTAAAACTTTTACAAGTAGATAACCGTTGTGCAAGCAAGCCGGACTTTGACGTTCATGAATAATAATATGTTAACTTGCAAAAAGCAATAGAAAAGGTTTATTCTATAAAAAAGCATTTATAAAGTATAACGTATTATTTCTGCTAATGTTCGTCAAAATTAATTTTGTTTACATATTATATAAATTTCTTATCAGGGAAAACTCTTGTTTATTTTGTCAAGCCTCGAGGTTTGGTTCTCCTTTTCGTCAGAGTGTCTATTAGTGAAAAGTCATGAAGCAGGGTATATTACAAACTGTCTTACTTACATACAAGTTAAGTTCTTCTATTAACATTAATTACAATAACATAACATCATTATTTTCGATTAATTTGGTATCTGATAATTTTTGACATATTTCATAATAACAAAAAAATAAACTGATTAATCACTGAAGATTTAAATATTAAATCCAATTAATGCTAGTAAATGAATGGACCATCAAGATATAAAAACAATGGAAATAAACTTCTGGACAAAATTAACGTACCGCAATAATTAACCTAAATATTTACAATATAAACACAAAATAAAACTAAGTTACATTAAAATAATAATGAACACCTACACTTTAAGTCTAACATGACCTATAATTGGCCCAATTTATCTCCTCTACTTCTTATCACTGCATTCATGATTCGAGGTATGCTTAATATCAAATGTTCTGTTCAGTATTTTCCCTTGCTTATTTTTTATCTGACCTGCAATGTATTTTTTCATTTTTGGCATTCTTTAGTATTTTATAAAATAGTTTCTGGTTTGCTTTGCTGTTTTCCTCCATTTTCATCCCAAATTCTTCCCAAGCCTCCCTTTTGGCTCCTTTTACCAAGTCTTTGACTTTTATTCTCTGCTCTTTGTATCGTGTGTAATTTTCTATTGTTCGCTTTGCAATATATTGTTTCCATATTTCTTTTTTCTTTGCTACATGGCTTTTTATCTCCTCATTCCACCAATGAGTGTGTTTTTTTCCTTTTGTCTACTAAGATTTTTCCACACACTTCCCTCGCTGTGCTCACTAATATTTCCTTAAATTTCATCCAGACTAGTTCTATATCATCTTCATCAACAACATATCGCATTGAATATCCTTCATTTAGGAGAATCGATGCTCATACTGCATCTTCAGTTGACCGATTTCGTTGGTGGTTCATTTTTCTTACTCGATTTACTCACAAATGGACCTCCAAACATGTATGTAATAAAAATAATTACAGCCAAAAGTTTGCTTCTCGCATACACTACTTTGATCAGCACTGTTTAAGAATTATACAAAATGCACAGATTTATTTGAAGCTTTATCAACTTCGACTCCAATTTCTCATGGAAAAGCTTACGAACTACTTTCAGTGCAGCACAACAGCCGTCTGCAGTTACAGATGTAATAACCAGCTATTCTAATACTGGAAAGTTTCACAGGTAGTCTGGCTAGCATGGTGAATACAACGAAGGGCGCTGCTTTTGACACCAATGAATTCAAAACAGCGCCACTGAAAAATTGGAAGGATTATGCAGATATTGCCCGGGCTGGCCCGTAGCGCCAGATACATTTGTTTCTACTGGTGTTTGTTCGCAAGGCATGCTTTAATTAGTTTTTCTGGTACGCTACTGGCGCCTTAGGCTGTTGGCGCGCTATTTATTGTTGGTGTGGAACTAGATATGGACGACGGAAATAAATATCGGGGCTTAGGCGTATTAATTTAATTGTGCTTTTTGCTGAGGCTGCTTGAAAACGACGCGAGCAGCGAGGAATATCAAAAAAAATTAGAAAGAAGAGAAAAAGCAAGTGAAACCTTCCAGTTTAAGTAAACACCGTATTTATGCCTCTATAAGAATACGAATAATAATAATAATAATAGTCTTTATTTCCCCTTCAACACAACCTTTATAAGATTCTCAACAGAGTATGTAGTTCATTCCAATAATTGATGGCGTAAGTTTGGAACCCAAATTCCTAAGATTTAAGTTATGAACATCTGTTCTATAAGTTAATTTGTTTAGCGTGTACGGCGGATATTCACTCTGAAGGATCTTGTAAAACAAACAGGGCATATGGGCATTGTAAACCTGAAGAGACAAGTTTCAGTTTCTGCATGCTAATGAATGTTTATTCACACATTTTCAGCTATAATCATCCTCGCTTATCTAATTCAGGCGCGAGATAATTTACGAAAACCGTGGATCCCTACCGACACCACCAGATATCTGTTCTGCAGGCTACATACAAAAAGGGCTCCAGCATAATATCTGGGGACCGTGCTCATGCGGACAAAACACTGAAATAGCCAGCAGCATTAACGTAATGGATGCCTTGTGAATGACCATAACTGCGACGACTAAGGTTCTCGCCACTGAACTAATTAGTATTTATATCTGATGTTATAAATTGCCTAATTCAATTACAGGTTTATATTTCCGTTTTCCACTCATAGCGTTTAAGTCCTGTATATGAATGCTAGGTAATTTAATTAAATTTACGCTTATTGATAGTATTAAAGCCACCCTATGCTGAAAGTCTCAGAACTTGATAGCGTACTACCTTAAGACTATTAGCCTTGAAACATATAAGTTATTTTATCTCAGTTTTCTAATTAATGGGCTTTGAACTTTTTCTTTATCTATTAGATGAAATATGTATGTCCTCCATTATTGCTTAGAGCCAAACGAAAAGCTTATCAAACAGTTAGATGCAAAAACAATCAAGCTGTACCTTCGAAATCTTCAATATTGCTTCAAAACATGTACTTCTGTTGATGTAGTCAACAAAGGCAACATGATCAATGAAACTGTTCAAGATACGTCCTATAAAAGTGACAATAATAAGAATTAGGTGACAGCACCTTTGGTAATTCAAGATCTTGTTGTTTTGATCTAAGCAATTATTGTTTTTGATGCATGCATTGACCAGCAGACTACCGTGGGGCTTCATTTGAGTTTATATTTGGAACGTGTTCTTTAATCCTATTCCTAATGGCTCCACCTGATTGTCCTGCCTATACAATATCATACTGCATACAATTTTAGTTGGCGTTTTTACCGCTTTTGTTTAACGTAATGGTTTGTAGCTTGTTGTTAACTAGAACGCTGCCCGAAATACGTTTATTTACCTTGACTGCTTTTATTCCGAATCCATTGGGCCTATTTTTAACACAGGCACCAACAACCTTGATATAATTTAGTATTGCAAAAATTTTATTTATCATTTATGTTGGTATTATCCATTCCTAAAGGCTTATTGTTTCAAACTTTTCCTTTCTAAGTGGTATATTTACTACTCTATCTATTACGCTACAGAATACGCAATGCTTAATTTACAATGATTGGTTCCAGAAAAGCTCATTTAGGGAGAAAGAAATTAAACGACTTGAAGCATAAAAAAGACAAGAAAGGCATTATGTGATATTGGCGATTATTTTACTTTGGTCGCGAAATTTCTTTACCCTATATATGGATTGGCATTTAGGTAATCGTGTTAAAATGTTGTTATAGAATTTACATGATCTATATGATGGAGTATTAAAGTAATAATAAAACTGCCTCAAAATTATTCAGTTTTTGCGAACCTTTGATAAGCTATATAATATTCTTAACTTGTAGTTTTCTTCATTTGATATCAAGTGTTTTCAAGGTTTTAAAATGCTAGTTACGTAAATAAATTAGTAAATACGGTTTATTAAACCATCCAATTATCTTGGTAATCATCCTTTTTTAAGTGACAATGGTATTGCCTTTGCAAGAATTGCAAATAGTTAGCATTTTCTGCATATTTCTGTTTTATGCTTTTTATTTATTTTTATTTTGTATGTTTTAATTTGATATCGTACCTCCACATTCATATTGTTGGGTTATTTCTTGTTTCTCCATTTATGACATTGTCTGAAGCTAATTCTGTAGTTACATCTAATATTTCAAATATTTTTGGATACTGGTGAAACTTCATTATAGGTACATATCGTTAGTTCTATCATCAAAAGTTGTATTATACAGTTCCTTATTTAATTCTGCATTAATTAATTTGGAATCCTCACCAACCATCAAAAAACTAATTTAAATAAAATAAATTTTAGTATTATTTCATGGCTAATAAGTTTTGAAATAGTATATTACCAGTTATAAGATTAACCTTCAAACTCAAGCGAGATCTTTACAGTTAAGGTTGACGACCCTTGTAAACAAAAGGGATATGGACAATAATTATGGACACTTGAGTTTAGTAGAGTTTTAATGATCTCTCGAAAGGATCGGTATAAAAACATTGTTAATCCAAAAGGTAGTGTTATTGTGTTACCTTTCTGTACTAATTTATAAAGCTCCGAACAGCAGCAGTAAAAGAACCGAAGTTCAAGAATGCATAATTAGAGCAGAGTTATATTTTGAAGATCATTATATGGATCAGATTATGTCTGAGTAGGATTTAATTGTCCTGCATTTACCTCAGTGTCATTCTATTTTTAACTCCATCGAAATGATATTGGGGCAATTCAAAGAAAAATTAAGGCACAGAAATAAGTGCTTTCTCACAGTAAGTACCTAATTTAGTTCTATTGTAAGAAACGGATCCTCAATAATCTCACTAATAGCCATGGTGAGTCATAATATTTTGTTATTAGTGACAAGGAAAGTGTATTTATTGTAAGACTTTCCTCAACTTTTAATAATAAAGTAATCTTTTATACAGGGTGTCAGTTAAATGATGTCATTAATTTTAGATGGCCATTCCTGAGCGAATTTTATGAAGAAAACCTTTATAAACGTATGTCCTAACTTGTTTCGTTTTCGACTTACAGAGTGTCAAAGTTTTGTTTTTTTTTTGTTTTTTGTAAATACTTTCCGATCTAATAACCATATCTCGATGAAATTCGGTATATGGAGGTTTTTCGGGGCGAGCTATTCAAAAATGTTATCGAATTTGTGAAAACTCGTAGAGGGCGCCAGCTGCACTAATATCATGGTGTCAAATCGGTCATAACTTTTTAGCGCGCTATGTTTCGACAAGCAGCACTCTTGCAACTTATTCCCCTGGCAATTCTAAGCAAAAAAGATACTCTTTGTCAAAAGCTCTCGGAGCAACCGTTTTTAAAATAATGGCGATTAAAAGTTGTTATGAACTCATGAGAAGACCTATTCATTTTACTAATCAACAGAATCATGGCTGGCCATGACTGACCTGATGGGTCAGTTTGACGTTTTCAGACGCCAGTTTGACGCTTTCAATTTTGTTTGAAGTAGAGTTTATCTTAGCAAATTTAGTAAAATGAATTTTGTTGAACAAGCTGAAATGCATTTTGTTTATGGACTTGCGGATGGAAACGCTGCAGAAGCCAGAAGAATTTATCAAGCACGTTATCCTAACAGAGCCGTTCCATCAGAAAGAACTTTTGTAAGATTGCATGCTAGATTGTGTAATACTGGATCACTAAATAAACACGATGAAGGTCCTGGGAGACCTAGAGTCCTAATGACGCCAGAGTAGGAGGAAGCAATTCTTCGAGAAGTTGAAAATAATCCTTCAACAAGTACTCGAAAATTAGCGTTACAGTTTAATGTCTGTCGCCACAGTATTCAATCGGTGTTGCATGCAGATTTATTGTATCCCTACCATGTGCAAAGAGTACAGGCATTGCTGCCAAGAGATTTTCCTACACGACTGGGCTTTTGCCAGTGGTATCACCAACACCTTGGAAACAATCCCAACTTCAGGTCATTAGTTTTATTTACTGATGAAGCAAATTTTTCACGGGAAGCTATTATTAACTTCCACAACAATCATTTTTGGAGTCATGAGAATCCCCATGCTGTTGTAGAACGAGGATTTCAACAACAATTTTCAGTGAACGTTTGGGCGGGAATTATTGGTGATTATATCATAGGGCCACATTTTCTCCCTCTGCGACTAAACGGTGAGACATACAGACAGTTCCTAGAAGAAACATTGCCTCAATTGCTAGAAAATATCCCACTGCAAACGAGGCAAAATATGTGGTTTATGCACGATGGGGCACCTGCTCACTTTAGTCTTACCGTCCGTGAACACCTTAATGCAACTTTTGATCAACAGTGGATTGGCCGTGGAGGACCTCAACTTTGACCACCAAGATCGCCCGATCTTAATCCACTGGATTATTTCTTTTGGGGTCATCTCAAATCCCTTGTTTATGCAACGCCAGTGGTGGATGAGGAGCACTTGCGAAATAGAATTTTAATTAACGTTAATTTTATACGAAACACTCCAGGAATTTTGGAACGTGTGCGGCAATCGATGAGGAGAAGACTTCATGCTTGCATAGCAAGTGCGGGTCCCCACTTTGAACATTTAATTCGTTTTTAATTTTTTTTTGTGATTCTCTTAAATAATTGTTAATTAAATTACGTTATTGAATTATCGATAATCTTTTTGATGATATTTATTGAAACTTTTAATCGCCAGTATTTTAAAAACGGTTGCTTCGAGAGCTTTCGACCAAGAGTACCTTTTTTGCTTAGAATTGCCAGGGGAATAAGTTGCAAGAGTGCTGCTTGTCAAAACATAGCGCGCTAAAAAGTTATGACCGATTTGACACCATGATATTAGTGCAGCTGGCGCCCTCTACGAATTTTCACAAATTCGATAACATTTTTGAATAGCTCGCCCCGAAAAACCTCCATATACCGAATTTCATCGAGATATGGTTGTTAGATCGGAAAGTATTTACAAAAAACCAAAAAAAAGCAAAACTTTGACACCCTGTAAGTCGAAAACGAAACAAGTTAGGACATACGTTTATTAAAGGTTTTCTTCATAAAATTCGCTCAGGAATGGCCACCTAAAATTAATGATATCATTTAACTGACACCCTGTATATCTACATACATTTTATATTTTATAGCCCATCGGATGAATGCTTCACAATTAGTGCACGTTTGAAATCTTATTGAAAGATTTTTTTAATCGGATTATCCATGAGAAGTAACACAACACGCTAAAACCATCTTCTTAAGCGTTTGAAGCGGGTAACCGGCTAAATGGAACCACGCGTCAAACGCAACCCCTAATTAGAAAGGGCGTTTAGAGTTCGGTCGTGGTTCAGTGCATTTCCTGTTAACAAGTATCAGCCCGTTCATCTGTAGGGCGCGTATGTTGCCGGGATTGTCTAAACTGTTCTCCGAGGGTATTGTCTACAGATCTGTGTGGGATAAGCGCCGTATGTTCTCTCGCCGTGGATCTGCTGCACTGCAGACATTGCCGAGAACACAAGGCTGTCATTATCATGTTTTTCAACGCCCGCTATCAACTATAATCCGATTAACCATATATTAGTACACGGGGGATTACGTTGCCATTGCTTAGATGCGTGTGAAATTTTCTCTCGCTCCGTACTCGGTTCGTACTGACACATTTCTGGCTAATTAATTGGAATATGGCAGCTTTCGGTGAGGAAAACCAACTTTCAAACCAGCAATACTAAAATTAGCGTACAAATACAGGGTGATTTTTTGAAAACTTCACACCTTAAATAACTTTAAATATAGCAAAAATATAGTAAACTTTTGTTTGCAGGGGGACAACCTTTGAGATAAGTTTTAATGGATAGCGCTTACTCTCTGAGCAGGGTAGACACCCCTTTAAAAATTTTAAATGTAACTATCCATCTTGTGATACATCATTTGAAAGCTTATTTCACAAAGAGTCTGGCCATGTAATTAGTTTTACCACGTTTAACTTATTGACGGGGTAATAGATTAATAGTGCCTACGAAACAGGTTGCTTATTAAATTGAATATTTTGGACTCTTTTCAACAAAATGTATTTTATTTTAGAGCGGAAATAAAATTTGTTCTTACGAGAACCCAAAATTTAAACAAACAACTTGTAAAAAATATGACACTTAAAAAAACTCCCAGAATACTGAAAATTTTCTTTTAACATTATTATTAACATTAAAGTATTTATCATGTAGTTTTTTAGAAAGTCCATGTCCACGAAAAAGAAAAMTTATTTATTTGTAACTCCAAAAACAGTTTGAACAAAACCATAGAAATTCMAACCTTACAATAGATTCTCAAAATGTGCACCWCCTCTTTCCATMCAATAATACAGACGGTTCTCGAACTCCTGCTGCACTTTTCGGAAAGTTTCAGGTGGAATCCTCCTGCACTCGTTAATAATTCTTTCTCGCAGATCGTCCAGGCTAGTAGGTTGTGTTTTGTAAACCACAGATTTTAAATGACCCCATAGAAAGAAATCTAAAGCAGTCAAATCGGGTGATCGTGGCGGGCATTCAATTGTTCCACGCCTACCAATCCAGTGAAGAGGAAATCTATGATTTAACCAATTTCGCACATTAATGGCGTAATGCGGTGGGGCTCCATCATGTTGGTAAAACAATTCGTATTCATCCAACATTGGATTTCCTTCAGGGTCACGTTGGTTTTCTAATTGCTCTGTGATTAAAGGATCAATAACGTTATCAAGTAATTCTAAATACATTTCCCCATTTAGCGTCCCGTCAATGAAAATTGGACCTACAATTGCGTTGCCAAGTATTCCAGCCCAGACGTTCAGCTTCTGAGGAACTTGTGTATGACCTTCTCGAACAATATAAGGATTTTCGTCACTCCAGTACCTGACGTTATGTTTATTTACAGAGACGTTCAAAAAAATGTGCATTCATCACTGAAGCAGATATTTTTTATTAGATTTGGATTTACTATAATCTTTTCTGTCATAATTTCGCAAAATTGCAGTCTTCTATCGAAGTCATCTTCGCCGAGTTCCCGGAGAGTTTTCATCTTATAGGGATGGAATTTGTGCAGTTCTGTAACTTTCTTTACAGATGAATAAGAAAGTCCAGTGGCTGTAGAAATGTTACGCAAAGAGCTAGTTGGATCCATTGCAAAATGACCAAGCACTTCAAGTTGGGCCATTTCATCAACGACTCTATTCCCTGCCCTTTTTCTGTTTACTACAGATCCAGTGTCTTGAAATTTCTGCACGAGATCGAGAATGCACCTAGCGTCATCATTTTTATCGGGGTGCCGTTCGTTAAACACTCTTGCTGACGCACGAGCACAGCTATGCTCAGCACCGTAAATGAAAATTATTTCTACCCTTTCGGCAGTTGAATAAACCATTATCACTTGGACTCTCACTTTAAAATTTCACGCGATTTATAAATAGCAATGTGAACAAAAAGATGGTCGTGCCAAAGAAGTAGCCAAAAAGTTGAAACAAAAAATTGGAAACACAAAGTAGATAATTATTTAGCCAATTCAGTATAAACTGTCGAGTTGCAATATCAAGTAATGTCGAAAGAAAATTTTAAGTATTTTTGGCATTTTGCTTAGGTGTAACAATTATTTTTAACAAGTTTTTTTAGGCTTAAGTAAGGACAATTTTTATTGTAACTGCAAGACAATAAATTTTGTTAAAAAAAGTCCAAAATATTCCATTTTATAAGCCACTTGCTACAATGCACTTTTTGACCCACTACCCCGTCAATGGGTAAAAAATAGTCACACTAATTACACGGCAAGACTCCTTGTGTAATAAGCTTTTAAATGATGTATCGTAAGATGGGTAGTTTCATTTAAAATTTTTGAAGGGGTATCTACCCCGCTAAGAGGGTAAACGCTATCCATTAAAAACTTATCTTAAAAGTTGTCCCCCTGCAAACAAAAGGTTATCTGTTTTTGCAAAATTTTAAATTTTTCCTCTATTTAAAGTTATTTAAGCTCTGAAGTTTTCAAAAAATCACCCTGTATAAAATTTAGAATGGGAGAAGAATGGGAAGAATCGTTTAGATGTGTCCAATTTTGGTCGTTTAAAATTTTGTTTATCTTTAATATTTCTAAAAAGTCTAATAAAAATGCATGTGTCTATGCTATACAGATACTACAGATCGTATCAATTAGGTAGCTTGGAAATAAGCTGATTGATCGTATGTGCTTTGTATCACTTGATTTATCGGATAACTGACGATCGTTTCGACCAATACGGTCATTGTAAAAGACCTTTGAGACCGGTTGTTCCCTACATTAATGCCCCATCGTATAAATTATGCAAATTCGCCAACAACATTTTAACACAATCAATTGAATGCCAGTCCAAATACAGCGTGAAGAATTCCGTAGGTTTCGCGAACAAGGTAAAATAATTATCAATACCAAATAACGCTACTCTTGTGTCCTTTAATTTGTTCTATCCCCTAAATGAACTTTTAACAATCCTCAAAAATAAAACAAAAAAAAACTGAACTTCTGAATATTGCGGAAATTTTTAGGCATATGAGAGTGTACAGAAAAGAAAGGGGTAATATTGTCTGTATCCTGAAAATCTGAAAAGAAAGGTATGGAGAAGGCTGGCTTGGCAAAATCTAAAAAGAAAATCTTAGTATGAAGTTCTTTTTTATAACTAAAATTTATATAATTGTGCAAGGAGTTTATAAATGTGAGAAATTTAGTTATATTATGTAGATTGTCATCGTTGGCCACATCAAATTATTTATATACGAGGCATGTTTTTTAAGTAAGTACCGTTTTAGAATTAAAAAAAGACGTCAAAGATATTGCAATAATGTCATCTTACATAAAAGCCTGTACCTTAATCTACTTTTCTACATAATTTCCGTGAATATTGAGGCACTTGTCATAACGTGGCACCAGTTTTTGAATACCCTCCTCATAAAATTCAGCCGCCTGATTTCTTAACCACTGTATCACAAATGTTTCGACTTCGTTATCGTCTTGAAGACGCTGACCACCCAGGTGTTTCTTCAAGTGCAGGAACAAATGGTAGTCGCTGGGCGCCAGATCAGGGCTGTATGGAGGATGATCTAGAGTTTCCCATTTAAAAGATTTGATGAGATCTTTGGCCCGATTAGCCACATGTGGACGGGCATTGTCATGCAGCAAAACGATACCCTTACTCAACTTGCCACGTCTTTTGTTCTGGATTGCACGACGCAGATTGTTCAATGTCTTACAATAAGACGCTGCATTGATTGTCTCATTACAAGGCAGAAACTCCACTAGCAATACTCCTTTTCTGTCCCAAAAAGCTGTGCACATGATTGTCGCCATTCCATGGATTGTTGTTTCGATTCTGGTGTGACGTAGGCCACCCTATTTCGTCACCAGTAACAATTTGGTCCAAAAAATCTTCACCTTCATTGTGGTACCGCTTAAGGAAAGTCAATGCACTGCCTAAACGTTGGGTTTTGTGCAAATCCGTCATTTTCGAAACCCAACGTGAACACAATTTCCGGTAATTCAAGTTCTCGGTCACAATGCGATACAAAACACTACGAGAATATTGAGGAAAGCAGTCGCACAATGATGAAATTGTAAAGCGTCTGTTTTCTCTCACCTTTTCGTTCACTTTCTGCACCAAATCTTCATTAACGACCGAAGGACGCCCACTCCGTTCTTCATCATGCACATTTGTGCGGCCATCTTTAAATGCTCTCACCCATTTCCTTACCATTCCATCACTCAATGTTTTGTCCGTAAACTTCACAGATCTCACGATGAATATCGATCGGTTTTACGCCTTTAGCACTAAGAAATCGTATAACAGCCCGTACTTCACAATCGGCGGGACTCACAATTGTCGGAGGCATCTTAAACACTCATAAACAACGTATACAATGAAGAATCAAACTGTAATGGCGTCAGTGCGTAKACAAGAGATGTAGGTAACCAGCGCGAATGCGCGGAACGCCGACCGTAGCGCTGCAGAGGCGGAATCGCAAAACGGTACTTACTTAAAAAGATGCCTCGTATAAATAATAATGATCAATTAGAATTTCTAAGTAGCCGGCTACTTAAAATATTTAAACATTCACAAATTTTGTAACAAGTCCAGGCTATTTCTCTGAACCGTTCATAAACAATCAACATGTATTATTTTTCCGCTATTGGCTCAGAAAATTTCAAACGCTAATCACAATCATCTTGATTGAGTTCGTCAGCTAGACAAATTTTGTATGGATTGAATTCGCAGTTTTTTAAGAACCCATTGAAAAAGAAAAAGATTCTAGTGTTCAATGCCTTTTTCTTATCAATAACTTCACTAATGGGAGTTATTGTGTGCTAACTTTCGGACCACATTAAAGAAGATTTTGTTGTGGATAGATTTTAATAGAGTCTAATATAACCTGCGTTTCCTTTAAAAATAGGGACACATTTATTAATAATTAACTGCGTTATTTTCTCTATACAGTCTGTTCTGTGCTCCCATTATCTTGGAAAGTCGGGGAGTAGGTGTGAATTTTGATTAGCATGCAGTGTCAGCCTTGATGGATTACATACTGCATTACTGCCTTGCATGTCTCTATTGTAATGCCATTTTTCCACGCTTGCATATAAGCGGAGACTTGTTAGGCCATGAGTTATTGTGATGATCAAAGGTATTGAAGTAATTATTGGGTTTTCATTTATTAGCTCCAATACAGTAATTTTCGTATTAATTATTATTGATAAAACAGGTGTATTATCTGAGTTTAAATAATTTGCGTCATAGTACTTGAGAAAATTAACTTGCACAGTAAAAGTGTAGTTAATGTTATCGACAACTGAGAATTTGTAAGCGTTTATTAAAGATGTGGAAATTTGAGTGGGGTAATAAACAGGAGGGCAAACAAAACTTATAAGTGATGGGGGCCTTTTATTATTTTATAGTCAAACTACGGTTTGCAATTTTTGCATATTAAAAAGATTCAAATATTGTAGAGCTTATCTTCTGAAATGTAATTTTTTGAGTATATTTCGGTTTTATAACGGAATATATTTTTGTGCTTCAAAGCAACAGGTAAAAAGAATAAAAGCACGGTGAATTCTTAGCTCAGTCAACATACTCAGTGGTCTAGTTAGTTTCAGGTAATAAGCAGTTTTTGCTCATATACCCTGTTAACAGGTACATAGAATTCCTCCCAAATTTTTATTTGAAAAAGAAAATCTAAAACACTTACCACTGTTATTGTAGTTGGTTGAACACTTAATAACTCCTTGGAAGTTAACTTCTGATTTGGTCAACTTGTGCGATTTTATACAATATTATGTTACCTTCAAACAATGAAATGTTATATGGTTTGTACGTTGCGGTGTAGGTACTATTTATAATGTCCTTATTTCATTACAAAAATACATGCAAACTTTGAGCATCATTTCTAGGTATACGGTCACAGAAGGACGTGCCCTTATAAACCATAGTAACATTTCTAAAGCGAGATAAAGTACAAAAGTTGTGAGAGCCAATATAAAAGAAGACCTACTAGTATTTATATCCGTGTAATTCAAGAACTCAATCATCGACCACAACTACATACCTCAAAACCTTCCCCAATAATAATTATGTTGTACCGATAAACCCCCTCTGGGTGAAACATCACCGCCGGCAATTCATTCTAAAGGAGTCGGGTTCCATTAGAGAATTTTTTCTCCGCGATTTCTGTGATAAACCTAAGCCAACAAGAAGGTCACGCAAATACGTGATTTGCACAATCGACGAATTTCAGATTGCTTGCAGTTTATTCAGCTCCTGCTGTTGTAGTTTAAGCCGTTGAATATTTCATGTAGTGGGGCTCACTTTTCCATCTCTCCTCCCCCCGTGTAGACTACGGATTAATTCTTTGTGTTGTTTCAAAGAGACATGGCAGGGTTCGAGACTGAAATTAACATGGAAGACCTTAAGCATGGCAACGGGATTGATTTAGCAACGTGTTAGAGTGAATTACGTGTTTTATGAGATTGTCAGTTTGTCTGTGGATTAATGATAAGTATCAGTTGTGTTGGAGTTTAAAATTTCTTCAATTTTCAAAGTTAAAACGAATTTCTTGCCTTTCGAGGGAGTTAAAGTTAGTTGAAGCCTCTTATGGATTCTTTTTTGTGCATCTGTTGTTGTGCTCTTGACATTGGAGCAGTGGAAACAGCAAAGAAATAAAAATAGTTCCAAATATTTTCAAACATTTTTTATAGATTAATTTTTGTAATCTAAATAATAACTCTCACTTTGCCAAGCCCTTGGAAGTCCGCGTGTTATTTAAAAATTTGAATTTGCACAATTTGTTGTTGTTTTCTATAGTGGAAAATTGCAAACACTTGGCAACCTTGGCGAAATTTAGAATCGATATTTTTTAAGAATATTAACTTTGCGAATTACTAAAAATGGAATTTCCGAAATCGTGCGGAGGGAAATAGAATAATTGCTATAATCCTGCATGGAGGTCATTTTAAACATTTAATAAAATTGAATAACTTGTCACTATTTGTATTCATTTATGAATGTCAAATATTTTGATGTAGCTGAATGCAGAACTGAAATATCTTATGGATAACGAGTCACTTTGTACTTCTAACTTTTGTCGAACGTAAGAAGTCCGTTTCAGTAATCTTTAACTTCGCTTTTTATTTATAAATACACGCTAAGCACTCTTGAAAAGTTTGTAACATTCCCTCCAAGCGTAAAAAACGTGAGTAATTTTCATTTCGTAATCAAACTTTTAATTTTTTGCTAACAACTGTCGAAAGATAAAAGCATATAATGTATGCTAATTTGATGTCAACAATGATAACAAAGGACATTAATGATTTTTCCATGGCTAACTAAATGAAATTTAAAAAACCTAATAAATGCGATAATTCCATGAAAAAGTTAATTATGTCACACATGGTTCAGAATGCTTGTATATAACCTTAATTCAGTTGGATAAAGAATTACATTCTAGACTTGATAATGCATTAGGTTAAAGAAAAAGGTCTGTGTTGAGTCTAAGTTTAGAGTAGTTTTTGGATCTAGAGTATTGTTTTTTAATATTGTTTATGTTTCACATTGAAGGCTGCCAAGAACTCCTTTACTTCTGGAGTAGATGGTATTTCTAATTTCATCACACCGCCTTAATTTGCCCACATATTACGCATATTATTAACTGTGCATTACAAATTGGTTCTTTTCCTGCTAGGTGGAGGTCATCACCGATTAATCCTATTCCAAAGAAAACTAATCCACAAAGTGTAACTGGTCTACGCCCCATTACTAAAATTCTTGTGCTGTCAAAAATTTTAGAAAGTAATAACTCAAAGGCAGATTTATGACTATGTCATATCAAACAACATTATATCTTCTGCCCAGTCATGATTTCGTAAGGGACATAGTACAACATCTGTTTTAGCTGATGTCACGAATAATGTCTTTAGGACACTGGATAACTCAAATGGTCCGGGTCTAGTACTGCTCGACTTCTCCGAGGCATTTGATACCGTAGATCATTGCTTGCCATGTGCTAAATTACGCTATTATGGATTCGATGATGTGGCTGTGAATCGTTAATGTTGTCCATCCTTAATTACGGTTTCATTATGTTTTACTCATGTCTGGATAAAATAACTAAGTTAAGATTACAGAAAATCCAGAATAGAATGTTGTAGATTCGTTTATCGCATACCCCGTGATGAAAGAGTGTCCCAAAGAATAGTGGCACTGGGTTGGCTTAGAGTAGATGATAATTATAGGTATAGAGTGTTTTTTCTTTAATATGTTGGTAACCTCCATACCTTCGAGGCAAGTTTCACTTTAGATCTGATGACATAAATGTTAATATGAGGAATCTATCTGTTCCTAGATATCGTACTACCTTGTTTCGCAGGTAATTTTCGTATAACTGTGTAATTATATACAACAGTCTGCCTTAAAATCAGAAAATGCTTTCGTTACGCCAATTTCAAAAGCAGTTGAGGAAAATTTTGTTACTTTCGCAGTAATTTATATGCCTAGGTTAGTTTGTTATTGTTATGTGATATAAATAAGTTTAGTATAAGCTATGTAGCTTGAATATATGGATTGTTCGTAAGATTGTTCCATTACCATGTGCAACTACTGCTTGTTATTGTTGCTATTGTTATAATTTGAATGTTGATTATGGCTTGTAGTAATGGAAAAGGTTGAGTTGGGTAGCCATTGGCTAAACTTCGCCTTAATAAAGACGTTCCTATTCGGTATACTAAATAATCGCGTTGACTGCAGTTTCTTATTGTGAGAGTTAATTTTGCAGCTCCTCGTTTAAATTCCCGTCAACTTTTATCCTATTAAACCTAGATCCAATGTACTTGTACGATCAATTATGTGCAATCTTTTCGGCACTGCATGTAGCACGCATGGCATTCACTATGACTGTTAAACAAACTGGTTGCCCGCCTTTTTACTACCTTAATACGTTTATTAAACTTTGTATTAGTATTATTATTACTCTTAAATAGATCAAAAATTTGTCGTTGTTGCTTATAACACAAAATATTAAAGTCAGTCTACCCCTTTGTGTGTTATTATAATTATTGCTGGCATTATTGGCAGTTTAATTGCGGGCAATTTATATTTCCGATTTTATATCATCCCAACGAAGTTATTATTAATTACAAAACATACATCATACGAAAAAAGGACTAAACGAGCAAACACCACACGTTTCATACTATCCCACGACGCCGAAAACAAATATTAAGTCAGTAGATCACGAAGCGCTCATTCGTGCTAATTAACATTTTGTGGTGGATAAATTGATTAACCGATGTCGTAACAGTAGATATTTCACAACTGGGTTTCTCCCCCGGGACCGCCCGCTGGGTTATCAATTAATATACCGGTGAGCACGCAAGCATGGGAGCGGATCCGCGATTGCGGTCGAAGGAAAATTAAAGTGCGTCCACTTGTGAAAGAGCGAGTTATAAATACTTCTGGAAAAAATGGGGAGGAATCTGCCGATCGATGGGAATCAAACGGCATACGGGAGGGGCGGAATTAGAAATGTTTTCAGGGGTGGTTCGCATTCAACAGCACCGGAGCTTTTGCTGGAACACATCGCACCGATTGAAAACTACTGTTGCTTGAAATAATGCAAGATGATGAACGGAACTCACGTAAAATTATTTAAAAAAAACGAAAAAAAATGATTTTTTTTCAATGTTTACTTAAAGGTCACTTCAAAGTTATTTGTGTAAAAGAACACATTTTTGGGAATGGCTTGTCTAATTGAGGTCTCAGCTGGGGTACAAACTGGCCTAAATTTGATAACAGATCATAAACTTATCTATTGCAAACTTAAAATAGAAATAATGACATACAGGGTCGCTACAAAGTATGGACCTAACACATTTCAGGTTCTGTTCGACCGATTTTTTCTGAAATTGTACATGGACCTATGGGTAATAAAGTGTCAGCTCTCGTTTTCGAGATATGGGCGCTAGTTGTTCCTGATTTAAAAAATCTATCGCACCTGTAGAATTTACTGCTTCTGAGTCGAGAAAAGTGTGATAACAAACTTGGGTCTTGCAAATAAACCATATTCGTTATCGCTAAGTAAGAACAAAAACTCAAGGTGTCTTCGTTTTCCTCGTGACTTGTGATAATTTTCATTCACTTTGTTATTTGCAATCGCATTACCTCAGTTAACTGGACATGATCGCATCGAAATTTTGATGATGATTGGTTATGGAGATAGAAGGCGAAGTTATTCTGAAGTAAAATTAAAATGCATGTCTATGCTGTGCTGTATACACCTCAACCAACTGCAGATAGTACTATTTCGCTGTCATTACAGCTCATCAGTGCAGTTTAGGTCTAATGTAGACAAATTGAAGTATGCAGTTGCATGCCAATTTGTCAGGCTACAGGTCACTTTCTTTAGAAAGTAGTAACCGTTGAGGCAGCTAGGTGGCTTTGTCATCATGTCAGTGTAATGCTGACAGATGGCATTGCCATCCTAAATTCTTACTTTCATTCTGAAGTAGCTGCACTCTACAATCCAATTCATGAAGATCGTGAACCAATTGCCAGTTCAACAGTTATTAAAACAGTGCAACGTTTTAACCAAACCGGCGGCGTTAAAAATCGTCAAAAACCAGGACGTCCAAAGATTGCTACGAATGAAGAAAGTAGCTTGAATGTCCTTTTAGATGTGCAAGAGAATCCCAAGTGTTCCGTATAACAGCGTGCTCTCACTCACTATATTAGCAGAAGATCTGTTCAGAAAATGTTGAAAAAAGAGTAGTTCCATCCATACAACATTCACTTATTACAAGAACTGAGCGAAGATTATTTCGATCGTAGGATAGAAGTTTGCGAAACTGCTAATAACATGATAAATGAAGATAGAAACATTTTAAATTGGATTATGTTTTCTGACGAACCGATTTTTTGCCTTAATAGTAACATAAATAGACATAATTGTAGATATTGGTCGGACACAAATCCACATTGGATGGAACAAGTCCACAGTCAGCACCCTCAGAAAGTGAATGTCTGGTGTGCTATTGTCGGTGAGCACATTATTGGGCCTTTTTTCATTGATGGAAATTTGAATACGGTCAAATATTTATAGCTCTTGCGCGAACACATTATACCAGAACTTATTCGCCTGTTCCCTAATCGTGAAAATGCTGCGCGTCCTTCTGAACATTTGGCAATCAACGTTCGTGGATCTTTCGATATTTGAATGCGATATTTCCAGACAGATGGATTGGTAGGCACAGAACGATAGAATGCCCAGCACGTTCCCCTGATCTGACGCCGTTTGGTTTTTTCCTGCGGGAAATCGTATTTATGCTGATCCGCCACATAATGCAGAAGATTTAATAGGACGAATTAGAGCAGTAATTCAGAACTTGCTTTCAAATATGTTACAAAGAACGTTAGAAAACTTTTACTCAAGGCTGCATTACTGCCAGGAAGTAAATGGGGAACATTTTGAGCATCTTCTGTAATGCAAATCTGCAAAAATACAGCAGTTTTCACGGAATCATGTTTTTACTTTTTGGGTACCCGATTTGCAATAAATTGATCAAACCAGACGAAAGTCTTGGACAAAGATTACAGGCATAATCGAAACGTGAGAGTAAGTGTTTTATAGTCACAGCAATCATTCCGAAAACATGTTATCTAATCCACTATTCATTATTACTTTCAAAATCATGGAAATCAAAGCATCTCAATATATTTCAAGATGAAGCCTATCCATCTCGAACACATATCGGTACCCAATTCAGGTCCTCCCCTTAATCATTATTGCTTTGCGAGGGGAGAATGCCGCCGCGCAACAAATTTTCCACGGAGTTATTATTTCTGTTATTTATTGAATTCTAGTCTAAGTTGGCGGAGTATCCGAGCCATTAATTACTCGTTGCCGGATTTTCCACCTGTCCTTTCGCACCCTTTCGTCGATTCAGCACGCGTCTACGGTGTTAATTACAATGCCCGGCTTTCCCGCTATAAGCAATACTTCACGGGCCTGCTCTAATTATCACAAAGGTGTCGTTGCCCGCTGAAATTATAACCAAACTTTAGTTGGGGGTTTCACTGGCGGGGCTGCACACGATAAGCATTTAAATTAACCCCCTTCGCTGATATACAGTTGTCGATATAATTATCTTTATTAAATATTGTTTGTTTTGTTTCCATGGTGGGTAAGTTATTTCGTCCTACATATTTCAGATATTTTTCTCCAAGGGTTCAAAATTGATTTAATGGTTCAAAGTATATAAATTATTATTATTTTAATTTAACTTTGATTAAGAATGGGCAATTTCTGAACTGGAGATACTACACACCAAAATACAGTAATTGTGCTTAACATGTCTTAATTTATAGGTTTACGAGATAGAGGGTGTTCAAAGTTATAACTTTAATTTGAAATTTCTCAATAATTTTGTGATTTTGGCAACTTTATGTTTTTTTAGGCAAGAGAATTACGAATGTAATGATAAATTTAGGAMTACGTATAAAGAGCGTTAGTTATACGTTAGTTGTACACTWAAGTAAATTACAATATATCTTTTTTGCCTAACGAGTTATGTCTAAAATGACTAATCTAAAAGACAACAAATAACAATCAGTAACAATAATAAAAGAAACCTACAAAGTAAATGCTCAAAATGTCTGCCTTCCACTTCAATACACTTTGTAAGGCGTATCCTTAAAGATTTTTGTATATTATATAACATTTGTCGATTATTTTTAATAATATTAGCAGCTTCTTATATTTTCTGTCGTAATTCTTCGATGGAATTAATTGTTTCTTTGTAAACCATGGCCTTCATTTGTGACCAAATTGAGAAGTCTAGAGGGTTGAAATCTGGACTTCTAGGTGGCGAAATAAATTCACTGCCACGCCCAATTCAATGGTGAGGAAAATGTTCATTCAGGTATTGGCGTACTGGTAGAAAAAGATCTAGCGCTGCTCCGTCTTGCATAAACCACATGTTCCGCCTTATGGCTAGTTATACATCTTCTAGTACTCTGTTTAAATTTTGTTCAAGGAAGTTTAAATAGAGGGGCCCGTGCAGATTTGGAGGAAGTTCAAAAGGACCAATACAAAAAACAGATATCTAACCACACCAAATATTTACCTTGAATTCATGCTAAAAATGTCGTTCCTTTAGAGCACGTGGATTTTCGGAGTCCCACAATTAATTATTTTTCCAATTAAAAGCACCTCGCCTAGTAAATGTCGCCTTATCGGTGAAAAGCAGGTTATTAATGAAATCCTAGCTTTCGGTTTGTTTACCTAGGATAATTTGACCAAACTGTAGGCGAACTGGTAAATGTTGAGGTAACAAATTTTGAACAGGAGCATAGTGATATGGATGGAGATTATCATTCTTAAAAATTCTCCAGATAGACGATTGGCTTATTCCTGTTGCCGCACTTAACCGACGAGTACTGATATTCGGATTTTCCGAAATACGAACTAAAACCTCGTCTTCATCATCGACGTTGATAGTTTTTCTAGTACCATTTAAGCTTTAACACGAAGACACCCTGTTTCGCATAGGCGGATGTAAATGCGTCTGAACAGTTTGTGATTGGGTTGTCTTCGATTTGGGAATAATTCTAAATACCTTCTGGCTGCACCAAGTCCACTACAATTTAACTGAGCAAAAACACAAATCATATCACGCATTTCACTGTTAGAAAATTCATTATGTCGAGGCATTTCCTTATTTTTGAACTGTTACTATAAATAATACTAAGTAAATTAGTAAGTGTTGACACAAGCCTACTTAAAAAAGGGTGGCTTAGGAGTCTTTATACAGAATGTTTAAAATGCAAATAACTCAGAAAGTTAGATGAAATAAACAAGAGTGCCTTTTTTATTAAACATGGAACTGCCTTTTAGATTTTCTAGTCCTTTTAGCCATAACTCGTTAGGCAAAGAAAATGTGTTGTAATTTACTTAAGTAATAGGGTGTAACTAATACCCTGCATAAATAGTGCTAAATTTAGCATTAAATTCGTAATTCTCTTGCCAAAAAACAAAAGCATATTTAGGTGTGTAGTATTTCCAGTTCAAAGATTGCCCATTCTTAATTAATCACCCTGTATATCTTGATCTTCCTCAGTTATATTATCGTATGTGTATCTAATTATTCAAACATAGGAAGTGATTATTTTCATTGAAATTCACTTTCGCTAGGTTTAATCCTTGAAAATTGTTGTAGTGAAAAATAAAAGTGATTTTAATTCCAAAATCATAAACAAAATTAAGCGATCGTAGTTGCTGTTATCTGCTGACTTCCAATTTAATGAAGTCCTCCCACCACCCACAAACTAACCAAAACCAAAGCAAAACGAGAACATCCCGATGCACTAAGTTCGACTTGTCTCCCCGAACCGCATCGAATTTCATTGTGTTGCATATTGCATCTTATCGGATAGCGCAGAGTTCAGGTTGCAGTGCCGTGCAATGCGTAGGGGTTTGCTGAACACAGCAAAGTTCGGCCGCATTAATCACTTCCTCTACGGATTTCCTAGGCTCTCCTTCGCACCCTTCGTTATCAGTTCCATCATTCTTCAGCCGATCCGAGCGCAGACCCTAGGCGTTAATTACGACGCCCGGGTTTACCATACGCAGTTTGTCATGGCCCTTCTAATTATTATGTCTCTGTTGTTCCGACGATGTCCGGATGGGATTAGGGACAGAGAAGCTGTTGTGTGTCCTATTACACCTCCGAAATACGACCGGACTGGTTGATGGGGTCAAGGATGTCTGGAAGGGTAAGGAGAGAAGGCGTAAATTTTATAACGAAATTCAAATTTTGTGATTTTTCTTTCCTGTTTTACATAATTACATAATTATAGTTGCAAGCAACAATCTATGAGACTTATTATACGAACAGTCGATTAGAGCTCACAATGGTTTACAAGTATTACCTGAAGCTGTCGTAAATAATAGACGGGTTGGGCACGTTCCACTGTTTTGCAGCGGAGTGGACCGTATCCAAAAATTGTGTTTAGGTTTTTTAGAATTTTTTTTCCATACTCGTAGATCAATGAGCATTATTTGGTAGTATTATTTGAACTACAAATATTTCTCATCTACTAGCTTTCAATGTACGACTAAATCGTATTCTTTCCTAATTTAATGAGTAGTATCTATTTTCATGAGCATGAATGGTAAACATTCCAATTTCAATGCGGCAGCCCATACTTTCTAATTTTTGATCGTGGTATACAATCGTCCTCTGTCCTGTTTCTTCACAGGTTAAAATTTTCTTTTATTCCGGAGGGTCATAAAAATTGTTACCGTTTGTTGAAAAATGTTTCATTATAAAACTGTACAACAAAATGGAATGTGAAGAAACATTTATGAAATGTACAATAATAATGATATTCCAACAATCGCCGTGTTTTACAAAAAAAAATAAAAATGATAATATTATCGACTGCTCCGAGCATACCCTGCGAAAAGTATGTTAAAACTATTGGCTTTACAATGAAAAAGGTGGAGAAGAAGCAATGCTTGATGGAAAGCCAGGTAATAAGAAAGGGGAGATACGGTTATTTATAATCTATAAACTTGTATGGGCAGCAAAATCGTCCGATATTTTTCCTCGACGAGGCATGGTACGATACTCATGATACAATAAAAAAAGGATGGATTAATGACTCAGGGAAGTGCAACGTCAATATTCCGACGTCAAAAGGAAAAAGAATAATGATTCTACACGCAGGAGGTGAAAATGGTTTCGTTCCTGGAGCCCTGTATCTTGGATGTAAAAACTTAAAAGAAGCAAACGCCGATTATCATTCTGATATGAATGCGGAAGTGTTTGAAAATTGGTTCAAAAACATTTTATTACCCAAATTGCCACCAAACAGCATCATAATAATGGACAACGCTAGTTACCATTCGGAGCAACTGGATAAAATTCCAAATACAACAACTAATAAGGCAACCATTCAAGAGTTTTTAATAAAAGAAGATTTATATTTCGAAGAGGACTACACAAGAAACCAATTGTTGGAAGTGCTTTTCAACCCCATTGAAATGATATGGGGGCCGTTGAAACAAAGAATTCGACGAGGGAACACCGGTGGAAAATTTAGCAATGAAATGCTGCTAAAAATTAGACACGAAGCTGAAACAGCAAGTGTCGATGCGTGGAGAAATTCAGTGCGGCATGCACATTGAAAATCGGTACAGAGCGAATCATGTACAAGAATTAATAATAGCAGTTATTCGCGATTTTAGCAGTGAAAGTGATAGTGAGTAATTTTTTTTAGTTTGTGACTCTTGTAATGTGCTTATTAACAAGCTGTAATGAACATAATCTATACCATGTATAAATTTTACTGTGCACTATTGTAATTTTCTTCTAACAAATGTAAATAATTTTCTACTTACTAATTTGTATGTTTTTTATATTAAATTTGTACAAATTCGTTATGACATGCAAAGGCTTCTATTTTATACATTGGAAAATTTAAACCCAATAAAGTATCACATAAAAATAGATTGCGGGTCGCGCTAGTTAGCATCAGTTCTGCATTAAATAAAATTTGTTATAAAAGCTTTTATGTTTTATTGATTGTTTACTAACAAATTTCAAAAATTTATAATGGAAAAGTTAAAATTTTAGCCAACAATACTTTTTTGAGTACGGCCCATTTAGGAACTATGAAGCGTGCCATTAATCCCAATAGTTTAGGACGGCCGACGACCATCAAGCTGTAAAATCCTCCGCATAAGTCAGTCTCATAGATCGTTGCTTGATACTTTACAACTCATCTTCCGACTATTCTTTCTTTCATCAAAGGTTGATACTCAGATATGTGCATGTGAGTGAAAATAAGACACTGATGTATGTATAGGCGTGGAACCGTTAAAATTTTAATTTTAAGATACTATCGCTCATGCCTACAATAGTTGTGTCGTCAGCAAACAAAATGAATTTTCCCGAAACAACAGACCGTGGAAGATCATTTATGCAAATCAAAAGCAAAATAATTCCGCCAGGAACACCGAAATGAATTGGAAGAGGGCTTGACGTATCTCTTTGATTTACGCTGTCGGTTACTAAGGTATGATTTTATAAAAGCAACGCTACAACAATTAACCGAATAGGATTCAAATTTGTGAAGAAGAATATCATGCGATATACAATCGAATGCTTTAGACAAGTCAAAGCAATAGACATCAGCATGGTTTTTTACTTCGAAGACGTGAAGCAGATTGTCGCATAGGGATTTGATAGCTAAGGTAGTAGATAAGTTGTTTCGGAAACCAAATTGGCAACTGCTGAATAACTGAAAATTTCCAAAATGATCGTCACTTTAGATATTTGCAATATTTATGAAAACAATTTTGTCTAATACTCATGTTAATAATTCTTGTAATTGGCATTAATATTAAAAATTATTTGTAGTATTACATACGTTTTTATCTTATGCACAAGGATATTGTCAAAGGAGTAAAGCATATGTGCAGGTGCTGCAGCAAGAATCTATCGATGCTGCTAAATCAATGTTGATTACCTACTAATGAGTACGTCCTTCCTTTAATAATAAGCATTAGTAATGACATCGTTATTATTAATATTAAACCAGGTATTTTTAAGCAAACATATATTGTCAAAGCTCAAAGGGTATGGAGTGGTTTTCTAAAAAAAATGATGGAGTGCCATAAACGTTTTATACATTTTTATCGTACGAAAAGTTACGCAAAGTAAAAACCAGTAATAAAATTTTGAATTCCGTTTATATAAGTGAGTTAATATGGTTAAAACAGTCTATTCTACCATGTGATGGTCATCAGTAGATGTCTAACGATTGTGCTAGTAGAACATCACGCTCCAATACTGTAACAATTACATGGCACCACTATCTAGCGTATCCACGTTACGAGAATCTGGAATGTCTACAAATGGATATTCTATTATGTCTACGTCKGCCCGGCTTGAACGCCTTTGTATATAGTAATTTGTACTAATTACATGCATAACCAGTCTGTCACCTAATTTTCCCGTATAGCGCCATTCTCCAGACATAAATCCAGCTTAGTTACTGTGTGTTTAGTTATTAGAGAATATTTGCATCGTCATCTACGGAGTTTAGAGCCACGAATGTTGCCTGCTAGCTGCTCATAAACGATGGCCTCTTGGAGAAAGAGCCCTCTTATGTATAAAGCATGTCGACATACGTATCGAATATTGCATCTCAGAATTATATAACTTGCGGGAATAATATATTATATGATGGTTAACCTATTATAACAATAATATTAGTATGAGTTCTTATTAGTTTCGAAGTTAAAAAAACACAAACGAACCATTGGAATCTAATGCATTAAAAACGGAAACAACTTTTAGCGTGTTTTTTTTACTGTTCTAACTTTTGTCGCACCGTGTAAATCGAACTATTTCATCATCGCCAGTTTGAAAGTTAACAATACAAAATGGTGTTTATCATCCAGAAATTATGAGTTTATTTCAACTTTGCTGCTTGCTGCTTCAGTGAATTGCATCCTGATAAATATAAAGGCCATCGAAGTTGTTGCTGATGAAGCTTCCACTTTTGCCATTTAAAGTATCATGAAATATACCCTAGCAGTTTGTAAGTTTCAGGAATCTTCAGGATTACTCATATACATATACATATACATATACATTATATATACACTTTCCAGGGACAATGAATTGGATGGAGTGAACCTATTGGATGCCCTGCAAAGTCTTCGGATCTTACACCCTTAATTTTTTTGCTTTGAGACACTTGAAGTCGAAGGTGTTTGAAATGCACCCAGCATCCTTGGGAGAGTTACGTCAAGTAACTTTGAGTGTCAACAGTTGTCGGTAGAGATCTTCAGAAGCGTCAGGCAAGCAAGAAAACTAGGGTTTCCTTTTTTTCCATATTCCAAAAATAAGAGTAACGACTGTTAGAAATCAAGGTTTGTTATGAGGACTTAAAAGTTACATTACAATAACGGACCTATTTTAATAATTAACTAGAAATTATCTCCAATAGGAATTATTGATGGTGGTTGTCTCAATAGTCGACATTTCATATATAGTAACAAAATTCGAGTCGTGAGATTAATTCACCCAACATAATAGAGTATTATGGATCTTTCGATGTGAGTATATAAAACATGAATTTTCTAACTCATATTGGAACCTAAATTTTTTATAACAGTTTAATATTTCTTTGGCTATGTTTTTGTAAGTGGGATCTTTAACGTTGTCTAGAAATTCTGATGGTATTTTTAAAGGAAATCCAGAAATAAGGAAAACATGAATGGATATAGATGAAAGTGTCTCCATCTTTTAGTAACGCCTTGACAAATTGTTTCATCAATCCAAGTTTGATGTGCAGTGGTGGAAGCGGGATCTATCGGATATCAGAAAACAGTATTTTTCCAAGATAATATTTTCTCGGAAAGATCGCTGTCTCTTGAAAACACTGACAAAAAAGTTATTAGTCTGACGTTTCGATTACACCTGTAATCTTTGTCAAACACGAAAAACCTCAAAATTTACCTGGCAAACAAAATTTTGAAAGTAAATAAACAAATCACCAGGGAAGCGAGACGTCATAGAAACAACGTGCCAACCTGATAAAAAAGAACCTAACGACCTACCCACCATATATACACGAACTACTTGGTAAAAGATAACTACAAAATAGCCTACCAAATGTCACCCAACTCATAATTTCCACAATCCCTCTAAAAATTATTAGTATTCCTACAAATTTCTATAGCTTCTTTTATTAAACATTTGTGATAATATTTTTCTCCATGTAAAATTTTTGTTTTATCAAAGTCAATCATGTGTTTAGTCAAATATGAGTGTTCAGCTACGGAAGATTTATCTATCTGTTGCAGTCTAGTAGCACGTATGTGTTCTTTCAAACGCGTACCTACTTTACTTTTAGTTTTACCTATGTAACATTTGCCGCAAGAACAAGTAATTTTGTAAACACCTTCACTCTCTAAATGTACTTTATCTTTAACAGAATTAAAATTTTATCTAAAGTACTATCAGCAACTAAAATATCGTGTTTACTAAGTATCCTCTTTCATTTTTACGAAAAGCCTTGTACATAAGGCAAACTCAACTTCAAGGTACTTTGGCCTGGCTGAGAATTTCTTGATCTCGATGAACAGTTTTATTAAAAACTGACCAAATATTCTTATTGCTATAACCAATTTTCACTAGTGCTGATTTAAGGTGCTATATTTCTTTATGTAAAGAACTTTCGTCTGACATCCTTTGTGCTCTAACAAATAACATCCTTATAAGACTATTCTTTTGAGATGGAGGGTGGTGAAATGTGGCATGTGTTGGTTTTCGTTAAACCTTGTGTCCTCACTGTCCAGTGTCTATTCTGTAAATTTAGTCATTCAAGAAAGGTAAACTATCATTGCTTTCTATTTCCATAGTAAATCTTATGTCAGGATTTTGACTGTTCAAATGATTTAGAAACCTACTCAACTCTTTTATTTCGTGGGGCCAAATAACAAGTGTCATCTACGTACCAACATTTTGGCTTAAACTGAAAACTGTTTATCGCTACCTGTTCAAAATTTTCCATAAACAAATTCGCTACTACAGGACTTAGACGTGAATCCATTGCACAACCTGATTTTTGTTCATAAAAATTATCATTCCATAAGAAATAAGTAGATTTTAAACAATGTTCAGATAATATGGCTATCGTGTCACCTAGAGGATCGCTATTAAGCTTAGATTTGATGATGTCTATCGTTTCAAGGATGGGTACTTTCGTAAATAAAGAAACCACGTCAAAGCATACTAGCGATCCTCTAGGTGACACGATAGCCAGATTATCTGAACATTGTTTAAAATCTACTTACTTCTTGTGGAATGATAATTTTTATGAACAAAAATCAGGTTGTAATAACTACTATTTAATAAATATGAAATACAGGAATCCATCATTAAAAAGAGCGTGACATGACACACAAAAATTAAATTCATATTCGGAATCAGCAGCCTAAAATCTATATGTTTCAGGTAAAATTATGTAAAAAACTTTTTTATCGCTGACCTGTGTAATTATTGTACTTGCAGGATCTAGAACTGGACGGGTGGAAGATGCATTACTTCTATCTGAAAAATATGAATTAAGTTGTATTCGCAGAGTAATGCGCAACTTTAACAATAATAACAAAAAAGTGTAGAAATMTTCTTACGATGTATTAAGCACAGTCGAAGTCTGCAAGTCCTCCCGCCAGCACCAATAAAAATTCAACTCACTTTAAGCGAATTATTGATCTATAAAAATGCAACTATAAAATTCCGCACATATCAATTCTCCCAGCTGTTTATTGTTATTTGATAACCTGCTATCGTGAGTTTCTCATACAACGCGACCAATAAATTGCCGTGCCGCTCCGAATCGGCGGCAAAATTAAATTTGCATTATGGCCGTCGCGTTTTTACTACTCCTCGCATTATTGTGTCAATATCGGCCGTTTGGTAAATACGTCGCGGGTGGCACATATAGCGCGCGGTGGCGGTCCAGGCGTCTACGAAACCCCGCTCCCAAATTGAATTATTCGCAATCTGCGAAGCTGATCTTGACTTATAGTCCGGTTTAATGCCGGCGCGTCTTCGCCGGAAATGAATATTACATTTTCCAGTTTTTTTTCGGGTATTAGATGACATGTCGGGGTGAGGGGGGGGATTCTACCTCGGTGCTGGGACGGGTCGAATTATAATTTCGGGTTATCTTTGCACCACATAAAGCGGCTGAGTTAGTACTTTTCGTTATAGGTATCAAAACTGGGTCGACTTAATTGAAAGACGGGGGTTATTCTGGTTTTATTAACTGAAAAACGAATCAAGTTGAATTGAGAACTGACAATCATCTGCATCTCTGAAATGTAATGTTCTAGGAGCAACATCAAGTTTAGCAAAGTAGTTTCCAGAAGGACATTTTTACTTTACTTTACAGAAGTCATTTGAAGGGTTTATCTAGTCAGCGGGAGGTTGATTTAAGAGAAAAGGAAAGCAATTTTGTGTACTCCTTGTAAGCAGACTACAAATGTTTGGAAGCATAATTCCGCTAGAAGGCGATGGAGTACATTTCCAGTCATTTAACTGTTTTTGACGCTAAGGACCGCTCCATAGATAGTTATTGCTTTGGGTGAAGATCTAGCTGAGTGTGCTTACTTTCTAGCAAAAAAATTCCCAGTGCTATGGGTCATCAGGCAGTCAGGCCAGGCAATCAATTTCATCCATATCACTTGGAATTGGTTCAGGCCTTAAAGGAGACAGATTATCCTAAAAGACTGGCTTTTGTAACATTTTTCGGGAACACCAAAATTTTGAATGTGAGATTTTATGACAACATTTGCTTCCCAGATGAAGCAGGATTTTCTAATAATGGTGGAGTTAACAAACATAACATGCATTATCATGCGCAAGAAAATCCACCTTGGATTCGAGGACATTTTCAAACTATCTACTCAACGAATGTCTGGTGCGGAATATTGGGGAATCAAATTGTTGGGCCTTATTTTTTTGCAATAGTTTAAACGGCAATACTTATCTAAATTTTTTAAGAAACATTTTACCGGTACTTCTACAAAATGAAAATTCACAAGTAAGACATGATCTATGGTTCCAACAAGATGGGGCACCTGCGCATTATCATAGAATAGTGCGAAATCATCTTGATTTGGTTCTGCCTAACTGATGGATAGGAAGAGGTTCGATTAATTCCTGGCCACCGAGAAGCCCGAACCTTATTCCTTTGGATTTTTGTCTGTGGGGAATGGTAAAAGAGCAAGTAAACCAAACACCAATTGAAAGTGTAGAACATTTAGAAAATAAAATACGTGATGCATCACTCCAGAGATGTTAATACATGTTAAAAGATCGTTTTGGTCACGAATTCAAGCTTGTGAAAACAGCGGAGGGCGACATTTTGAGCATTTATTACATTAATGCTAAAACTTTATGTTAATGGCAAAAAAAGTAAAATTTAATAACAGAAATAACAACAATATTTCAATGTTGCCCAAAAGGGTAGTCATCGTAAATCTAAATGCATGCCTCGTCAACAGTGTCCACCTCTCCTTCGAAAGAGCAACACTATAAATGAATTCAGAGAGCAAAACAAAATCTTGAAATTATGACAACCTCTCGAGCAAGACGTGGGGAGCTTTTTTGAGATGAATGGAACTTAAAATGTTTGTTGATACAAACGACAAAAGACCACCAACCAATCAAGGAACATCCTGACCTATCCACAGAGCAAATGAAGTTGGAAAATACGAGACTCAATAAATGATTCTTGCTATTCAGGACACCGTTACATTGTTGAAGGTTATGGAATTCTTTAAAACTAAGTATTTTTAGATTCATACCACTACCTGAGCATAAGTGAATGCCAGGAGATTTTCAATCACCAACAAAAATAACATAACATGATAGCGTTGCCCGCTGAACACACGCATCTAGAAACAAAGGTTACGGCTGAAAAATAACAAGATACGATTGCAAAAAGTTGAATGCTTGAAAGGGTTGTAAAACTGAGAAGCTCTTACAGGCCATCCTGTCCCAAGTGCAGCATTGTAGCGTGTTTTCCTTAATGTCGTACGTGGCCTACAGTGTTGCATGAGGGGTGGGTTTTAGATTAAGATAAGCATCCTGGGAACGAGCCATGAAAGGAGATAACAAAAACACGTACGGGCGCTCAACGTGCATTAGGTTGGCCTAGAGCAAGGAATATGGAATGGTTGGTCCTTCAGTTCATGTCGAATCGTATTTATTTCCTGTGTAAATATACTGATGTGAGATAACTGAATGATTTGTTTTTTAAGTTTTGCGTTAAGACCATTTAACTCAAAAGTGTAGCTGTCGCTTTGTGAAACAGCATAATCAATTCGTTCGGAAATACTTTATTCCAAGCTTACACGCATTAGGAATAATCAGCATTTAAAAAAAATTAAGAATACCTAATGATTTTTCTCATTTTTATACAAATTTGTCTGTCTGTGTTAGTTGTGCTATAGATAGCATAGATCTGCATTTCACAATAGGTTAATATCATTTGTTTCGTTGGACTATAACACAATATATAACATAAAAAATGTCGTATGTTTCGAGACAATTAGTAGGTTCAAAATTTAGGAAATTCAAATTTAAATTACAAAATCCCGAAAATAAAACCGAGACCGACATTTTATTAGCATGGTCAACCTATATCATATTTTGTATATAGGGTTCAGCAGCACGACCAATGTTCTAAGAAAAACAAATGCAATCTAAGAAGAATTTATTATAGTGGTGTAATATAGTCGCGCGAATTCATATAAATGAAAAGAAAAGTCCTTATCAATATTGCAGTGGTAACAACGAATTTTTATACAACTTTTTGTCATTAATATTTTCTACTTATGAAGTTTGGCAAACAAATTTAGACTGTATAATTTGATTTTTCTACTCTTCAATAAAAATATACAGTAAAAGGGGTTGGCTGTGTTTTCTTATTATTGTGAATATATCGAAAAAAATATAGCACCTTCTTTCAGTTTCAGTTGCCGGCATGTCTGCCCAATTAGCTAAGAAAAAGTAAATAACCTACTTGTACAATATATACGTTCTGTAATTAAAAATAATTATTTCAGGGATTGTAGCATATCTATTGAAATTAACAGTTTTCGGTCAATAATTGTAATTACGTATGCGATTCCTAGATATATATAAACCTAACTGCAAACCACAACATTTGAGTACTCGACACATGCAGCGCACAATGAAGCGGGTGAGACATTTACTATTTGCTCATGTCAACTTATAATCTAGTTTGAAACTTTATTCGATTATGTAGACATAAAACTCTTTTCGCAATTTTTCGTATTTTTACGTTATATGGGGTAGATGCATTTGTTTAGCTTTTCGGTCGTATTTCATCCACACAGATATCTGAGGGTACCAGTACATAGTATCCGCACTCTAATATACTTGATGTAAGTGTAATTATAACAGGAAAAATAGATGCTTTGCTTCAATATTTGAATTCCAGTTCTTTAAGTCCTATTTGATCAACGCTTATGCGGAGAAGTGTACGGTATATCGGAAATATACAAGTAAAAGAATCGCTGATAGTGACCATATAACAGTTGCACCTACACTCAGTAATCATGTTTCCAGCTCGATAATTTGTTTGATCTATTGTAACTCGTTTGATGTCATTTCTGTTTTTATCGTTTAATAGGTCACTTATAAACTATCAAAGACACGGTCGTCTAGAAATTTCACTAGGATTATACGGGATTCTTTGCTATTCAACAAAAAGGATAGGTCTTATTTAGAAAAAAAGGGCCTCGGAAAAATGTGTATTTTGTGGTGGTGGTTGTGGTCTAAAAAAACAGTTTCTTGGCTATGAATAAGTACCAATAGGTAGACAGGAACACAAATTTAAACACATACAGCTTTGTTACTCGGTTTATTATGAACCTTCATTTTCTCCTAATTTTTCATTCAGTGTCGAATATTCAAATTCTGTTCAAGTGCTATTATATTAGAAGACGTAGTAACCCACTACCAGAACACAACTAATAAATAAACTGCCAAACAATGCTAGGATGCTGCCATAGGCGTGTTCCGCTAGCAAGACACATGCTCTTCCGCACAGGCAGCAGCTATTTAAACGTCCATAGTGCGGAAAGTCGTTAGCTTTTCCACTCGATATAGCTCACGAGAAAAACTGCCTGAAGTATACCAGGCTTTGTAGTTATCGACCGCCGCTAATTCTGGGATTACTTTGCTGCAGATGACACGATTAATCTTTCGCGAATTTGAGAAGTTCTAAAATACAAAGTGTGGATAGGCGTGATATACAGCTATAACAAATAAGATGTCTTATATATATGCGGTACTAGGAAACTAGCAGAGATAGAAGGAAGGTCAAATTGGGGATTTTCCCGTATAAAATATAGGAAAAAAGTTGTGACATTATCAAGATCATAAAATGAAACTAAAAATCTAAACAAGCAATCCTGACTAAAAATGGGAAACTACATTCAAACCAGCAACGTAATAATTAGCGTTCAAATAATGATTGTATTGTATTTGTGTTGTATTAGTATGGTTCAACTTTGGTCATTTAAAATTTTGTATATCTCTTGAATTTTGATGATTTATTATAAAAATGTAAGCTTCTTATGTTGTCCAAAGTAGAAGTACGTTTAAATAATAATAAATGATTCGTTAACGAAAAATTTGTAGTTACAATGTCTGTACTTTTATACTTATTAAATTGTTTTAGATGCTCATTTCCCCTAATAAGAAAGGATCTCCCCGCTTGTCCAATATATACAGAGTTACAGTCGTTACACGTACATGTATATACACCTAAATGATTTAAAACTGAAATTGTATTTTTAGTGTGGGCAAAACGGGAACAGACACTGCCTACAGTAGGAAAGGCAATATTTATGTCATTAGAAGTTCTTTTTCGAAGGCATTTGAAGAAAGGGGAATTTTAAAAAGTCTGTGAAAAAGAGAATGAAAAACGGTTATTTTTTGGGTATGAGCGTGTAGAGAAGAATAGGGGATAATATCTGTACATGTAGGTATTCTGAAAATTTCAAAAAAAAGATAAGGAGAGGATTGGTTGCGCAAAGTTATACAATTCTAAAACGGAAATTTCATTATCAACTTCTGTTTCACAACTAAAATTTATAGAATTATATATATAACTTTATAAATGTAAGAAAACTATTTAGATTTTGTCGATTTCCTGAGAAAAGACATAAAATTTCTGCTAAGAGTGGACCAAGGGAAGAACCCAGAGATAAACCTGACTTTTGAACAAAATATTTCTTATTGAAACAAGAGGAAATTTTGATCTAATACAAATTTTGTTAAAGACATAAAATTATTTATATGTAATAATGATAAATTGGAATTCTGAAGTAGTAGGTTATTTAAAATATTTAAACAATCTTGTGGAGAAATCGATGGAAATAGATAAAATCAACTGGTATTTTAAAAATTTTAAGTTTACGATCAAATCTAAAGTATTATTAATATCAAAATTTAAAACTTCACGTAGGACTAAATTTATGCATTTTGCTAATTTATAACATGGAGAATTTATATAAGAAACAACAGGTCTAATAGGACAGCCGTCTTTATGTGTTCTAGGTAATCCATAGAATCTTGGAGTCATTGGATTCATTGAGATTTAAAACAATCGAAGTAATTTAAAGTTGGTTCAACCCTATCTAAAAGTTGTTTTAACTTGTTATTAAGTTTAACTGTGTTATCATTCTCAACCATTTTGAAATCTCCATTATCTAAAAAGTTAAATACTTTGATTAAGTAATCATTTTTGTCCCAAATCACCATACAATTTCCTTTGTCAGCTTTTGAAAAGATAAAGTTATCCTTGACTAACTTGGAAACTGTACTATCAGTTATTTTTTTGGTATTAGAAAATAAAAGACACGTTATTAATTTTATTAATAGATTTTTGTAATATTGAATTTATACGTGGTATTAAAGGTGTTTTAATTTCAGAATTTAAATTGGTTAAAATTGCTTCACAATCAATTGCCAGTAATTGAATATCTTTGATACCAACTTTTTTTTGGTGTAATAAATTTTAATCCTTGATTCAGAAATTTAAGTAGCGTATTCGAAAAATTAGCTTTAGATAAATTTAAAATTCTATTATGAAAAGTGAAAGGTTTAAAAATTTAGTGAAAGGTTGTAAGCATGTTGGCGGTCTCTCTCTCTCAGATACAAACTTAAACGAATACAGTCGGAGCCGGACCACGGCAATAACCCAGGCGAAGGCGGGTCGGGGTCTTCATTAAAATTATAGATTTATAGAAACGAGAAGAAAAAGAAGGAAAAAAAAGAGAGCGCCACGAATTTGCTTCAGGCTCCGTACGGCACCAAATCCGAAATGCCAAGTTGAATAAAGAAAAAAAACTAAGTTCAATCCGAGATACGAAACAAATTTATTCTTTCTAGTTTAGAATTAAGAAAAACAATGGTGTTGTATAATATGCAAAATCTCACAACAAAGTTTACGCGAACGCCAGATTCGCCAGAATTAATTGCGCAGCCAAAAAAACGTGATACTATCGAGGAAATAAAAAAAAAACAATACCGTCCCGACACGTCCCGTAGCGCTACGTCGTTCGGTCGAAACGTCGTGTGGAAAGAAAAGAAAAGAGAAAAAAAATACCGCAACCGAACAACAATTTGCAATTAATCCGTAATCCTAGCGTACTCGAATAACTAGATTGATGAAACCTATTCAGTTAAATAATATACAAAAGAAAACTATAAAGGTATACAAAAAAATATGATTAGAATCTGTTAATCTATACCCAATGTAAATATTAAACGACAGAAAACGTAGTACTTAGTATAATAACAAACGATCGCGGAAAATGTTAATCTTTACCAAATTTCATTAACAAACTACAAAAACTACTACACTAATAAACAATAGTGCAAAGTGTTCGTCGCGTTGAACAAAGAGTTTATCAAAAAGGTAAGTATCTATGCACCACAAAGGGTGTACTTATCACTAGGTTGTCTTCCAGGTACTTCAGCTAGGTCCCAAATGCCACGTCAGAGGTAGTGAATAACCAAGCGATTTTCTGGATGAAAATTGTCCACGTCGGTTGAATGACTTCAAGTACTTTTTGCAGATAACATCAGGTGATCCTGACCTCAACGTGATACACGCTCCTGATGGATGTAGAACCCGTGGGTTCCTGGTGACACGAATCGAACCAATCAACGTGAATAACAATATTTAAAAATCCAATATGAGATTGTAATTAAAAGCCTGAAATAATACTGGAATTACAGAGCGAAACGAGTAATAAGAGAAAACGAACCTGTGATGGTGTGCGGCTTTTTCGGTTTTAGAGATTGTGCGGGATATCCGACAAATGTCGTTTTCGTTTCCCAGACAAACAAATCAAATCTGGTACACAGAATTCCCCGGCGGTTGATTATGATCCGGACAAACTCAGTCGCCGATTTCGGTAAGAATCACTAACAATTGATTACCACTAAACAATCTAACCACCTCGTGTGCTAACACGGCAACAAATCGAAGAATGAATCTCTTGCTGTTCCAGTATGAAGATGCAAGATGGGATCAATGCAACGTACTCGAGAGAGATGCACAATGGCAAAAGAACAAGTGATGAAGACCTTCAGCAGATTAGCGATATCTCGTTTGATGCGACCACAACGAACTTTAAAATTTACTGTAAACGACGTGCTTATGTACTAATAAAAACGGAATTTTGATATTTAATAGTTGCTACTTAAATTTGGAACGTTACAAGGTTTAAAATATTCCATGATTGTCCTGCCATTTAAGTCGACAATTTTGTGAAGAAATGAAATGAAAAAAATTAAGAAACAGTAACAAAGAAATTATTTCAAAGGTATGCCTTTATAGCCGCGGAAAGAAGGTGGTCGACCATTTGAGCTAACGGCAGTAAAGAATGAAACACAATTTCCTTCCCCTTCAGGGAGCAGCACGCCCATCACGTTTTTCCGAAAGACTCCCCCCTGATTTATTCCTAGCAAGCGTCAGACGTATTAAATTTGGAAAGTGTCGTAAAAGTCGGTCTGGAAACATATAAATACGTGAGCGGCACGCGATAGAATAATATGACATAGTAATAGGTCAGCAACGTCACGAAGTGCGGCTGTCAAAAACGCATTTGCATATATTAAGCTGTAAGCTGAGTGGTAAACGAAATATGCTGCTCGATCGTAATATGATAATGCACGGTTACACTGAAATACGGTCGCAGCATTGCCTCCACACAGCAATTAGCGAAGCTAGCCACAATCGTCTATTCTGCTACCCTTATCTGCGTATAATTTTTGTACTTGCGTGTCGCGACCCCTTTATGGGGTGGCTCTGAAGTCGCCACTGCCCGGTGGAGCAGCCCCCAGTGGCTTTGCTAATTTTCAGGGGTTCAAATTTCAAAAAGCTTAATTAGCTGGAGAACGAGAGATTTGAGAAGATGCCTAAAAAAGATCAGATATTAACTGCCGAAGTGCCCCGGTGGTAGTGTAATTTGTTAGCACACCRGAGATCCGTTCTGAACGTCACGGGTTCGACTCCTGGCCATGGCGAGTAAACTTTTTCATACCGAAATATCGGAATAAGTAAACCATTAAAACAATTATTACACATGATTATACAAATAGGCACAACTAATATAATTAATGACAATGTTTTTATCTTAAACTTTTGTTTTTATAAATCTAATGAAATAAGAACAAAATTTGCCTTCACTAATAACTCCTATGCTCAATAAATTTCAAGTACTGTCTGATATATGGGTAGTTCATTTTCTGTGAATTTCAAAGTATTTATATTACCAAACTTCAGTAGTATAGTGGTCTCCAGCATAAATGTGTTTTAAGATAGCTAAGGCTGTATTTAAAAAAATGAGTGAGGGAATGATGCCTTAGATGAGGGCATGATCCTTACAATCAATTCTCGACCCTTCAACGATGGAATCATGTTCCTTTTTATATAAAATCTTGCTATTCTGGCTTCAAAATATTTTTTTTGCTTTATAATGTTAATCACAAAACAGGGTTAATGTTGCAGATATACTTAATTATAGCAAACTTAGTTCTCTTGATGTAACTAATACCAAAAATATGTTTTGGATAAAATTGTTTTAGCGATGTATGTGCTTTAGCGTATTCTTTATAATAGTAGTACGATAAAAAGAACCCCCGGTTGCTATGAATAAAATAAGGAATTGAAAATGCCTAATAAGCATCTAATTTTCTTGTAACGAGTTTATTCACATGGGAGCTTAGGTACCCAAAATGTCTCCCTGAACCCTAAAACAATAAATCAGCAAGGATTACCTAAAGTAAAGAAAGGGATAAGCAAGCTGAGTCTGTCAAAAAATAACTCCCTTATAGTTCGTAATTTCCTGAGCACAAATCGAAATGACGAAATAAAACATAAAAAACCTCTCATTGAATTGTCATTTTTGTGTATGTTTACCTGTCAAAAAACTCACTGACTCTGTGATTAATGTTAGGTTCAACGTGTAGTTACTTTCAGTGCTACTTCTTATTTTACGATATATGAAATTAAAGCAAATTTGCAACCAGCATTTACGTTAATACCACCAAAAGTATGTATTCGAGTTTCATTATATTTTTGTCAGGCATAAAAGTTTCTTATTAGTTTGTTAGTTCAAATCATAGAATTTACCCAGTTGAAATAACAGTTCAACGTCTTTTATGTTATATTTGTATATAACAGTAAAAGTAAGCAGACTGATGGGAGTATATGAAATAAAAAATTTACTCACATTATCGACGCATGTTGTTGGTGCCAACTTCATTGCTCTGTAAAAAAATACCCATATATTATTAAACTCTCATAACATTGTATAAAGAACATATAGTTAGTAGGTACAGCATATATAGTAATTGTTAAAGTATCATAGGTTGGTATAGTGGCAGATCTTAAAAACGACAGGCATCCTTTCAAAAATAGTTAGATGGTAGATGATGAGTTGACTGTTTAGTTAAATAATAGGCTGAACTGTATTTGATTATTTAACGCAACTGCTTCCAAAAGGGTAAGTTGCTAATTGACAAAAAAGGGTGATAAGCATACTTGCTTAAGTCGTACTGATGTATCAATCATATGACAAACAGTTCACTGACTTTAATTGGGAAAGATATCTAGTAGAACACTTTCGGTCTTATAATAACAAATACCATTATAAGTGCTACATCATACATCTGACGTTTTTAAAACATCAAAAATGACGATATTTTAAGAATAAAGCCAAGGTTCAGAATTACTCTTAATAATATACGGATTAGGGTGGATATAAGTAATCTATAAGTAAACACTGTAGAATTTTCACATCATAATTTGGATATACAGAGAACCGTCCAAATCAAAAGAAAACACATGAAGATGTCAATAAAGAAAGATGATAATATTTTAAGAAACAATACTTGCAATTCGAGGACTTTGATTAAAAACAATAAATAAGGCAGTTAAGAAATTTGTCCCAAACTTTCACACTACGCAATAGAGAAATTCCTTATATTTTTTATAGTTTTCGAAGTTAATTTCCCTGCGGTAATCACCAATTTTACTTTGCGACTTTCACTGCGTATAAAATAATTTTGAATGGATATTCATATGTCTTCTCCATGTATATTATTGGTCTATTTGCCTAGCGATACGCCTTTATCCTACGTAGATAATTAAGATGCATTTGTTGAATGTGGGTCTTTTGCATAAGCTGCTTGCTGCTACTAGTTTCAGAACCCCTACAATTGTTTTCGTTCTTGAATTTTTGGTGAATTTTCTTCACCGTGGCTGTCTAACACATTAGAGCATGTTTTGGCGGAACAAATAAAATAGCTAAGAGCATAGTATCATAACAAAGAGGAGGCATGACCGTAACAAAACCATACTTTTTTTCTACCATGTACGAAACTTGACATGTTTGGCTCATCGATGTAGGTATATAGTGCGCGCTTTTCTTTGGTGCAAAAACGATCTATCACTCCCCGAAGTTTAGCAGCCTTTTCGTTCGGCAACACTTTATTAATATCCGATCTCCGTATTATGGCAGTTCACTGGAACGATAAGGTATCTTAGCAACTGGCTCTCATATTTTGCACATTGTTGCTCCGCTCCTCCACCTGATGGGCGCGCTGGAAATAATATACGATCTAGCATTGTACGGGCACAATAATGATAGGGAAATCTCTCAGGTATCGGCCGTTATATCGCAGTCTCTGGATAAAATATGCGCGAGGCATAACAAATTGCTTATGCCGTGGAGGTATTCATAGAAAAAATAAATTCAAAACGTCAAAGTCAGGCTATTCAGGTATCCAAACACGCTTCATTCAACGCGGGGCGTTCTTCCGTGTTGCCGAGCGATATTGAATGGATACAACTTTCGGGGACCCTTTCAGTTCTTAGATGGCCCGCGCCTTCGCAACGTGATAATACCTAATTTGTTTCCGAGTGGAAAGCATTATGCCCCACGATGTACTTTATACAAAGTTTCGAGGCGATCGCTTTCACAACACGCTTTCGTGTGTAGCAACATCAGCCATACGTAATTAGCGGTGCCTTCGGAAGCGGAATGTGGCCAAATTTGCTTCCTCAAAGACCGGAAATGCCAGCAGTTGTCTTTATGTGATTTTCGTCAGTTATTCGGTATTGATCAATTTATACTATACTAAATAGCATTTAATAATAATAATAGCATTTATTTTCACAAAGAAAAGAAAAGATAAACAGAAAATTTATGAACTAAAAATACGCTAATGAAATATTAATATTCCCCTTACTGCCGGTAGCAGTAACTGCAGACATCAGATAAACGTACCGTCAAATTAATCTTATTGAAAGCATCGTCTGTTTCAAAAAATTCTTTGGAGATTTGACGAGGCCTCCTCCGTTTCCACGTATCAGTTAAGGCTGTTCATACGTTTTGAGCCAAGTAAAATTTTTAGGGCGGTAACATAATTAGTCCACGTGGACGTGACAAAGCCTGTCACCATATTGCAGCTGCACTATTGGTCTGCAAGATAAGTTATGACCCCTAACCTGTCACTCTAGTATTGACAGCATATTGCACACATTTGTCATTTGGGCAAAAGTTACTTTTTCTGGTGAAACTTTTTTAATTCAATTGAATTACGTGTAATGTATTTTACACCGAGTAAATTTATTACATTCTTACAATTCTGACTTGTACCCTTTACCCCCAAGCGAAACTTTTTTGACGAACTTTTATCAAAGTTTAAAAAAGTAAAGTAAGTAATAGTATAGTAAGAATTTAGGATGGCAATGCCATCTGTCAGCATTACACTAACATGATGACAAAGCCACCTAGTTGCCAATTTGTCAGGCTACAAGGTCACTTCCTTTAGGAAGTAGTACCCGTTATGGCAGTTAGGTGGCTTTGTAATCTTGTCAGTGTAATAATGCTGACAGATGGCATTACTRTCTTAAATTCTTACTTTCATCATACCATTGCTTTGGTATATAAGCAAAACCAGTTCTATGCCGTGTTGTCTACACAAGACCTAATCTGCACTGATGAGCTGTAATGACAGCGAAATAGTACTACCTGCAGTTGGTTGAGGTGTAGACAGCACAGCATAGACATGCATTTTTAAGTAATAGTATGTTTTATTATAAAATACAATCAAGATAGATTTTGTTTGTGAATATATTTGAAAAACTCAGAAACGTGAATTTTTACTATTAATAATACTAATCGCCGATTTTTATGTACATAAAGAGAGCAGCAGGTTAAAATGTAAACTCAAAATCATAAAAAAATATTTTTATTTCTGTAAAGTAATGTATAAAAATGACAAGTACCGTCAATATATTTATACAGTAGTTTTATAACTATCATGGAGCTAGGATATTTAATTTCTATAATGGCAGTGTCATTGATTGGACTGGCAGCAAGAAATTGGTCATTGCAGTGCACAAATAAACCAGAGTTTTCAATTTTAAATCCAGTTAAAGTTTCAATTTCTATGCCAAGTCTTCATTATCACTGCCCCAACGCATATATTTATTGCCTTTGAAGGGAGAATGAAAAAAACTTTTAGCAAGAATGTCATAGGTATTGGGATTCCGGCGAAATACAACACGACCAACATTGGAAGCAGTTAATCTACATGATCTTTCTTCGAACCACCTCGGATTATTAGATTGACCTATGCTACCTTTTTCTATTTCATCAAGTCCTGTTGAAGTTTTTGGAAGCAGTTCTTCCATTTGCTGCTCTTTATAGTCATCATCGATCTTCATCAGATTCACTGCTGACTTGGCCATGATCTGAATCGGGACCAACAGACTTGTTTTTCTTTTTTTGTGGTTGATCATCTGCGAAAAGTCTTCTACAAACTTTATCTCGCTTCCGCTTAGGAATACGACCCATATCTTTTTTTGTAAATTTTTCGGGGGTTCGTTTGGCAATTTTTCGATGAATTATGTGTCCCTGTTGCGTTGCTAGTCATGTTTAATAAAAGGTTATGAACATTTTGCACTAATCCTTTAGAGCATGTCAGTTAATCGCCAAGCAAACCACATTCGTCCATCTCAGAAATGAAGTTCTCTTCGATTGGTTTTGGTTCTGTGCAAAAGTAATTTTCACAATTTTTATATGATCACCAAATACATGCCTTGGGCAATTTTGAGTGTCTCTAGAAAATCCTGCCAATTGTTCATCAAACGAAATATCCTCTGTTTTCCTGAAATTTAGGGCTTTCYTTATTGCTCCTCTCGTTCGCTCTATGTTAGATGTCAAACTTTTCCGCAGCTTCACAGGTAAACCTTATTTTTTGTCGAACTTAAACGACTTTTTGCCATTTGATGCAATTCTGAGACAGTTTCTCAGCAGATGGCTTGTGCATTTGGCGAACTAGTTGTTCTGGTCCGTAAGGTTTTGCGGCCAGAAGGCTGTCGCCGTCACCTAACAGTTTTACATACTTCAGTCCGTGCATATCAATACTTTGAAACTTTCAGCAATTATATCGGATTCCATTCAAGTAGATATTCCTTTCCAATTTTTTGTGCATCTGTGCTCTGCACTGGGATTGTTCTCTGCCTTTGCACAATTGATGCAAAATTTATTCCACACACCTTTGTATAGCAATTTTCCTGTTTTAACCCCCAAAAGTACCCTTTCCGCGTGTGTATTCAAAACTAAAACCTTGGAGTAGCATCTAAGGTTTCCCTAGTGATAAAAACAAAAGTGGTGACAGTTATAAGAAGAGACAATAAATACAGATAATATACGACAACAATGATCCATCTGCAAATTATAAAATGATTGCAACAAGGGGTACATCTGCATAGTTTACGAGCGCGAAGCTCCGTCCCGCAAAGCATTAAAGGTTAACTTCCTCGATGCTAAAATTGTTCAAAATTGATGCAACAAGAATTCATTATTTTTGCTGCAATAAAGAAAAGAACAAATGTTTTGCGTATCAAAATTAAATTTCCTCTGGTGCTGTCGTCTCATTTTTTGTTTGTTTTAATCTTAATATTTTTCTTGCACCTTTTATTCAGTGTGAATTTCGACAAAGTACGATGACATTTCCCGAGAGAAATAATTTAAGCGCTCAGATAACAAATCTCAAATCGATATATTGAAAACACACCAAGAAACAATGAACACTGTTGATGACGTTATACAACTTCTCAAGGTTAATAGACGCAGTACTAGTAACTTTTCGAATAGAGCAGCAACCGTCTGCCGAAAGGCTGATTTTCAAAAGCAACCGCTCCGTCCTAATCATCGTATCCGACTCCTGGAGTTCTACACTTATGTATTGATAAGAAATTTATTCCCGCACGTGACCGCAATATTGTATCACCAGACGGGTCCGGGTCTCTTTGTGCGGGCATGATAATATCGGAGGATTAAATTAGAATATTGACGATGAATTGGATCCTTCAAGTATATCTCCTGAGAATACGCCTTGCCATGTAATATTCCGTATTGCCTGCCTCCTTCGGGGATGCGTTTCATTTTTATTTTACGGCCCATACTTCCATCCGCTCCACACTTAACACGTCGTTTCAGGTTGCAAATTGGAGTAAGCGCGTTAGTGTGTAACTGTGTTACAGCAAATTGAGAAAAGACAGTGGCAAGTGGTTGTGTAAGTTGTGCAAGAGAAATAATCGTAACCGCCCTGTAAAATCTGCAAAAGGGGTTTTGAATTCACTGAAAGTTAAACAGAATCAGACATACCGAAAGTTGCTTTGTTTATAACATGTAGGTATAGTAATATTGCTTACAATACGTAAGAATCGTACCAGGTATCATCATGAATACAAATTATCTATTTGACTGCAATCCACTTTATTTATGTTCTAAGAAAATAAGTATTAAGAGCTTTACTCCTGAGAATGCACCGGCAAAAAAATATTTACCCATAAATCTAATATCTAATTCCTTCTTGTGCTGTCAAATTTAGAATCACTTTCTCCTTGTGAGTCAACCAGTAGAGTTCATGTATTTTCCCAGTGTATTTCGTTTGTTGCCTGTAATACGAGGCATGTTTTTTAAGTAAGTACCGTTTTGCGATTCCGCCGCCGCAGCGCTACGGCTGGCGTTCCGCGCATGCGCGCTGGTTACCTACATCTCTTGTCTACGCACAGACGCCATTACAGTTTGATTCTTCATTGTATACGTTGTTTACTGAGTGTTTAAGATGTCTCCGACAATCGTGAGTCCCGCCGATTGTGAAGTACGGGCTGTTATACGATTTCTTAGTGCTAAAGGCGTAAAACCGADCGATATTCATCGTGAGATCTGTGAAGTTTACGGACAAAACATTATGAGTGAWGGAATGGTAAGGAAATGGGTGAGAGCATTTAAAGATGGCCGCACAAATGTGCATGATGAAGAACGGAGTGGGCGTCCTTCGGTCGTTAATGAAGATTTGGTGCAGAAAGTGAACAAAAAGGTGACAGAAAACAGACGCTTTACAATTTCATCATTGTGCGACTGCTTTCCTCAATATTCTCGTAGTGTTTTGTATCGCATTGTGACCGAGAACTTGAATTACCGGAAATTGTGTTCACGTTGGGTTCCGAAAATGTTGACGGATTTGCACAAAACCCAACGTTTAGGCAGTGCATTGACTGTCCTTGAGCGGTACCACAATGAAGGTGAAGATTTTTTGGACCAAATTGTTACTGGTGACGAAACATGGGTGGCCTACGTCACACCAGAATCGAAACAACAATCCATGGAATGGCGACATTCATCATCACCCAAAAAAGTGAAGTTTAACAAACAATTTCTGCCCGGAAAATCATGTGCACAGTTTTTTGGGACAGAAAAGGAGTATTGCTAGTGGAGTTTCTGCCTCGTAATGAGACAATCAATGCAGCGTCTTATTGTAAGACATTGAACAATCTGCGTCGTGCAATCCAGAACAAAAGACGTGGCAAGTTGAGTTAGGGTATCGTTTTGCTGCATGACAATGCCCGTCCACATGTGGCTAATCGGACCAAAGATCTCATCAAATCTTTTAAATGGGAAACTCTAGATCATCCTCCATACAGCCCTGATCTGGCGCCCAGCGACTACCATTTGTTCATGCACTTGAAGAAACACCTGGGTGGTCAGCGTCTTCAAGACGATAACGAAGTCGAAACATTTGTGATACAGTGGTTAACAAGTCAGGCGGCAGAATTTTATGAGGAGGGTATTCAAAAACTGGTGCCACGTTATGACAAGTGCCTCAATATTCACGGAAATTATGTAGAAAAGTAGATTAAGGTACAGGCTTTCATGTAAGATAAAATTATTGCGATATCTTTGCACGTCTTTTTTTAATTCCAAAACGGTACTTACTTAAAAAACATGCCTCGTATWAAAGCATCACTGTAATTAGGGACATCCAAATATGCCGCATTCATTGTAATGTCTAATGAGATTTTGTTAATTGTCCATGTTGTCAATATAAAACTTTATTAAAACTTAATGCTTGTTTCATTGGCATCTTGGAAGCCAAACCCAAGCATATAATACATTGCCTATGTTATTAGTTGTCTAATTAACATAATTTACGCAAAAGCTCAGAACCGGAAAAAACATCCGCGCTTTGGAATGCAGACATAAAGAAATTAGCCCCTGTTCAGGGTGGTATCCGTTTCATTTGTTCTCGCCGCCCCTAATTTATTAAGACCAAAACGCACGGCTATATCCTCACGAAATAACTCACCGCCGGATTTATGATCGCGCTGCGATTTTCGCGGCCGAAATATTTCACAATTACAAGTGCACTTCGCAAACAATAAATCAAAGACATTGTTAGATTGATATACTTTTTCCATTATGCCCCGCACACTTATACGCCGGGTATTTCTATAACGCGATATACATCACCTGCACGGGCACGACCAATTTATACTTTCTCCATTTCCTTTTCAATAAAATTCCGCCGTGTGTGTGTTGGTCTCACCCCCGCATGCTACAGAATGTAGTGGTGCGTGGCAATCGAATTACGTGTTTTTGTGATTGCCAGTGGCGGGTAGTGACGCAAATTGTCGGCCGGGTAACAGCAAAAGGGCTTCGAAGGATCCGATACTCATCCATAAATAATACATATGCGCTTCAAAAATAACTTTTTTCGAAAATTGTCATCAAAAGCTGACGTTTTCGTTACATTTTCGGTTGACAAAGGACACCTTTTTTGTCACCTAACTGCGAAATCAGTGATGGGCGTTTACGCGTAAATTATAATTTTCTACATTACACGCGTAGAAAGTGTAAAGCATTTTGGCGTAGATTTTGAGTAGAAAATATGAGACGAGTATATTAGGGCAATTTTATATTAAGTGCATTGTGCAAATTATTTTGTTCCAATTTCCCTATTTTATGGGTCAATTCTTAAAAATTTTTTAAGCACTGCAGTTTTTTAATATTTATATTAAAAATTTGCATAACTTATTTAAGTAAGTCATCAGAATACCCAAACGGTTTTCTTACTTCTTTGGGACAAAACATGCGTTTCGAAGTCTTTTCTTCTACGAGTATATTAGGTATAATAGGTAGCATATGAAATAGCCCGTCTTCTTCCGTTTATAGACAAGAAAGATAATAAAATCACAGTTTACAGTCATTTAAGAACCCATTGACCGATTGAGGGCTCCAAAGCACGCTTGTGCCTTCTCGCCCAAACAACTGTATGCCGAAACAAGTTTTCGTCGTTTAACGTGTGTTTAGTTATTTTAATTACAATGAAGTAGTATTTTGTTTAGTTAGGAAGCAACAAAAATAATAATATACAAAATAATACTGTCATATTACTAGTTTGCTGCTTATCTACATAATGTTATTTTCTACAGTAGACTTTTAAAGTAGAATATTACATAGTTTACGCGTAGATAATGGCGTAATCTACGTGGAGTATTCTACGCGCCCATCACTGTGCGAAATACTTTTGTGTTCAAAAACGCCAAAGTATTTGTCGGTCTAGAACATAAAACAAATGTTAAAATAATTTACCATTCTTTCGAAAATTATTTATGATTTTATTAATATTCATTTAGAAAAACATAACTTTTCCTTTTAATAACAATACAGTAACTATTATACAAAAAAGCAGTAACAAGACGATTACAATTTATTTTACACCGCAACTGGGATCTCTGAGTTGATTAAATGAGAGGGGTTACGTTTTTGTTTATAACTCGGTAAATGAGAGGTAAAGGGTAAAATCTATAAAAATCTTTATATAGATATTAATGTTTATTTTGTGAAGTGCTTTTGTGTTAATTTTTCTTATTGTATTTATTTGTAGGTGCTGGCTCCTTTTTTTAAATTAAAGACACTTTTTTCTAATAATATAACATTTCGACCTATAATTTAGGTCTTTGTCGAATATTTTTATTTTGCAGATTGACAAATTATTATGAAAATTAATATGACATTTACAATTTTGATATTAATATAAAAAGTACCTTCAAGCTTGTTCCTTTGTTATTATTATGGATGGTAAATGTGACGGTGAGAGGGTGTGTTTAAATGACGGTGTAATAGGTATTACTTAGTCCTTGTATGTCAGTCCTGTCGTTTACACATGTGTTTAGGTTCTTTTGAATATGTATCATTTCTAAAAATTGTCTTTTACGTTTATGTTGTTCTGTAGTAATAATTTTAGTATTATCAAAGTCAAAAGTGTGGTCAGTTTGTTCTTGATGTTTTCTTAAAGCTGTGTAGTTGTTATTATTTTTATGTTGTTTTCCTGTCTGTCCTATATATTGTTTGTTACATTCTTTACATTTTATACTGTATATTGTGTGTGTTCTTGTTTCTATTGGTGTTTTTGTTTTTAACGGTGTGTAGAATTGTTTAATTTGTTAATTGGTTTATATGTAATTTGGAAGTTATGTGGTTTTAGTAGGTTTTTTATTTTTTGAGTAAGTGGTGGTATATATGGTAAGGTTAAGTACGTTATGTTTGTGTTTTTTCTTGTTTTTCGTATTGAATACTTTTGTATAGTTTAGTTTTTCTGTTTGTTGTTTTATTGAGTTACTTATTAACTTAGTGGAGTAGTTGTTATTTTTTAGTATTTTAGCAGTGGCATGTAAAGTTTCAACACCAAAAGAAACAAGAACACACAGAATATACAGTATAAAATGTAAAGAATGTAACAAACAATATATAGGACAGACAGGACAATACTTAAAAAACAGACTACAACAACATACAAATAATAACTACACAGTTTAAAAAAACATCAAGAACAAACTGACCACACTTTTGACTTTGATAATACCAAAATTTATATATTATTAGAAAAAAGTGTCTTTAATTTAAAAAAAGGAGCCAGAACCTACAAATAAATACAATAAGAAAAATTATAAAAATCTTTTTTATCTCACGCCATTTTAGCGACTAGATTTGTAGTTCAGAAGTTGTTCACAAAAACTAAAAGTTGTTTAAAGCAAATTGTTTACTTATCGCACTAGAAAGCATTTAAGCCATATTTCAGCTTGTACGCAATCATTTCAACTCTGAAGCCTGGACTATTAGGCACATTGTAAATTAGCGCCCCCCGCCCCTTATTCGCTGCCACTGCTGATCAGTGAGTAATGCCCGCCTCCTCGGCCAGACCCGGCCAATTCCCAATTTCCTCGGGCGCCTTCTGATCTTCTTCAACTTCTTATAGCTCACCGAATTCTAATTATATTAGTCCAGATTGATGTTCTGATAAGTGTACGTAATTTGTTTAATGTTCTTGCTCGAGGTTACGTGCTGGGCTCTCGGTCGAATGCTTTTCCGCTTTTGCTGTGTTCCTGCTACTTCAGGAATTGCCTTTCGACCGTCCCAGCAGGAAGGGTCGGGAGACTATTGTGCGTTTCCTGCTGTACTATGCAATGCAAAGATTCCATCACTAATTTCTCCAAAGTCTCACTATCGGCGGCCGAAACTAAATTTAAATTATGCACTTGGATACAATTGCTAGATACTTTTTGAGATTCATAGTATTTTTCTCATAATTAAATTCCATTAAAAATACTTAAACTCTCGTTACAGTAGTTAATTTTTGTCTCAGTTTCAATATTTTCAATACAAGGCAACAAACGAAAAACACGGAAAAAAGCAAGAACTCAAATGTTGACACATAAGATGAAAATTATTGATCCTCAATTTGATACAGCGCAAGAATGGATTATAAGAGATTAATAGATTAGAGATTAATTAAAAGACCTAGAAATGAAGGCATTTTCAAAATTATCAGCGCCAAAATGCTTCAAAAACCAAGAAATACGTGCCAAAGAAGGATGTCGAAAAGTGTATGAGAAAACGCTAGGAAAAACTCTCATCATAGACGATGAATCGTATGTGGCTGCCGATTCAAACCATGTTCCTGGTAAGCAACATTTCCATGCATGTAAGAAAACAGACGTAAAATATGCTGGTAGACTAAAGCCCGAAGCCAAATTTTTCAAAAAAATATCTTGTTTGGCAGGCAATTAACGAAAACGGCAACGTTTCCGATGCTTTCATCTCGTTCTAAAGAAATCGAATTTATTGAAAAGAAGGATAACGCCCCAAACGTTGCTCAAGCACGAGGTTTCGAGAAATGTTGGTCCCTTTGTAAAAAAGAATTTAAAAGAAAACCTGGTTAAGCTGAAAAGTTTGCGTGCATTTAAAAATAGATGGACTCAAATCGACAGAGAAGTCAGTGAAAGGTCGGGAAAGGCTGTAAAGCGCAGAGCAGCAATAAACTTGAGAAAAATAGATTATGCGGGAAATGCTGGAGTAAATTAGATATGATTTAGGCAGAGTAGTGTTACATAATTGTTTAGGTAGAAATTAAAATGTTCGTTAAACAAAAAATAAATAAATTAAGAAGTAATTCGGTGTCTTTACTTATGGGACAGCATTTCCTAAAAGAAAGCCCACTCATCCGCCACTGCGAATACTACAAAGCCCCATTCCATTTTCCACAGGCTAGACGATACGTCCGCCCCATATCATAACATAATAATATTTATTCGGTTCCGCGTTTAAGTATTTACGGTTGCAGGGGCCACGGTCACGCCGGGTCATAAAGTAGTAAAATAAAGCACTCCGCGTTGAATATTTTATCAAAAAGATGCATGCAAGCTGAAACATTAAGAGCCACGCTTCCTCCTCGGACGTCCTATGTGTCATGTACGTGGCAAAGGCGCCGGTCTCCCCTGCAGAAAGTCGAGATCTTTATCCCGGCGAATAAGAATTCGTCTCACCCCGCGGATGCCGTGGGAATTTTGACGAGTTGAGAATTTGGATATTGTTTTAAGGGAAAGTTGGAGATAAGGATGATCGCAGTTGTTTGTTTAAAGAGTTTAATTGTGTGGAGATAGAGGACAGAAAAATATTATTACAGGCGTCTAATACAAGAAGCAAGAAGCTATAGAAATTTCTAGAAATACTAACAACTTTATAGTCCAGGAGGCAGTGATTTTTTTATACCTATTTTACCAGTCGGTGAATATCTAATACACCCAGCGGCACAGAAACGTTTTCTTTTATTTTTTTTAACTGTATCGCTTAAACGTTTACATCAAAGCACTTCTGGATCGACCTCTAGATAGAAAGCATTCGTTCGGCATTAGCCAATTACCTACTATTATACTGACAAACAGCTGAAAAAACATTGCTAAAACGCTTTTGAGTGCAACAAACTCAGCGGGAGTAACTGTTTTAGTGCAAGACCGGCGGTCCCAGTATTATGCGGCTAGGGTGTTGGGAGTTTCGAGATGTAGTGTTCAGCGAGCATTAAATCGATTCAAAGAAACAGGAGCATACACAAGAAAAGTTGTACAAATCACCAAGATGATCACTTTATGACGTTAAGAGTGTTGCGTAACAGCAACAGTACTGCAATTGGGGTAAGGAATGAATTGGAGAAGGTGAGAGGAATAGCTGTAAGTGAAAGAACTGTAAGGAGAAGGTTGAAGGAGTATGCAAGAAGACCAACAAGCGGTCCAGAATTATCTAAAATCGCCAGCAAGACACAGTCTTCAGCTATATTACTTTTTTTCAGGTTTTCTGCCAAATTTTTGCTCCCATGTACGCCATCATATTCTACGCACTCCAGAAGAACAGATTTGATATCGAAACCACTGTCTATAAAATGAACTGTCGCTGCCATTACACTGTCCATGTTGCGGGATGTCCAGTAGTCCATCGTAACTGTTACACAAACTGCGTCATTTAGAAGATTTTCAACCTTAAAGGGTATTCCTTCAAATGCTGCAGGTAGAAAGATATTGCTTAAAGTCTGCCTTGTGGGTAGCTTGTATCCAGGATTCAATGATGTTATAAAGTCTTTAAATCCACTGTTTTCTACTATGGAAAATGGCTGATGAAGATTTGTAGTCGTAAGACGCAGCAAAAGCTGATCTAATTCTTTTTGCTGTGATATAGTAATGAATATCAATAGAGCCGAGTCGCTTCTATCATTTATACAAACATCTGCAGTACACCCTGGAGTTTGAAAATGCTTCCCTTCACCGTCGTTTTCCCGCCTTCCTTCAGTATAGTAATGCAACTCTCTTACCGTTATTACAACCCTGCCGTAAAATCTCGAACAGCAAGCGGCCCCTCACAAGTTACCGCAAATAACCGGATTACCATAAATTTAAATTGAAGAAAACAAGAGGAATCGTCGTTACCTTACCCAAGATCCCAAAGAAATCATAAAAAATGTACACATTTTTTTATAAAAAAGGAGTGCAGTGCTCCGTTAAAAGTGATAAGTGAAATGGTTGGTGTCCCCTACACGACTGTGAGAGATATTATTGAAAATAAAGGCAATTCAAGAAAATCACGCAATTCGGAGAATTTTCTAAATATATCAAAAGAGCTTGGGATAGAAATTAAAAAAGTGATTTACCAAATGTATAAGGAAAATAAAGTTCCATCTACGGCAAGTTTGAAATTAAAACTTTTTGGAATTAGGATATGACATAAGTTATGCGAAGAGTGGTTCAGAAAATACTTGAGGAGCATCGGTTTTAATTACAGTACATTAAACCAACGTTTGTCCATAATGGAATCAACCCGACTAAAAAGAATGAGATGGGATTATGTAAACGAAATCGGAAGGTACCGCCAAGAAAATCGCAATATCGTATATTTGGATGAAACGTGGTACGACATCCACGACTTGATAAAAAAGGTCTGACAGATGGGACAAATAACTGTGTTCTGCAAGCACCATCTTCGAGAGGAAAAAGAATTATAATCCTTCATGCGGGAGGAAGTGATGGATGGGTGGAAAATGGCTTATTACTGTCAGCGAAGCAGATCCAAAATTGTTCCGCTGACTACCATTGCGACATGGACTCTGCATTTTTTGAAACTTGATTTCAGCAGGATCTGTTATAGTCATGGATAACGCGAGTTATCATTCAAAATTAAAGAACAAGGCGCCAACATCAGCTACAAAAAATAGAAATAATTGATTATATGAGAAAGAATAAAATTACAATTCCGGATGGAAAAGTTACCAAAAAAGAACTGTTGACAATAGTAAAAAATCTCAACATACCTAAACAATATCGAGTTAATGAACTAGCGAAAGGACATGGACATATAGTTAAGCGTTTGCCACGGTATTATTGCGTCCTAAACCCAATTGAATTAGTGTGGAGTACGCTTAAAAAAGGAATACGAAGAAACAATACATGTCTGCGTTTAAGTTCGGGACTTGTAGATTTAATGCGTAGAGAGGTAAGTAGTATAACGAAAGAACTGTGGAAAAGCTGTATTAAGCATGTTATTGAAATTGAAAATAGCTATGTATCCCCAAATTTTCAAAATTTTATAATACATGTTAATGATGATGCTAGCAGTGATTCAGAATTTGACAGTAGCAATGTTGATAACAATGAGTATATTTAAGTTACGTCGGTGTAAACTTGTTAGACTTTTTTGTAAAAATATAATAGATGCATGGAATTATTTTTGTGTCAGACAATTTTTTGTCTCTTTTTTAAGGGAATTTACCTCAATACGGTTTTGGGTGGCATAATAAACCCGCTGATTGGAATGTTTGTCACCACTAAACGTATCTATCGCTTGAGCAACCCATTAAGACGTCCTGACAATGACAAGGGTAACTTCTCGCCCAACTTGCCCCAAACTTATAACAGATCGGCTTAGATTACCCCCAGAACACGGTAATAAGGATCGCGAACTAATAAGTGTGGGTGGCGAATTAGCCCTACTTATTTTTGCGTGGGCGTAGCGCCCCTCGTTATCCGCCGTCGGTTTTCCCGAAGAAAACCAACAACAAAAAGGGCCGCAATTTTTCACACACAGCGTCGGGTTATTTGTAGGAATTTATAAATATTTAATACGTAACACGAGGGCTTCAATTTCGTCGTACGTGCGATGAATGCGTCCACCCTTTTTGCAGCCGTCCCCGCAATCGACCTCCTCCCCCTTTATTAAAGTCGCACGCGACCAGTCACCTGTCACTTATATCTTATTGCGTGCGTTAACATTGCCACCTTGCACGTACGCGACGCTAATCCGACGATCGCATCTCGAGGACTCCGTCCCCACAGCCACGCCTGCAGGTATAGTTCTTAAAAGTGAAAATGAGAAAACGGCTTATACATAGAAGCAGTTTATGGTAGTCCTATCTGGGATTTTAAACAGGCAAATACGTAACGACCAGACAGGTCCTGGAAACATTTTGCACCTGAACTTTGCATTTTAGGAGTAAAAACATTTCAACAGCTAGAACCGATATATTTACACAATTTACACAATTAAATTTTATACATAATTGCAATTCATCTTCGAAGTTCGAAGAATCATCATTAACGTTAATTAATTATAACTTAAAATATTGACCGTTGTTAATTATTATATTCGTAGATTCTATTTCATCAGGGCGTCGGTCTCAATAAATTACAAATCCTTTTAACTTTTCGCCAAGCTTTCAGAAGTGTTTGCCTTCTTCGTCAAGGCCTAAAATCTTTAATTTATATACAAACTACATGTAACACTTACTTCTAGTTATGGATTAATTAAGGGCGCTGAACAGGATCACAGAAACAAACCACAAAGTAACAGAAAACGAACAAATTATTTGTAACATTAAGGGAAATTACATTCAAAAATAATAATATAATTATGCCAAATTGACAAAACATAAAAATAATAGGTATAACTTGATCAATTTCGATGACATGCGAGCAGGCACAACGATGTTGACATAAAAAAATTTTAAATGGAGTAAACAGGTATAAATTTTTGATAAGTTGTTAATATCACTTCTTTTGTTTATGTTATTTGTTTGTTTATTAATATGTACCATTTCCAGAAGCAGTCGTTTTTTTAATTTATTTCTTTATCCAAAACTGTGGGGTCTTCAAAATTGAATGTATAATCCAAATCGAAATAATGATTAAAAATTACTGATGTTGATTTCCCATTTAAAACGTCTCTTTATGTTCTTTTAGTCTATCGTTCAAATGTCTGCAAGTCTGCCCAACATAAACAGACTGACAATCATTACATTTAATCATATAAACAATGTTAGTATCTCCAATTTTAGTTTTTGATTATAATTTTGAAAATAAATCCCCAACTCTAATCAGAGGGTAATAACTTACTCGAACATTACAGAACTTTACTAATAATTTATTTAATTTATTACTAAGACCTTCAATATAAGGAATGGTACAAAATTTGGAAAATTTATTTGGAGAAATCACTTCGTCAGTCACTCCAACAGCAGAGCTCTCATGTTTCGTTACATTTAAATCAGACATTGATGCATCCAAGGAAGTTAAAAAATTATTGGCATTAGATGTTTTGTATAAGAGTCTTTGAACTAAGCCAGTTGGGTATGAATTATTGATTAAAATTGATTTTAATTTTCTTACGTTTTTATGTAATAGTGAGGTATGTGAAATTTTTGTAATTCGGTTTTTTAAAGACAAAATTAAATTAATTTTTGTTTTGAAGTTATGATATGAATAAAAATTTAGATATCTGCCTGAAAATGTTGGTTTAACGTACCAGTCCATTATAATAATATTTTCATAATTTCTAATTAACAATGTGTCTAAAAAAGCTAAAGTATTGTCAGTTTCCTTTTCTAAAGTGAACTGTATGTGATGGTTATATTGATCAAAAACTGTTACTTCACTAGAAAATGAACTTCAAAACTTAATTTATCTAAACAGGCTGATACAACTTCATCCATTACATACTGTGCTATTATCGGAGACACTTTACTATCCATTGGAGTACCAAAACTTTGTTTATAAAAGGCATTGTTAAAAGTGAAAGCTATATTATTAAGAATGAAACTTATGACTTCTAAATGTCCAGTTACAATGTTCCTTTATAATATTCCATTTTTTTGTTATGACTTTTATGCAAAGATCTAAAGGAATATTTGTAAAAAGAGAAATGACATCTAAACTGAGTAAACAATATCCATCTGGAAGGCAGTAGTTATTATATTTTATTGAAAATTCAAAGGAGTCCTTGATATAATAGGGGTTATTATAATTATAGCTAAAAGACAATATTTCTAAAACTAAAATTGATAACCCTTGTGTTGGTGCATCTATAGAAGATATGATAAGTCGAAAAGGTAAGTCAAGTTTATGTACTTTTGGAAGGGCATAATACTTTGGTATTACACTATTGTAACTTATAAATCTTTTACTATCGGCTAAAGATATCATGTTTTTGTCTCTCATCTTTTTTATCATTTGGTTTGATTTATTTTGTATTGATATTATGGGGTCAGATGGAATCGAGATATAAAAGGTTTCAATCATTTGGATTATAAATTCAATTTTGAAGATCCCACAATTTTAGACACAGAAATAAATTTAAAAAAACGACTGTTTCTGGAAATGGTACATATTAATAAACAAACAAATAGCATAAACAAAAGAAGTGATATTAACAGCTTATCAAAAATTTACACATATTTACTCCATTTTAAAAGTTTTCGTGTTTGATAATCACCGTCGTTGTGCCTGCTTGCACGCTTCATGTCATCAAAATTGATCAAATTATACCTATTATTTTTATGTTTTTTTTCAGTTTGGCATAATTATATTATTATTTTTGAAAGTAATTTTCCTTAATGTTACAAATAATTTGTTCGATTTCTGTTACTTTGTGGTTTGTTTCTGTGATCCTGTTCAGCGCCCTTAATTAATCCATAACTAGAGGTAAGTGTTACATGTAGTTTGTATATAAATTAAATAAAAGGATTTGTAATTTATTGAGACCGACGCCCTGATGAAATAGAATCTACGAATATAATACGTTAATAATTATTGGTGGAAATTCACTATTTCTTACAAAATATTTTCAATTACTTTAATGTATTCAAAACAAGCTGCAAATAATGTCTCACTTAATTCAACACTTGCATCTACGTTTAGGGTTTTATTTTGTTTCCTGATGCGATGTTTCACCTGGCTTCAAATCAGCTGTATGGGATTCAGCACACAACGATAAGGCGGTAATCTTTCAACGGTATGGCCATGTATTTTTGCAAAATTGTCAACATAAAAAGATTTTTATTAGTCAATATTACTTTGAAACAATATTTTTAATAATTGCTCTTTCGTCGCTTTCTCGGTAAAAGGCAAATTATTTTCCCCTAAAAATCTTCTTTTTGTGTGCATTTTCTCGGGATTTTCTTATCTTGCCGAAAATGATAAGCCGCATTATCGGTATCTTCGAAGTTTTTTAATATATATTACTGAGATGAAACTTTTTGTAATGTGTTTTAGAAATCTATTTTTAATTCTCTCCAGTTGATCCTTATATACATTGTACTGTGGATTCTAGATATAGAGGCAAAGCAGAGTACACTGTTGACATATGACGTGAAAGCAACTTTAATACAGAAAATGAATTAAACTCCGCACTGAGATATAAGACAGAACCTAAACTTTTATCAAACAGCAGTTTAGTATCAAATATCACACCCAGATCCCCCTTTCTTCCATAACTAACTTTAACACTGTGTTATTTAATGAATAATTGAAATTAATAATACTTTTATTACGTGTGAAATTGATTTATAAATTCATTTAAATTCAGAAACAAGAATCGCGTTGAGAAATTGTTTAGGACCTGCTGGAGGGCAATGCGTACGTAAAATTAATAATGCTATATGATTGCAGGGAAATATGTATGAAGCTCATTATAAAAGTTATTTGTTATTTATGAATACAATAATGCCTTTTCTCCAAATTCCTATATTTTATAAGGTAACCGGTTTCGAGGCAATTAATGAAACCTCATCCTCGGACCATCGGCTACAAAAAGAAGTTAAATCTACACACATTTAAATTTTACAATCAATTTAGCTTACAATAAACTATTGTCATCCGGACGTTCTAATTTGACATAAATATCATTGCCACCTGAACGCTAGACTTTTTGTAAAAAAGACTGTTAATCAGTGTTGTAGGTTCAAAATTTACTTGACAATTTAGTGTTATTTCGTCAGGACATTTATTGGATTTCTAAGGGTTCTGTCTATATATACACAGTTACAGTCATTGCATCTTAATTTGTACACCCAAGGGGTTATTATGGTATTTCAAAAACTAGGAGTGCCCCAGATTTCAGAGTTTAAAAAAAGACACGCAAATTTTAACTATTTTGTCTTCGTATGAAGAGTACAATCAAATAAAACGGTACGTGAGTACTACGATTTATGTGTTCATTATGATGACGCTATTTCAAATCTACATATATCGTTAGTTACTTACCGCGTTTGCCCAGGCTCCTAAATCAGATTGATTGCTGGTTATCCAATGTCCATGTTGTCTTGTTTACTTCACTGTACTTCACAGTTCATCACTGCAAAAGTTCAAAACGAAACCCACAAATCACCGAATTATTAAATTATTGAACGAATTGTTTATAACATTATAACAATCGAAATCCACCGATCGCACCGCGTCTCACGAAGCTACTGGAGTAACCTTGGCTACTCGCACGTAGTACTCCCGAAAACACCGACAAAAAAGACGTTTTTTGCAGGAGTGCAGCGGTCGCAAAAAATATACGTCTTGTTTATACAGTGGCCCTCAAAAAGTGGGTACGCTAACACTGTAAACATGTCAGGGGTGCTCAACATGTTACTGCAATGTGAAGGGAAGGTTTATACGCTACAATGATAATATTATAGTAAATTATACTTTTCGTTAGTACCGCAGTTGTAACGAATAATTTGTTCTCCACTGCTATTCAAATAGCAAATTGCGCTAAAGTAATTAGAACGTTCTTTGTTGATTTGGAGAAAAAGCTTCGTAAAAATCTGCAAATAGAATTACTGATCTCTCAGTATAACAACTAGATATATGGATTAAGATGAAATTTACTGGGCTCCTTGCACACGAGAAAAAAACATGCCAAAAGATTTACATATCTAGTCTTCGTAAAGTTATTCTTAGCTTAAAATCTAATGCTAGTGGATCCGATCATAAAAATGCAAAGATGATTCAGTGGTGTTCACCTGCAATTCCTGTGCTTTCGAAAATTTTAGAAAAAAAATACTTAAAGGCGGATTGATGACTATACCATTTCGTAAGGAACATAGTACAACATCTGTTTTATCTGATGTCACGGATAATGTGATCAGGGCACTAGATAACTCAAATGCTTCGGGTCTAGTACTGCTCGACTTCTCCAAGGCATTCGAATACCATCGATCATTGCTTGATGTGTGCTAAATTACGCTATTATGGATTCGATGATGCAGCTGTGGGTTTTTTAACTCATATCTTCGTAGTCGATCCCAAATTATAGTTATCGGTGATAATATATCTGAAAGCCCTTCCATTACTTCGGGTGTGCCGCAAGGCTCAGTACTGGACCCATTACCTTTTTTATATACACTGCAGACCTCCCAAACTGTGTTAAAATTGTAGTATTCAGTGTTATGCAGATGACTCGCAGTTACAATTTTCATTTAACCCTAAAAGCACTGCGATATCCTGCGAGCTCGTGAACCGTTACCTCGAAACAATAGTTTAAAGCTAAACCCAGAAAAGTGTGCAGCAATGTTGTTCTGTCCAAATCGTTTGCGAGAAAGCATATTGATAGATTAAAATTAATAATCAACCATTTACTTTAATATTTGAAAGCGATCTTCGTTTTCAACAGTTAGATAGGCTTTTCTAGCTTTGAAACTGCTGTATTGCAACAGATATTTAATAAATTTCAGAATGCGTAAGAAACTTTGTGAATCGTTAGTTACGGTTTCATTGTGTTTTACTCATGTCTGGATAAAATAACTAAGTTAAGATTATAGAAAATCCAGAATAGCTGTTGTAGATTCGTTTATCGCATACTGGGTTGGATTAGAGTAGATGATAATTATAGGTATAGTTTGTCAATGTTTTTCTTTAGTAAGTTGGTAACCTCCTCACCTCCATACCTTCGAGGCAAGTTTCACTTTAGATCTGATGACATAAATGTTAATGTGAGGAATCTATCTTCACTATCAGTTACTAGATATCGCACTACCTTGTTTCGCAGGTCATTTTCGTATAACTGTGTAATTATATACAACAGTCTACCTGAAAATCTGAAAATGCTTTCGTTACGCCAATTCTGAAAGCAGTTGAGGAGAATTTTGTTACTTTTGTAGTAATTTATATGCCTAGGTTAGTTTGTTATGTGATATAAATAAGTTTAGTATAAGCTATGTAGCACGTATATATGGATTGTTTGAAAGACTGTTCTATTACCATATGCAACTACTGCTTGTTATTGTTCCTATTGTTATAATTTGATTGTTGATTATAGCTTGTACAAAGGTAAGTAAAATTTGATGATAAAGTTAAACATACCGCAAAATTTTCTAAGAAATATCTCGTCTGGATCGCTATCAGCGAAAATGGTGAAATTTCGTACTCTTTCATAACTGATCGTCGTGTCACGTCACAAGTATACCTAGATGAGTGCATCAAACACAGGCTAGTTCCTTTCGTTCACGGTATTTTTAGAGACAATGTGTTATTTTGGCTTGACTTGGCCACGATTCACTATGGAGGTATTGTGACATCATATATGAAGAATGAATATTCTCAAAGAAAAAGTTCTGCATAAAATTTAAATAGATTCATAAGAATTTAAAGAATATATATTAAAACTCTATCTGCAAGGTCAGGAAAAGAAGTAATGGGCAGTGCTAGGAAGAAAATTCGAAAAATTCTGCGAGTAGTTGTAACAATTAACGCAATACTTAGTACAACTTTAAAGTTATAATAGCTGTTTATTCTCTTATTGTTTGTGTAAATAAAATCTTCCGTTTCCAAATGTATGTCTATTAAACGGACATCCCTTATTTCTTTTCGGTCGATGTAGTTGACAATATCAGTTTCTATTACCACTTTATTGACTGGCCTGCGATGAAGAGATATGGAGTACCATAAGTGGGTTCTATAGATCTTCTCCTATAGCTGTACCTGCAATAATCAAATATACAAATAGCAACCACGTCGGACAACGTTAAAAAACTCAACATTTAGGAGATCATTTGAGAAGTTACAAAGAGCTCCTCAATAATGGATCATCCGGACGCGTTAAATTGTTGCTCCCTCATAAAGTTTCCAAGAGCAGCAAGCCGCCCGTGCATAATTTAAGGGAAAGAAAAAGGAGTTATATATTTCCCCTCTTAAGGCTTTTCGTCGCCGCGCAAAAATTCGTCTGCTTCGGAGGGGCATGTTTTTAAACTGGTGGAGAGACCATCCCGAAAGTTACTCGTTCCCTTAACCGTCGATAACGAGATTAGGAAAACCTTAGGCGTATAATAAATTAGATAGAGAGCGTTGGGACTTTCTGGGAATTTGTGCCGAATCGGCAGTTGCCGCGGTTTATTGGCTGAAAACGGGGACCCGTTCGGGGCTTACCTTTTCAACTAGTTTGCAAACTTTTAAATATAAAATGCGATCGCCGCTTAAATTCCACTTATCTCCGTGCGCACCTGAAGACGCCGCCACCGTTTCCGTTTGCGGTGGAGAAATTTTTGTTGCGTCTGTAAAACTGACCGGACATTTCATTCATGCCATTGTAAAATGTATTATTTTCGGTTAACCCAAGCCCAAATAATAACTTAAAAATGAAAGAACTCCCGTACAAGCTTTCATACCCTATTTTATTCCCTTAAGGGTGGAATTAAGGAATTAGAAGAGACTAAAGAGGTTCACAGTTAGATATTTTAGAGAAAGTTGGCTGGTACATTTCCATGATTTAAAACTATTTATACATATTTTCATAAATACAATAAATTATAAGATCCTACGATAAGGCAGGACTATGAAGATCAAACAAGGAAAGGCATATAGGAGATGAATAATGACTTACACAGAAATTGACAGTAGATGAAAAACGGGAAAAATTCCAAGCAATAATCCAATAGGAAGGAAAGAAAGCATGTGGGACATCGATAACAGGAGGATCAAACAAGTTTGTGGAGCAAGGAAATTAAAATTATCGTCAAATAAGTGAGCAGACTTATGAAAAATAAAAAATTGCGAGATGGGCAGCAAGAGAGAGGATAAAGATGGCTAGAGCCAAAGAATGGGAGGAGTTTGGAACCAAGATGGAAAAAGATAGCACAGCAAACCAGAGGCAATTCTATAAAGCTCTCAAGAACATAAAGAACAAACGGGAAACGCTTGGATCGAGACAAATAATGGATAAAGAGGGGAAAGTAGTCACTGAAGATGATAAAATTATGGAGAGATGGAAGCAATACTATCAGGTTATGCTGGAAGGAGAAGAAATAAATGAAGAGGAGACAATAACGGTAGGAGAAAAAGCAACAAACACAGTTGAAGGAAGGCAGACGGAGAGCACGAAGAAGAAGAAGGTATACAACTGGAAGAGGTCGAAAAGGCAGTAAGAAAATTGAAGAACGGCAAAGCAGCAGGAGTGGAAGGAATTAAAGCAGAACKATTAAAATATATGGGAAAAGAAGGAATAAAGTTCTTACACAAAATAATTAGAGAAGCATAGCAAAATTTAATAGTCCCTAAAGGCTGGCAAACTTCAGTAATTGCACCAATATTTAAGAAAGGTAACCAGAGGGAGTGCTCGAGTTACAGAGGGATCTCACTGCTTTGCGTAGCTAGTAATTAAATAAATAATCTGCCCTGGTCAGTTCGCTCTCACCCTGCGACTAGTTTCGCCCTGTTGGGGCTCATCAGGCAGGGGTAGAGAGCAAACTGACCATGGCAGACCGTCGCCTATAACCACGGCGGGCGGACTGGTATGAAGGAGAATAGGAGGGCAGATGCCCTCAGTGCCATCTATGCGGAACTCTGCGAGCTAGGCGGTCTATAACTCTGATAGACACCGGCCTAGTGCAGGTTCCTAGCGATGACTCCGGGGAGGCTCCCCGTATAGCGACTAGTTTCGCCCTGTTGGGGCTCATCAGGCAGGGGTAGAGAGCAAACTGACCATGGCAAACCGTCGCCTATAACCGCGGCGGGCAGACTGGTATGAAGGAGAATATTGATTTATTTAATCAATGCTATACGGGGAGCCTCCCCGGAGTCATTGCTAGGAACCTGCACTAGGCTGGTGTCTATCAGAGTTATAGAACGCCTAGCTCGCAGAGTTCCGCATAGATGGCACTGAGGGCATCTGCCTTGCTATTCTCCTTCATACCAGTCCGCCCGCCGCGGTTATAGGCGACGGTCTGCCATGGTCAGTTTGCTCTCTACCCCTGCCTGATGAGCCCCAACAGGGCGAAACTAGTCGCAGGGTGAGAGCGAACTGACCAGGGCAGATTATTTATTTAATCAATGCTATACGGGGAGCCTCCCCGGAGTCATCGCTAGGAACCTGCACTAGGCCGATGTCTATCAGAGTTATAGACCGCCTAGCTCGCAGAGTTCCGCATAGATGGCACTGAGGGCATCTGCCCTCCTATTCTCCTTCGTAGCTAGTAATGTTTGCCAGATGATATTGGAAGGAAGATTAAGAAAGATAATGGAGCGCAAAGCGGGTGTAGAGCAGGACACTGCACAAACGACCATATATGTCATTGAGAAAACACTACCTTACAATAAAGAAGTATGCTTCTTAGATCTGGAAAAAGCCTTTGACAAGGTGGCAAGGCAAAAACTATGGGAAGTCTTAGAGAAAAACAAAATATCCAAGTGTTTAGCAATATGGAAATGATAGTACCAAAAAACTGAAAACATAGTAATAAGAGACAACCAAGAGACATAGCAATTCAGGACGACAAAGGGAGTTAGACAAGAAGGCAACCTTAGCCCATTGCTTTTTATCATCTTCATGGATGAAATTATTAAAAAAGTAAACAGTAAAATTAAACTAAAACCAGTAGAAATAGGGGACTGTGCATTTGCAGGTGGCATAGCAATAATGACTAGCACTGAAAGCAATTTGCAGTTCAATGTAAGTCTGTGGATGGAAGAGATGGAAAATAAAGACATGATAAGTAGATTTAAAAAAACCATCTTTGTCAATTGATCCAGTACTTTCCGTTAAGGAGTAAGGACTTTCGCAAGAAGTTAGTTTGATATATACTATACATATTAAATGCGAGAAGGCTACAACGCGCGATCAAAAGAGTAACGACCCAAGCTATTTACTCAACGCCGTCATTTATGAAAAATATTCCAGCACGACCAACAATAAATTACCACCGTTTACACAAATCTCAAAAGTTTGTGAACCGGTGTGACTAAATTCGTTTGATAAATGCGATCCCAGATACGCATCTAGATAACTTCCATGTTATAAAGCTTTTTGGCACGTATACCGCCATAATTAAACAGGCTAATTATGCGTGTGTAGGAGCAACTTGTATAACAAGTTGTTCCAGAACACCGAAACTACAGAACTTCGCGGCGCGTATATCATACAAACGTATTTAAAACGTAATTGGGTGTGCTCGATAGTAATTCGTGGCAGGAATATCATTAGAATGCCCACGCAATTTATCGGAAGCGGTCTGCGGGAGGCGTGTACGAAGGGAGCAGAAATAACAGCTGAAAATTTGAATCGGACCACCTGGGCGCTTGCAGGATCTTGAGATTAATAAATGTCGCCATTGTTGTTACTGATTTTGGTATTTGTGCGTTAATTTTGAACGCGCAGTGTATATTTTCTACAAATGTAAATATGGAAAAAAATGTAGTGGCATATAAACATTGAAGAAGACTTTCGCAGAGTGTTTTACAGCTTGATGGTCGGCCGTACTAAACTATTGAGACTAGTGGCACGCTTCAAAGTTCCTAAATGGGCCGTATTCAAAAAAATTTTGTTGGATAAAATTTTACCTTTCCCACTATAAATTTTTGAAATTTGTTAGTTGCGATAATTTAGCAATCAATAAAACATAGAAGCTTTTATAACAAATTTTATTTAATGCAGACCTGATGCTAACTGGCGCGACCCGCGATCTATTTTTATGTGATACTTTATTGGGTTTAAATTTTCCGAATTATGAAATAAAAGCCTTTGCATGTCATAACGAATTTATACGAATTTAATATAAAAAACATACAAATTAGTAAGTAGAAAATTATTTACATTTGTTAAAAAAAATTTACAATAGTGCACAATAAAATTTATACACGGTATCGATTATATTCATTACAGCTTGATAAGCACATTACAAGAGTCACAAACTAAAAAAATACTCACTATCACTTTCACTGCTAAAATCACCATTAACTTCTATTATTAATTCTTATACATGACTCGCTCTGTAGCGATTTTCAATGTCCAGTACATGCCGCACTGAATTTCTCCATGCATCAACACTTGTTATTTCAACTTCGTGTCTAATTTTTAGCAGCATTTCATTGCTAAATTTTCCACCTGTGTTCCCTCGTCGAAATCTTTGTTTCAACTGCCCCCATATCATTTCAATGGGGTTGAAAATGCAATGATATGGGAGTAATCGCAGAATGGTGTGTCCACATTCAGAAACGAGAATGTCAATTTTACATTTCTTCAAAAAATTTTTTGTGCCAAGCACTTCCAACAATTGCTTTTTTGTGTAGTCATCTTCGAAATATAAATCTTCTTTTCTTAAAAACTCTTGAATGGTTGCCTTATTAGTTGTTGTATTTGGAATTTTATCCAGGTGCTCCGAATGGTAACTAGCGTTGTCCATTACTATGACGCTGTTTGGTGGCAATTTGGGCAATAAAATGTTTTTGAACATTTTTACACAGTTTTAAAATCAGCAATAATCTGTTTGACTAGTTACCCTACGAAATGTATTTGTCACAAACCTCTTAATAAGTGGCTAAATGTAAGCATATATGTAGGTATGACTGAATAAGTAAAAAATATTCCACTTGGTACGCTTATATGCTGTAAAACTAATATAAGTAAACACATATGCTTTCAATACCTTTTATACGAGTAGTAGGAGTAGAATAGTTCCGATTTCTTCTTATTTCCAAAAAAATATACAGGTAGAAACTACGTTTATGACCCTCCGGATCAAAACAAAATTTCTACCTGTGAAGAAACAGGGCAGAGGACGATTGTGATCAAAAATTAGAAAGTATGGGCTGCCGAATTGAAATTTAAATGTTTACCATTCATGGTTATAAAAATAGATAGTACTCATTAAATTAGGTCATACATTAAAAGCTATTAGATGAGAAATAATTATAGTTCAAATAATAATACAAAATAAKGCTTATKGATTTATGGGTTCGGAAAAAAATCTAAAACAGCTTAAACACAATTTTTGAATACGTTCCACTCCGCTGCAAAACAGTGGAACGTGCCGAACCCGTCTGTTATTTACGACAGCTTCAGGTAATACTTGTAAACCATTGTGAGCAGTAATCGGTTGTTCGTATAATGAGTCACATAGATGGTTGCTTGCAACTATACTCTAGAATGGAGCCATACATAACCCATACCTATAGACAACTGGGTTTTCCAGATTAGGATATAACAGCATTATAATATTTATCCAATACATCACTAAAATTGCCTCTGAAGGATGAAGGATATAAAGGCCTTTAACGATATTGAATAAGAGATAAATCTATGATAGTTACTACCGCAAAAAAAAATTAAATCGAACAGATAATACAATGAAAAAAAGGGATTCTCCTTAAAAATTTCAAAAATTACTTACGATGTTATCAAAACTTTAAATCTGAAACGACGAAGTCGTTTCTAACGATATCCTCATACGGCTGACAGTACTTAAACAAATTGGCAAAACTTTAARGCCTKTAKTGGTGTCATCCAAGGTTTACCTATTGATGTTCCTATTAAATGCTKTCTTCGATTATGACTATGTCTTTGTATATAAACATAAATGAAGTTTGGCAAAAGGTTCACCTTTAAGTTATACTGCTGCTAATTTTTTTATGATACAACTGTAATCTCACAGTAAAGAGTGATTCATTCGCTGAAACAATGTTAGAACACCACATTTATATGCATATAAAGCAATGTAAATGTATATATTCGATATTTAGAAAGTAATGATGTTGCTTCCTTCTTGAAGCCCGTATGCTAGGAATATTATTACAGGTTATTTCGGACCTGAGACCCGAGTTTTCTGCTCGGATGACCAGCGGCGTCAGCGACGCGGCTTGCAAATGATGAAATAGCCCGGAACGCTGTTACCGGGCCGGGCGTCCCACTTGGTCGAAATATAATAGATTAATAATGGGATCAGACTGATATCCGGCGACGTGACGGATGAATGGATGGGCTAATACGCCCAGGATCCTAATCAGGTATTATTGCAACCGATGTAGCGTTTGGATGGCTTCATTCATTACGCGTTATGCTAACATCGCTATATTAGAATAAATTGATTTTAGTGTTCGTCTTTATTAACATTAATGCCCGCCGGAGGGTTCCACACGCAGCAGTTGACAAGCAGAGTGGGGTTCTCTACGCGTGGAAATTCTGGAAACAAAGGATGAACGTTTGAATGCAAACTAGAATGTGTTTGAATGGCGTAGCGCGTCCCAAAATTGCGTTGCAATAACTCACATGCACAGAGGATAGTTACGCGCGATAGGATAGTTCTCAGTAACATATACTGGGTCGCTGCAAAGTATGGAACCAGCAGGATATTTCAGGTTCAGTTCGACCGATTTTTCTGAAATTGTTCATGGGCCCATGGGTAATTAAAATGCATTTCAACGCCGTGTTGACAAGGATATTTTTTCCTGATTTCAAAAATGTATCACACTTGTACAATTTATTGCTTCTGAGTTGAGAAAAGTGTGGTAACAAACTTGGGTCTTGTAAGTAACTTCGGGGATAAAAACCATATTCGTTATCGCTAAGTAAGAACAAACTTTTACAGGGCGGATTATGTTGCGATTAAAAATTATCTTGTGAATTATGAGTGGTCGGACTTATTAAAGATTAACACTAATGATGCTGTAGAACATTTTTATAACGTATTAAATAATGTAATTTCTATGTATGTTCCACTTTCTAGGGAATCCAAAAGACAGTTCCCAGTCTGGTTCTCACATTCAACTATAAATCTTATCAGTGGTAAACACAAGAAACATATGAAATGGAAAAAAATAAAACGGAAATCGGATTATCAAGAGTTTTCGGAATTACACAAGCGAGTTAAACAGAGTATACAAAGTGACTATAAAAGATATGTTGCCAACATTGAGAAAAATATTCACTCAAACGTTAAAAGTTTCTGGTCTTATATAAGACAACAAAAGTCTTGCAAAGTAAATAACCCTCCATCTGTGGTGTCTTACAATGATCGTGTTGCCAGTGATAACGTAGCTGCATGTAATCTATTCTCTGATTTCTTTTCCTCAGTATTCATTTCTGACTCGTTACCTCCTAATATTCAACGCACCCGAMGTTCCAATTGCATCGAAATAAAATACATCTCAAAAGAATCAATAGTAGAAAAAATTATCAAACGTAAGGGCACCGGATCGGACGGCATTCCTGGCATATTTATCAAAACGTGCGATGAGATCCTTGCTGATCCACTTAGTATTGTATTCAATAAGTCTTTGAAAGAAGGGGTGTTCCCAAGCAAATGGAAACAAGCAAACATTGTCCCCATCTATAAATCAGGAGATCAGACTAAAGTAACCAACTATCGTCCCATATCGCTCTTGTCAATTTTTGGTAAAATTTTTGAAAGCTGTGTTACTGATGAATTATTCTTTAATATTAAACAACACATAGATGAACGTCAGCATGGTTTTTTCCGTGGAAGGTCGACAGTAACTAATCTCGTTACTTTTGTTCAACATCTGTCAGAAAGCATGGATAAAAGAGCTCAAGTGGATGCCGTGTATACCGACTTTTCCAAAGCGTTCGATAAAGTTCACCATGCCTCCCTTCTTATTAAATTGGAGAATTTCGGTGTGCATGGTAATCTGCTAAGGTGGCTAAAATCGTACTTACGTAATAGGAGCCAAGTTGTAACAATAAAAAACTCAGTATCGTCTTCAGTACCTGTAACATCCGGTGTACCGCAGGGCTCTCATCTAGGTCCTCTGCTATTTCTTATTTTTATTAATGATATTGGTAATTTTATTCAACACTCAAATTATCTACTGTACGCAGATGATATGAAAATTTACAGAGAAATAACTAACTTACATGATGCACTGCTTTTGCAAATTGATTTAAATAACTTATACTTATACTGTACCAGAAATTATTTATATCTAAACCTAGACAAGTGTTATCACATCACTTTCACGAGAAATAGGCTGTCGGTCCCCACTAAATATGCAATAAACAACCACACCCTTAACTCTGTTAATAAAATAAAGGACCTGGGCGTCATTGCGGACAGCAAACTAAGATTTGAATTGCACGTTGAAGAAATAATACAGCGCTCGCTCAGAAACTTAGGTTTTATTTTTAGAACCACAACTAAATTTACCAATATAAAATCATTTAAAATTCTCTATGATACCTTGGTGCGCAGCCATCTAGAGTATGCCAGTGTCGTCTGGAATCCGTTGTATTACAAATACATTAACCGAATTGAACGCGTACAAAAAAAATATTGGTAAGCTTAATTATAAGTTTAACAGGGATCTCCACACCTTGACTTACGAATATAACTTACAAAAGTACAATATGATAAGCTTAAGCAAACGACGCGAGAATTTTGATATTATCTTTCTGTGCAAGGTAGTTAACTCATTGTTGTCAACGTCTTTAATTAGTCACGTAAATATTAATACTCATCTATACCCTCTTAGGACTAAAAATACTTTTCATGTTTACACTTGTAAGACAAGTCACTGCCAAAATTCACCGTTATATCGTGTAATTTACACTTATAACTCGGCTTATACTCATCTCGATATTTTTTCACTATCATTAACATCTCTTAAAAAGATCTTGAAAGAACCATAGCTATAATTGCTAAACTGTTAAAAATAACATTTCAGATGTAACTTATTCAATCACAACTCCTCTCAACCCTAATTACTTCATTTAAATACGCTAGCTAGTGCTTTCCTGCTTTTGGATTCTCTGAATCTGTTGGAAAGTCAATGTAATAAATAAATAAAATAAATAAATAAATAAATAACTGCAGGCGAAGTTATTCGGAAGTAGTTGCACTCTACAATGCAATTCATGAAGATCGTGAACCAATTGCCAGATCAACAGCTATTAAAAGCATTGCAACGTTTTGAGGAAACCGGCGGTGTTAAAAATCGTTGCTGCGAGTGAGGAAAGTAGCTCGAATGTCTTCTTCGACGTGCAAGAGAACTCCAAGTGTTCCGTACAACAGCGTGCTCTGTTCGGAAAATTTTGAAAAAAGAGAAGTTTCGTCCATACAAAATTCACTTAKTACAAGAACTGAGCGAAGATGATTGAGATCGTAGAATAGAATTTTGCGAAACTGCTATGAACATGATGTTTTCTGATGAAGCGACTTTTTGCCTCAACTGCAAATATTGGTCTGACACAAATCCACATTGGATGGAACAAGTCCACACAAAACACTCTCAGAAGTGAATGTCTGGTGTGGTATTAGCGGTGAGCACGTTATTGGGCCTTTTTTCATCGAATTTGGTCAAGTATTTACAGCTCTTGCACGAACACATTTTACCAGAACTGACAGTTCCCCTTAATCGTGAAAATGCTACGCGTCTTTCTGAACAGATATGGTTTCAGCAAGATAGTGCGCCGTCCCATTTTGCAGATATTTGAATGCGATATTTCCAGACAGATGGAGCGAGAGAATGCCCAGCACGTTCCTCTGATCTGACGCCGCTTGATTTTTTCCTGTGGGGGTTGTCAACGTATTTGATGGCGGGGATTTCCTCTCCGCTATTTTCAAGGCTTTCTTTCCAAACTTTTCAATGACGCTGATTCTAAAAGTATCAATGCATTTCTATCAAATGTTTAATCGTCATTTTATTGGTACTTCTGGTATTAATGATAGTGTTCATATGTTTTACAACTATATGTATTGTAATGTAAAAATTTCACTTGTTACACAACGCGACGGCAGCTAGTTGTTCGGTTAGAGCGGGGTCGTGGATTTTAATATGATTTCTTAAGGGCGCCACCAATTTTACGCAGACACTAAAAATTGGAAATCAGAGTGCAGACAAAAAAAAATAAGCGATCGCCGGTCCGGTTGAAATAAGTATTTTATTTACGGTGTTACTACAGCTGTGATAACTATTTAGGTAAATTTGTCTTATAAGAACACAAGCGGTATCCCTATCAAAGCTTTGAACGGGCTAACATTCATTCACAGTAACACCAAAGTATCTGATAAAAGATGGTTAAGTACTGACCGCTATGATGAAACTATATAAATGGAACTTAGCTGTTTCCTGTCCAGATATCGGAGTTCACAAAATGGCTGTTACTGGGAATCGGTTTTCCTAGACGGAACTGCTGCTTCGGACTCGAACCAAGTTTTTGATATTCCAGGTTATAAGTGTGTGATAGAAAATTTGTMYTGGATACTGGCGCTAGGCCTCCACCAAAAGACCCTATTWCATTTTGGAAATAAATTACACAGTAACAATGATTTCACACAAGGTTACCTCACTTGTTGAAGGTCTTTCTCCCAAAATATAACAATTTGCAAGATATTGTTATTTGTTAAATGGCGTGTATGACGGATGCTCTTAACAATTTTATGATCTTAACATATGGATCACAATTTGGATTATTCAAATCACGTCTTAATAAAGGTGTGCTCCGTCTTTCGATGCCAGTCACAGAATGCTGGTTTTTGTGGAAAGCATGGCCAAGTGAAAAGGTGATAATGAAAGGAAGATATTCAATTTTAAACCTCACGTCGGCAACCCAGGTTACTCATACAGGTAAGTAATTATTTTACAACATGAAGTAATAATAACATTTCATTTCAGGAAAGACAGCAAATAGTGTTAGTTTGAGTACGAATAATGTATGCATGTATAGTATTTGTTTCCTTCAATTTGTTGATTACGTAAAATGATAAAATAAATGTTATAGTATCTTGTCTGTGAGCTTTATGTGCCTATAAAGATACGTGTAAAAATGCTTTCCTTCTTGGTTTTCTTCTGAGCTTCGCAAATCAATTTAGACAAAAAAAGTGTTGAATAAACGTGTGACAATTTATGGTAATATGACTGATTATGATTTTGGTAAAGTAAGGGAGCTATATAAATCTACTTTTTTGTTATCTAACAAATATTCTGGTAAATTAAATTTCACTGGAGTTTTCTTATGCACAATTCAGACGGAACTGCGAGAAAGTACTAGATATTTATTGTTCTATAATCTTCATGTATTTGAATTTATTTGCAATCGCACTATATATTTTATGTATTGCCCACTATTAGTATTGGCATAATAAACTATTATTATTATTATTATTATTACTTATGATCTGTTTTTATGCGTTAATTATTGATTCCTATAACTCTAATGTTTTTTGTTTTTTTGTGTCTGGGATTGTCTTCTTAAAACAAATGCTGGTGTACCTATAATACAGCAATTACTTTGACTGGCATGAAATCTGTAGCTCTAAAATTTCTCGGATAATGAAGCTTCAAACAGCTTGAAGCAGATTATTCAAATTACGTTACTTGGAAAATGATCCGTATTATACTGCATTACCTAAATTCTTGAGCTGCTAATACGATCTAATTATATTATCACAAAATTGTCAGATCAAATATAATTCAAAGCTGTGCTTAATTAAAGTGGGGGATCTCGGAGTGGCTTCTTTCGTTGGCTCTCAGCTTGTTATTGAAAATTAAAATGATAATTCTGCTGATATTGCAAACCGCGTTTATCTATTACAATGGAATTTTATTAGGGCTTGAGTTTATATCTCATAAAGCGCGGTTAAAGAGAAATGAAGTTTAAAATATTCTTTCCCTTGGGGATTTAATAGAATTTCGACTGGCGCTAGCCATATCGGCCTGATGACGCTGCAAATTCTGCCCGTAATTTTATATAAAATTCAGATCGGGGATATTAGTAATTTATCCCTCTTTGTAGTTGAGGAATAGACCCAAAGAGGATTACTTCGGCAGAAAATTAAAATTAAATGGCTCCGTGGATGCTGTATGAGCTTATGACGCAGTGTGTATATCTCCAATAACTTCCGAAGGAGAGACTTGATTTCACCGAAGTTGTGGGGCGTAACAAGCGATGAATTTAGTGTTGTTTAGTAGTAGTACGAAACAACCAACATTCGAATAGGTACCTACTTTTAATACAGTTTATTATACACTAACGCGACTTTTTAGAGGGCAGTGCGCAAAGAAATAGGTAATACACACTCTTCTACTATAACAGTTAAGACTGGATAACAGCTGTATCTTAAAAACTTATCGTTACCCTTGGGGTAACTATTCCAACAAATATAAGCTCTCGTAGAAAGTTCTTCCGGGTTTGAATGTATTCTTGACGTTTCGTCAATCATACTGTCGGCTTCTTCAGAACGAACGAACGAACTCACATATTGAAATGTATTTTTGAAAATAGGTACTGGCACGAACTGTAGGCCGAAGCGTTAATTTTGGCATCAGGAAATTAGACCTAGCGTGACATTTATGAAAGAGTGACACCATGTCATGTGTCGCTAATATGTGTAAATGACTTGTCCCACCTGTAGAATACGCACCATCAGTTCTAAAAGGCAAAAATTTTCTGTCAATTTGTCAAAAGCAAGCTTATGGTATGCACAAATAGAATACCAGAATGCAGTCGTATTCTATCTTGCTTAAAACAAAAGCACAGGATTATTGCTTCATGAAACTGATATCATCAGCAGGACATGCCTTAAAGACTTATCCTGGATCCTTCACAGTGTACTTGTTTTGAGGTGGTTTTAGTTTATATTTGATTTTACTAATTACAGGCCAATTTCTATTATACAGGGTGATTTATTGAAAACTTCACACCTTAAATAACTTTAAATATAGCAAAAATTTAAAAATTTGCAAAAACAGGTAAACTTTTGTTTGCAGGGGGACAACTTTTGAGATAAGTTTTTAATGGATAGCGCTTACTCTCTGAGCAGGGTAGACACCCCTTTAAAAAATTGATATGGAACCATCCATCTTGTGATACATCATTTGAAAGCTTATTTGACAAAGAGTCTGGCCATGTAATTTGTTTTACCACGTTTAACTTATTGACGGGGTAATAGATTAATAGTGCTTACGAAACAGGTTGCTTATTAAATTGAATATTTTGGACTCTTTTCAACAAAATGTATTTTATTTTAGACCGGAAATAAAATTTGTCCTTACGAGAACCCAAAATTTAAACAAACAACTTGTAAAAAATATGACACTTAAAAAAAACTCCCAGAATACTGAAAATTTTCTTTAAACATTATTATTAACATTAAAGTATTTATCATGTAATTTTTTAGAAAGTCCATGTCCACGAAAAAAAAAATTATTTATTTGTAACTCCAAAAACAGTGTGAACAAAACCATAGAAATTCAAACCTTACAATAGATTCTCAAAATGTGCACAACCTCTTTCCATGCAATAATACAGACGGTTCTCCAACTCCTGCTGCACTTTTCGGAAAGTTTCAGGTGGAATCCTCCTGCACTCGTTAGTAATTCTTTCTCGCAGATCGTCCAGGCTAGTAGGTTGTGTTTTGTAAACCACAGATTTTAAATGACCCCATAGAAAGAAATCTAAAGCAGTCAAATCGGGTGATGGTGGCGGCCATTCAATTGTTCCACGCCTACCAATCCATTGAAGAGGAAATCTATGATTTAACCAATTTCGCACATTAATTGCGTAATGCGGTGGGGCTCCATCATGTTGGTAAAACAATTCGTATTCATCCAACATTGGATTTCCTTCAGGGTCACGTTGGTTTTCTAATCGCTCTGTGATTAAAGGATCAATAACGTTATCAAGTAATTCTAAATACATTCCCCCATTTAGCGTCCCATCAATGAAAATTGGACCTACAATTGCGTTGCCAAGTATTCCAGCCCAGACGTTCAGCTTCTGAGGAACTTGTGTATGACCTTCTCGAAAAATATAAGGATCTTCGTCACTCCAGTACATGACGTTATGTTTATKTACAGAGCCGTTCAAAAAAATGTGCATTCATCACTGAAGCAGAAATTTTTTATTAGATTTGGATTTACTATAATCTTTTCTGTCATAATTTCGCAAAATTGCAGTGTTCTATCGAAGTCATCTTCGCCGAGTTCCTGGACAGTTTTCATCTTATAGGGATGGAATTTGTGCAGTTTTGTAACTTTCCTTACAGATGAATAAGAAAGTCCAGTGGCTTAGCGGTGTCTTGTTGGAAAATTGACTACATGCCAAACACTCTTTCTTTTATATTTGAGTTTCAAAATATTTCCAATTTTCCAGCTTACCCACAGTAGTTCTGGATACGTTGTTTTGTTTGTCGTTGGCATTTTAAACAATAACATCTGAAACCATCTAGTTTTCCGCACCGATGACGTCAGATCTGATCAGGCGCAGTTCCATTCCCGAAATTGATCTGCACAAGCCAAGCCACCGTTTTCTTATCGCTGATAAGTGATCTGGCAATCCAGACAATTTATGCCATGATTAACATGTAATTGCGAATTAAGTTCTACATTCCACGCTATCAAGTGGGGTGTTGATAGCGCCTATTATTGTTACCTCAGTCCACCCCCCTTAAATTACCGAGAAAATTAGTTTCAGCGTCAGTTTAATTGTTCCCATAATTCACCTTTTTAATTTAACGTCTGTGCTCGGCGCTTTTCGACTTCTTTTGTCAGTGGAAGAATGAATCCCTTAAATCAATACTGTTTTTTCTTTGCGTGTACGTGTAGTCGCGCTATGAGGGGCTCAGCCGGAATACAAAGCGGCTTTATGTTCCTAACGGTATTTTTTATTAGAGGTCAATATTCAGTGAACGTTTGGTACAAAAATATGAAGTGCAGACCCACAAAAAATTTTTTAGAAGAGATACTTACGCTCGTTTTTTAATACAGGATTTTGGTGCACCCCCAGCGTTCTAAATTTTTATTTAAAATTTCATCCCCTGCCTCTGTGCTTATGGAGATAATAAAGGATACCTGCAAGTAATAACCCTAAACGCTTTCTTATTACAACAGGAGAAAAAGCAATCTCGCCTAATCACCTAAATATAGGAGGAAATATTAACCAGTTATGTACCAGTACAGGTAAAAACTAAATTTTAACTATTAAAGAGCAATGCTATTTACATACAGACCATTAATAAATGAAAATTATGTTCGCAAAGCAAGAATTTTATTCCAAATGATCAATTTTTAGGTTAGAAATAATATTTTTGAGACAGATCACTCAGAATCTTCAGATCGTAATTAATATTGATAACCTTAATATTATTAGTGACTATATTTCAAGAAACTGGCCCCAATTATGTTAAGTCAAACAAACTTCTCATTTATTTAATGCTTTGACCTCCGATTTTTGTCCTTTTCAAATAGCTTTTGCATCTTTAGTATCATTAGAACTGGAGGTAATTATTGGCATACACTAAGACGAGGTAAAGCTTGCCCTAGAGTTGCTTCAGTATACAAAATCCTTCCTAAACGTGCGTCAAAAATTTAAAGTATGAATCTTGAGATTGTTTGTGAAAAGAATTCGAACCCCTTCATGAAATTTGGTATGCTGCATATACTTTTGACACTGAATCAGAATCTGAGCATAAAGTTTCAAATTTTCAATCAGTAATAATAATAATACACTTTATTAATTAGCACAAGGCTAGTATTTGATACATTGGAAAATAACATTTATTAATTTATTTAATGTTCAAAATGAATACACAAAACAAACAACCCAAAACAAATTAGACAATATTCGCACGCTACCCAGTGCCTTTAAGATAAACCAGCAACTGTGATTTAAAGCATCTAAGAGATTTAGCAGATCTAACATGAAGTGGTAATGAATTGTATTTTATAAAACCTTTAAAAAGAAAAAGATTTAGAGGCAGTTGCGTAATTTCTATTCACAAAAATAACACCAGCATTTCGAGTTTCATATTGATGAACATCGCGTGCCCTAACTATCATTTTTGTTAGGTAAGGTAGCACGAGATTATTTATTATTTTATATATAAAGACCATCGTAAGATACAGCACCCTATCCGCAGTATTCAACCACTGTAGAGCAATCAACATAGTCCTAATCGGCGTGAGCCTGGTACACTTTAGAATAATTCTCATTGCACGATTTTGCAAGCAAGACATCTTGTTAAGGTTGAACTGGAACACTATCGACGCACAGTATTCAAAATGAGGTTGTATAATAGTTTTATATACTCTAATGGTCGTTACCATAGAGAGGAATTTACCCACTCTTGATAAAAAAAAACAACTTTTTAGATATTTTCTTTTGCATGTAGTTAAACTGCTCATCAAACGATAACAAGCAGTCMATTTTATCTAAATCTAAAAATTTATATTTGTATTTAGTAGTCACAATCATACCCTTAGTCTTTGATACATTAAGTTTTAATCTATTTGAAGCTAGATACTGCTCTACTTTTGCAAGAGTTTTATTCATTTTTGCTATTGCTACATCTAAATTACAATCACTTTCAACAAGTAATGTATCATCTGCAAATAAATTTACAAAATCACAACCAACAAACAAATCAATATCATTAATATATAGTGTAAACAACAGAGGCCCTGTCACACTCTCCTGAGGTACCCCACATTCACTCACCGCCTCTTCCGAAACTATGTCCCCAATCCTGACTCTCTGTTTTCTACTACTTAAATAATTAGTCAACCACTCGTGCACCTTTCCCTGAAAACCATGTTGAAGTAATTTTCTGAGCAATATCGACCTGTCAATTGTCTTAAAAGCTCGCTTCAAATCGAGAAAAACACAAACAATATACTTATTAGTGCTAATATCAGCATAAAATTTACTGAGAGTCAACTGGAAGGCACTCTCACAAGAGTGGTTTTGCCTAAATCCGGATTGATAACTCAACAATATTTCATATTTTTCTACGTGCTGTAATTTCCAATATCTTCTCAACAACAGGCAAAGTATTAATTGGTCTAAATTCGCTGCACTCAATAGTGTTTGCCACCTTTGGTATAATAAATATAGTACTAATTTTAATTAAGTTGGGCACACAAGCACCAGACAGTGAAGTGTTAATGAAATTCAAAATAACATGACCTATAGTTTGAAATCCAGATTATTAACTATTTTCCTTAGTTGACTCATGTCCACTCGGCTGAATTCTGATAAATTTGAATACATATTGCTGTTTTTAAATTGACATGAATCATTGTAATCTATATCACTGACAATTGAACCAATACTTTCTATAAAATAATTATTGAACCTATTCGCAATCTCCACAGTATCTCTTACGAAAATCATATGATCATCACAGCAGAAACGAACACAACTATAGTCACACTGATTTTTTGTATTTGCAAGTTTCTTTGATGTTTTACACATCATGCTGGAGTTATCCTTAAAACAATCAATTTTTGTGGTATTAACGTCGTTTTTTCTTCCTAAGTGAACCTACAACCTCATTACGCTTTGATTTATACAGCTGCCAACTGAGGCACCCTGTTTTGCTGGTTACTACTCCTAAACGCTTTATATGCAATGTCCCGTTCCACGTACTACACTGGAAGGGTTATGGGTACAAATTTGTTGTACAATGTTGAAAAATTTTAATTACTCATAGACCCATGCACAATTTCATAAAAATAGAACAGAATCTGAATTATCCTGCTAGTTCCATACTTTTAGCGACCCTGTATAACTTTGACAATAATCGTAAGGTATATGTGCAAAATTTCAAATTTCTAGTTAACCACCTTTTCCAGATCCTTCTAACGAAAGCTACAAATTTTGCATTGAAGCTTCTGCAGTATTTATTTATAAGTTAAAGTGGCACTTCTGCCTCCCCTTTAAATCAGATGTGACTGCAGCGACTTGAAGGGTTGTTATATCAATTTATAACATCTTCGAAGGTTTCACGGAGGGTCATCGATAAAACCTGCTAACGACCGTGGCCAAATAGTATGGGATGATTGATGAGGAAGTTTAAGTTAGCGGTCAGCCCAGCGGTTCCGTAGGTATTTACACATGAATATATACATGACTCGAATCTGGTCCAGGCTTTGCCTTTTGAGGGTACGGCCACCGAATTGATTTATAACGTATGCCGCGGCGCGTCATAATTCAGGTAGCATACTGGCTCGGTCTTTCGGGGTCCGGCAACGCAAAATATTTGTGGGAATTTCCGCATTTATCAAGACGTGGTCTGTGGATTGTTTGTGTTGTATAAAACTGGCTGCGGGGTACGTCTGTGCGTGTTGTGAGCCTACTGAAATTTAGAAATTATTTCAAGGCGTTTCTGAATGCTAGTACCTTTTGTCCCGTTGTTATTTCTCGTTGAGTGGGTTTTCTGATGCATTTTTAATAGCTGAAATAGGTATAGTAATGCAACTCTCTTACCGTTATTACAACCCTGCAATAAAGTTTATCTTTCGTCTCGAACAGCAGGCGGCCCCTTGCAAGTTACCGCAAATAACCGTATTATCATAAATTTAGGTCCGATTTTCGGAAGATGGTTAAGCACGGTCCGATTATTTAAAAACGAACATTCAGTCTTAGTATTTCTGKGCGCCAGACAAGAGAAGCGAAAAATGTTCCGTCCTTGGGAAAAAGCTGCTCCAAGTACCGCTCAGAATGAAGTTGCTGACGCTGACATGGAAGTGCAAATTGAAGGAAACAAGAGAAATTGTCGTTACCTTACCCAAGATGCCAAAGAAATCATAAAAAATGTATGCAATTTTTGATAAAAAAAAGAGTGCAGTGCTCCGTTAAAAGTGACAAGTGAAAGGGTTGGTGAGAGATATTATTGAAAATAAAGGCAATTCAAGAAAATCACGCAATTTGGAGAAGTTTCTGAATATATCAAAAGAGCTTGGGATAGAAATTAAAAAAGTGGTTTACCAAATGTATAAGGAAATAAAGTTCCAACTACGGCAAGTCTGGAATGAAAACTTTTGGAATTAGGATATGACATAAGTTATTGCGAAGAGTGGTTAAGAAAATACTTGAGGAGCATCGGTTTTAATTATAGTACATTAAACCAACATATGCCCATAATGGAATCAACCCGACTAAAAAGAATGAAATGCGAGTATATAAACAAAATCAGAAGGTACCGCCAAGAAAATCGTAATATCGTATATTTGGATGAAACGTGGTACGACACCCACGACTTGATAAAAAAAGGTCTCACAGATGGGTCAAATAACTGTGTTCTGCAAGCACCACCTTCGAGAGGAAAAAAATTATAATTCTTCATGCGAGAGGAAGTGATGGATGGGTGGAAAATGGCTTATTACTGTCAGCGAAACAAATCCAAAATTGTTCTGCTGACTACCATTGCGACATGGACTCTGCACTTTTTGAAACTTGGTTTCAGCAACAGTTACTGCCAGCTCTACCACCAGGATCTGTTATGGTCATGGATAACGCGAGTTGTCATTCAAAACATCAGCTACAAAAAAATAGAAATAATTGATTACATGAAAAAGAATAAAATTACAATTCCGGATGGAAAAGTTTCAAAAAAAAAATCTGTTGACAATAATAAAAAATCTCAACATAGCTAAACAATATACAGTTGATGAACTAGCGAAAGGACATGGACATATAGTTATGCGTTTGCCACCGTATTATTGCGTCCTAAACCCAATTGAATTTGTGTGGAGTACGCTTAAAAAAGGAATGCGAAGAAACAATACATGTCCGCGTTTAAGTTCGAGAGTTGTAGATTTAGTGCGTAGAGAAGTAAGTAGTATAACGAAAGAGCTGCGGAAAAACTGTATTAAGCATGCTATTGAAATTGAAAATAGCTATGTATCCCCAAATTTTCAAAATTTTAAAATACATGTTAATGATGATGCTAGCAGTGATTCAGAATTTGACAGTAGTGATGATGATAATAATTAATATATTTAAGTTATGTCGGTGTAAACTTATTAGACTTTTTTGTAAAAATATAATAGATGTATGGAATTATTTTTTTTTGTATTTAGAGCTTTAGATAAAAAATATATATTCTTATTATTTTCTTTTAATATTCTTGTCTTTTATTTACATATTTAATTATGTTAACCGTAACCGCACGTTTCCAATAGTTAAAAGATTGTAAAAATATTAAAATGTATTGTTTATAATTTTCGGCTAGCACAGCATTGAACATATTCACACGATATAAATATTACAGGAATGTTAAAAATCAAAATAAAAATATTTAGGAATGCGCGATTTTTCTTTGCATATTAAAAAGGCTCAGATGTGCTTGTTGTCTAGTTAGATTACAAATTTCATTATAACTAGATATACTTTGCATGTGCAGAATAATGTTGCTACTCATCTAAAACTACGTACAATTCATTTTGAGACGTAAATAAAAACGATCGATGTAAAACCTCTAATTAACCGAATGATTAAAAACTACTTTGAATAATATATACTACACAAACAGCTCAAAGCCGGCACTGGAAATTCGCAAAATCACAAAGAGAGGGTTTGATTTATGAGGGGTCGCGTGCCGTTCCAACTATGCCTGTAAATGAAAGGTAAATAGTATTGCAGGGTTGTAAAAACGGTAAGAGAGTTGCATTACTATACATCACAAGAGATAATCAAAATGTAGTCCCTTATTGTCCATAGAAGCTTGCACTCGACATAACTGAACAATAATGTTGTGCACTGAACTATCTCAACCTGATAGCACCTATAATAGCCAGGCGCCTGGGTATTTTCATTATTCCATGTTCGCGTACAAATTTCAGGATTCAGGATGCAGTTCCGCCTTGATGGCGCTGAGGCCTTTTGCTCCCATTTCCAACTTTCAAAATGGCAAACGGAACCACGGGGAATACCCCAATAGAAAAAGTGGTCCCTCAAAGCTGAATATGCACTGGGACTAAGTTTTTGTCTTCTGAAGTATCAGTGATATAGTCAGCGTGTGGATATAACGCTAAGCTGGAAATGACAGTGTGTACTGAAGTGAACAAAATTTAATTATTCTCTATATGCATATAAAATAGACGTGGATTTTAAATGCATTTATTCTGGTTAACATCAACTGTTCATATTCACGCATTGCAGTAGAAAAAAGTCATGTTGACAAGAACACCAATCTTCTGTTTTATCTTGATTCATTTAGACCAATTTTCACTAACCAACCTACGTGCGTTTATCTAAGGCAAAGCCTTCACGTGCTAAATGAAACATCACACCGCGGAAACAAGGCCATTAGGCGAGGGGTTAACAATGCGGATAGATAGCAGATATTTAAGACAGGTGAAGAGCTGCAGTCTCGACTGCACTCCACGGGGATCTGTTGGCAGCTACGATTTGCAAAGAGAGGTAAATTGATTACGCGGAAAGCTGCTAGAAATTGGGTAGAAGGGGAGAACGCTAACTTGCCATTCTCGTTCAGCAGACGCTTGGAATAGATACATTGTGTTTGAATTTGATGCAGCATGGGAAGGTTATATATAGACTGGTTTTTATGTTATTAAATTTTTTCGCATTTCTAAAAGCTATTTTTTCACTATACATCCCTCAATTTTGGACGGAATAGCATGTGCATCTTATCACTATTGGAGTAATGGTATGGGGGTGTATTGCTCATGGAAGTAGATCATGTTTGGTATTGATTAGAGACAATGCATGACCACAAGTATCCAGAGTTAGTGTTTTAAAGCGACGTTCACCCCTAGAACACATAATATGTATTCCAAACCTTATCGCTGGCTTTATCACTGCTACAACAAAGCAGTAACATACCGAAACTCTGAAGTCTATGAATGCATTTAAACAGTTAAATTCATAACGGCCTGATGTATAATGCACGAGTCCCCAACAGTTGTCGCTGATATATAATGCAAATGCATGCATTGGGATAATTTTATAATGAAATCGTTTAGAAAGCTCGATACACATTTATCAGTTTGTTTGTTGGCTATATGCGGTTGCAAACAATAGAAATATGAAATATTGACCGATGGATAAATTATTCGCCAATTTTGTCATACTCGCATTAGCCACTGAATTCAAGCTTTGACTAGATTAGCAACAAAATACTGTTTGTTTGTGGTTTATTCAATTGAGGTTATCGTAGCTGCAAGGCACTTTGTATACAATCTAAAAGCCACAGCAAATGACCGAATCAGCAAACTCAGTAGCTGTATTAAGTGACAAAAATGTCATCTAAATAAACAATGCTCTGCATAGTGTTTTATAAAATTGATTTGACAAAACATAAGCAAATCGACAATTTATCGCACAATCAAAATTCAAACCAAATGAGGGGTAATTTTAAAACGGCTTTTAACGTTTTTCAATTTAACTTCAAATCAGTTAGTACAATACCAAAAATTGGACACGTATTTTTTCTATAACCAAGAAACGAAGAAGGATATCAACCTCCTGTTTTCAAATTTATCTTGCGTACTTAAGGAGTTATAGCAGCTAATAAAAAAGTATAAACGGTTGCATTTAGTTTTATTGAGATATTTGGGTAAGTATAACCCGAGAATCGAACCTTATAGCACTCCGTAGTGAATAAGGAACAGGCGCTGAGACTGGAATGCTGGGCAAACATACGCTTTGAACTCTGTGCTTCAGATAACCACACACCAAACCAACTGCAGACTGTTTAAAATCGAGGTAAAGGAATATAGCTAACAAGATTTCATGGCTTATGGTGTCGAATGCTTTGGAAAGATCCAATAGAACCAGTGTAGTTAGTTTACCTTCGTCTGCAGCACAAAGAATGTCGTCCACTACATGTGAAATCGCGGTACTACAACCATGCAAAGGGCAAAACCCCGACTGTACAACAGGCAAAATGCGATGCTCTGTTACATATTCGCGTATCCATTGTTTGCTCCAGAAGCTTGGATAAAGCCGGCAAAACACTAATCGGGCGCAGATCTGTAAATGCTAAGGGTTTATTTATTTTAGGAATAGGGTTATTAAAGACTATTTCCAACACTTTGGGAAAATTTGGTTAGCCACACAGTAATTAATAATATGTGAAGTAAAAGGTATTATGAAATCTGCGCGCCATATTTGTTAAAAAATATGATATGTTGTTTTTATTAGGTATCCGGCAGATGGGGGCAATAATAAGCAAGGCAAGTGATGCTAACGTTTATATTTCGGACCTTAAATTAGTGGCCCTTCTTCAGAACAACTGAAGGACAAAGAAAAACCAGTATGATAACAACATTCATAAATAACAATACAGAACTTACAGCAAAAAGCCAGTAAAAAGATGCACAATAGTTCTCAATCATCGGGCAGGATATTACTTTTTTACATTGAAGACAAGGGAGCAAACATGCTTCGTCACCAACACCATGTAAATAAAGGAATGGCACATCCAAAAACCACACAAAACTTCCAAAAACACGATCAGTAGAGGTAGATAAAATTTGTCAGGCGTCAAAAATTGAAATGGCAGAATAATGACAAAAAATGACGAAAAAATAAATCAAGTTCACAAAAACAGACAAGACAAGCCTTTTGGAATGCGCCTGTGGTCATAAGTGTGAGTTCAAATGAAACAGATAATTATAGATGTTACTTAAATTATTGACATCTGTTCTTTTATTAATGGTGTCTTTCCGAACATAGATATAACTCATCTCCATAAAAAGTCTTTTTTTGTAATTATTTTCTTTTGCTAGAATTTTTGGATTACTAAGATCAAAAGAGTGTCCTAAATTTGCAACATGTTGAGATAGAGCACATCTTTCAGGTCTAAGCTTAATATCACTTCTATGCAAAGTAATTCTTTGTTTAAGCGATTGTTTAGTCTGGCCAACATATACTTTTTGGCAGTCTGTGCAACCTATGAGGTAAACAATATTATGAAGCTCGAAAATATTTATCCTATCTTTTAATTTTGTAAAAAGGGAAAAGTTAGTTTTAAGATTGTAACACGCTATGTTTATATGATCAACCGTTCTGAATTTTTTTTTTATTTTATGAGTCAAAGAAGACACGAAAGGAAAAGATGCGAAAACCGGTTGAACCTCATTTGATTCAAGGTGAGGCGGATCATTTTTGTTAACCGTTCGAAATTCTGTACTAAAAATAAGATTTTTAAGGAAAATTTTAGGATAACCATAACCAAAAGGATTTTGAATAAACGTAGTAATGACGATTGCGTAAGAGAAGGATGAGTTATATTTTTATTTCTATTTTTTAGACCCAAAATGACATTAGTTTTAACCTTCATATCGTGTTGAGATAAAAAACGACCAGAATTTGTGGGCTTCTGATACCAATCTAAAATTATCCTATTTGCTTGGTCTCTAATGACTTTAGTATCCAAAAAAGGTACAGAATTGTTATGTTCATTTTCTATAGTGAAGGACAAATGTGGATTGAAATTATTAAAAACTTGTAAAATTTCTTGTGAACCGTGATTAGGTAGGGATAAAATAATATCATCAACATATTGGAAAATAAATGGAATTTGAAAAGACAATTGTGATATACAAGATTTTAATAATTTAGTCATTACTAAAGATGCTAAAGCCGGACTGAGAATTGATCCCATTGGGCATCCAAAAATTTGAGAATAGAATTTGCCTTTATAACAAAAACAATTAGTTTCAAAAAGAAAGGTGAGGATTTTGATAAAATGGTCTAAGGGAATATTAGTATTTGGAATAATCATGTCCCAGTGCTCTGTAATGATAGATATTACTAATTGCAGAGGAATATTAGTAAATAAACTGACTGCATCGAGAGAAGCTATAATATAATCATGTGGAAGTTGAATGTTATTGATTTTATTAGAAAACCCAAAAGAGTCCTTAACCGCGTGACAATGAAAATTTAAGAAAGATGTGCTCAAAATATCAGCTATATGTTGACAGAGGGGTGATGTAGGAGAGTATGTAGTATGTATGTAGTTGACACAACGGTCTCAAAAAAATATATCATATTTCTAGCACGTTTTGTTTTTAAGTGATAGTCTACTACAAACAACCAAAACTTTTTCACTACAACTTTCCATCGCTGCATGCGACAAAAAAAGAGCGCTATACACCTAACCCTAAAAAAAACCTAAATAAAGTTATAAAAGACTACGATCAGAGTTTTATTGACCGTAAAGCTTTCTCGAAAATAAACGTAAAACTAAATTATAGAGTAAACAGATCATTAAACCCTCATAAAATTAAATACCTTCAGATACCCGGCGAAGATAAAACCGTTTACAAAACCGTAATGCAATGTTTGTTTGATAAACGCAGCTCGATGTGAAAAAGCACGTACCCTATGCAAATAGCGCCCCTTTCAGCTAAGGTTGCAACTGTGCAATTAACGAACAGAATGTACTCCGCTTAATTAGATATGTTAATTCTCAAGTTGTGCGCCCGTGAAGCATATTCGGAAAGCGTTTCGATGTAGGGACGAAGTTTTAATTGGAAACACTTTCGATGTATTTAATAAAGCTCTCTTCTCCAGTGCCTCCTAGATGAGGCGTCTGTTATCCGTCTGGATAGCAGGGTCCATTATACAAGCTTGTTTGAAGGGATCTTATCGAAGACGTGTTCCTTTTATCTACCTCGCGTGCAGACAATTGTCCAGTGATGTCTCGTGACATTCGGACATATTCGAGAACAAAGAATACGTCTTTGGCAATTATTTACTTATCAATATAACGTATCTAGTAAACATGTTTAGCTCATAAAATAATATAGAGGKAGATTTGAAAAAAAAATATTAATTTTATAATACGTGGAGAATTTTAGCTCACGTTGTACTTTAAATGACCTTGATGAAATGTTTTATAAAAGGTTATGGGGTAATTTGAAACAATGGGTTGTAGTTACGGTAAACAAAATCAAAATACAATGACTTACCAAATGATCTCATTAAACCTGAAGAAATAACACGTATTTTTTAAATATTGCATCAATGTCGGACATCAACGATAATGTACTTAACTATTATAGTAATAATGCCCTGAATGTTAAAGAATTTTTTTATTAGCAATGATGATATGTTTAAAGCTCTAAAAACTATAAAATCTGAATCTAAAGGCGCTGACAACATATCATTTACAATGTTAGCCCTAGTCATGCCATATTGTGTGGATATTGTAAAAGATAGGTATATTTCGGGTACTAACAGGCTTCGATGATTTGCGTCCAGTAAGTATTCTTTCGGCTTGTTCTAAGATCTTCGAAAAAATCCTGGTTCAACATATCAAGGATTTTCTTGATTCAAACAACATACTGCCAACCATTCAATTTGGATTTCGCCGTGGTCATATTACTAATACAACTTTAATGAGAGTTACAAATGATTTGGCTAGTGCAATGGATAAGTCTAAGGTATCTGTTTTAGTGCTTTTAGACCAAAGTAAAGCCTTTGATCGGGTAAATTACATTCTTTTGATGACCAAATTAAAGCATACTGCCCTAAAACTAGCGGAAAGCTATCTGCCTAACAGAATCAGGCGTTCACGCGGTACTGCACTAGCCCTAAACTGCACTGATGAGCTGTAATGACAGCGAAATAGATCTATCTGCGGTTGGTTGAGGTGCAGACAGCACAGCATTGACATGCATTTTAATGTATGTCGGTTCTTGCCCGCCAGCAAAAAGTGCCGTGAGGGCCTGCTGTCAAATTGAAGGTTGCAGTTGCATGCCAATTTGTCAGGCTCAGTGGCGTCGCCAGACTTCCAAATGTGGATGGGCACTCTAAAATCCGAAGGGGCCCTCTGGAGAGGACTCACAATAGTCACAATACTAGTATTCCTTTGAAAAAAAAGAGCGTTTAATGCGTCAATGTAATTGAAGTGATCCACTATATTGGAGAAGTAGCTAGAGCAACTGCGGTGCTCACCAGAATCACTTAAAATGATAAAATGAATGGGCGTAATGTGGTATCGTGAATTGTATTCTCGAAATTCGAAATATATTACATCAAATCAATTGCTGTCCCAAAATACATCTGTAAAGTAAGAGTACCAAGCTCATAATCTGTTTGTTGAAAATAATGCTTAAATATTATGTGGGGCGATATTTATAATCAAAAATTTTGTATATATTTTAAAAACAAGACAATAGACTTCAGTAAATTCAACTAGGCCTGCCGAGGACGGGAAGCCTGTGGCTTCCGTAGTGACTCCGCTTCGCTCCGTCACTTTTTTCGAGTGGGTGCATATATATTTTTTACCTCAAAGCCATTTGTTTTTACCTTTTAGCTTCCCCGTTAATCCTCTTTCTGCTTCCCGTACTGCTTACAGATACCAATACATTAGATTCCATCTTTTTTAAGTAAAATATTGCATTTTGAAACAAATTAATTATTCCAAAGACTTCGTTTGATTCGAACGTCCTACAACGAGTGTACTTTTAAAGGGAAAATACAGCATTTTCAGTTCAAACGCAAGTACCATCTGCTTACAATCATGTTCAAGTATCGAGTGCCATCTATAACTCAAAAACTGAGTTTTGGTCGAAAAGAGCGTTTTGATTTGGAGCTCCTCATATAAGACGTCTATGAATTTTACTACCTGAGTTATGAATTTTTTATTCGCGTAAAATCGACTACTATCAACACCATCTTAAACAACACTCTATCAAGGGTTATTCTGTCGATTGAACTTGGATGTTCTGTGTTCTGTACCCATAACATTGATAAAAAGGCTGTGATTATATCTTATAAACGAGCAATTCTAGTATAGAAATATGTGCTTTGCTACCTCAAGAACAATCCTAGCGGTTTGCATAAAGATTTGTACTTTAAATAAAAATTGTCCTTTGAGTTAATCTGCCCTTTTTGAAGAATGCTCTAGAAAGTTCTATTTGGACTCTACCTAAGAAATCTTAAAATTTTGTCGCCACTCCAGAATCAGTACTTAACGGTTACTCACTACAATAGAACTACTAGAAGGAACCTCAAAAATTAATATTTTATTGCTATTCATTTTGTATCTTTATAGGTATGACATTGCAGTTTCAAATGTCGATTTTTTTGGGTGGGCACCAGGGTGGGCCTGGACTTTTTCTGGGTGGGCCTGTTCCCACCCTGGCCCACCCCTGGCGACGCCACTGATCAGGCTACAGGTCGCTTCCTTTAAGAAGTAGTACCCGTTAAGGTAGCTAGGTGGCTTTGCCATCATATCAGTGTAATGCTGACAGATGGCATTGCTATCTAAATTCTTTCTTAAACTAACTAACATATGATTCTTTTAAATACACCGTTCATTGATACTTTTACACAGCTACTTGTAGTAAATGTGACAAAACATTTGCAAAAAATGTTAAAATAAATTGAAGAAATCCACAACTCCTGCATATAAATACGAAATGTTAACTGGTCTCTCTCGAAGTTCCGAGTTTGAATGCAATATTCATATCTACCTAAGGAATTGCATAATACGAATAAAGCATCACGCGAGAACCACGCAGAAATGCAATCAGAGCGGTCTTTAATTTCCCAAGTTTTGTATCGCTACCGCGGTGTGCAACCGGCACTTCGAGAACTCGTTGTATACTGCCGCAGGTTAAAACTTTTGTCTATAAATCTTCCCCGGAATGAAGAATTCAGGACCCTTTGGGGCACGAACGTCCTTTATTTTACATGGGAAACATATTTATATTCCGGCACTGCACTGGCTTGCAGGCGGTTTGATGTATGCTGCATCTTAGCGTGTTCGTTGTAAAAAATGGCGCTGCTTGGAGTAGTTCATTTGTAAATGGGAAAACCTGCGAGTTTCGAGTCGACATTCTGAACCTAACCAAATACAAATGCAAAAATGTGGCGAAATTTTCATAAATAATCTTGAAAACAATGTAATCCCCAACAAAGATTTTTTGGTACAAGTGTGCTGACGACATAATCTGCTCTTTCAGCGGTTTCAGAGAAGAACAGGATTCTTATATTAACTATTTTGAATCTTTTACTCGCTTTACTCGTGAAACTAGAATGAGAGAAAAAGCGCATTATTTGATGTCCTTATCATTAGAAATTTTCAATTTCTTTATTAAATTTATAGAAAAAAACACAACCGCAGCAATTCTTTTCTTCAATTTTGCAGCTTTAAGGTATTTGTTTAATCTTATATTGTCTACAGCTCCATTTCCCGATTTTTGAAGTGTGTCCTGCTTTAAAGAGCGGCAATTTTATCAAATTTTGCGAAGGTTTTCGAGATGTTATTGCACAATATAATTTTTAATGAAATTAAGCATTGCATTTCACCTAACCAACAAGAATTCTATCCAAAACGTTCTACTGTAACTAACAGTCTACTGCAAATATTATAGATAATATAGGTCAAGTTGATGCAGTGTATACTGACTTCTCGAAGGCCTTCGATAGGGTGGATCATTGGGTTCTACTTAATAAACTCGAGCAGCTTGGATTGAGTGATTATCTCGTTCAACTAGTAAAATCATATCTCACTCAACGTAAATTATACGTTACATATAACGGTTTTAAATCATACAACTTTTTAGCAACCTCTGGAGTTCCTCAGGGGTCTAACTTGGGGCCATTGCTGTTTATTTTGTTTATAAATTATCAATCACATTCGTTAGAATCTAGTCATCTGTTTTTTGCGGATGATCTGAAATTATTTTCTGAGGTATCCGGCGAGGACGACTGTTTAGTATTGCAAGGGCAGGTTAACCGTGTAGCTAGATGGTGTGCTATGAATAGATTGCCTCTTAATATTGACAAGTGTAAGATTTGCACTTTTACCCTTCGAAGGCAAGCTTTAATATTTAATTATAAAATTGAAGCAGTCGAATTGATGCGATGCTACAGCGTTAAAGATCTTGGTGTGAGTTATGATTGAATATTATCTTTTACTGGTCACTTAGACTCAACGGTAAAAGCTGCCTATAAAGCTCTAGGTTTTATTATTCGCAACTCAGCATCGTTTAATAATATTAGTGTACCGAAACCTTTATATTTTACTTTTGTTCGTTCCAAGTTGGAATACTGCAGTTTGATATGGTATCCTCATTATCAAATGCATATAAACCAATCTGAGAAAATTCAGAGACGATTTCTTAAGTTTTTGCCGTATCGAGTAGACAATTATTATCCGCATAGAGGATATAATCATACACTCTTGTTGCAAAGGCTTGACGTTAGTTCTCTGCAAGCTAGAAGAAACGCACCAGTTTAACATTTTTATTTAAAGTATTTGATGGCGATGTTGACTGTCCTTCTTTGCTGGCATTATTTAATATAAGAGTACCTAGGTTTGGTTTCCGGGATGGTGGCGCTTTTTATTGTTCATATGCTAGAACCAATGTGCTTGTTAACTCGCCTGTTTTTGTGATGTCAAATAACTTTGATAGGATATCTGGACATTGTGACACTCATTGTGATAGTCTGAAAAAGCTGTTGTCGTTTGTGGTAACTGAGCAGTAGTATATTATGTTATAGCGTGTGCTGTGTATTTACTAAAAATGTTGATTTTCTATTTTATCCTGTAAATGGAAATCTGTTGCGTAATAAATGCATTATTATTATAAAAATATCAGCTTTTAATTTATTTTTCCAAAACCTCTCGTTACTGCCTCAGTTTTTCTCTGTTATTTATCGAATAGCTATAAACAATAGTTTTCCTACTTAAGCCGTTGTAAGGCTTTATAAAAAAATGTTTTATTAGATTAAGATTACAAGTTCCAACAATTGCAACTTGCGTACATATTCGTATTCTTTCTTATGCCAATCACCTGATTTTTTTCAGGCCATTATAATGACCACATTGATGTTAAGCTATTACATGCTTGATCTAACGGAATTAGACTGAATATTTTGAAAATCTTTAAAAAACTACATGTTAATGAAGAAACTCAAACTATTTGTTTGCCTCGTGCATTTTTAAGAATTCAAGAAGTATTGTAAGTAGTCATATACCTTGTGTCAAGCAAACTATTAGGCAAGCCACAACTACTAAAGTATTTGATGTATGGTAAAGATTTGGTATTTGAAAAGGAAAGTTCTCGCATATTTTCACTTCCGTAGGTTCTTAGATTTCAATTGTGACGCCTTTTTCGTTGAGCGGCGGAACGGGCCTTCGGCTCGGAGGGCGGACGGACGGACGGTTACGCAATGAGCGATACGATACGGTGCGGTGGTGACGTAAGCGCTAAGCTCGGCGTCGAAACGGTTTCTCGGGCGCCAGTTTTTTATTATACTGAGGTATGCTCCTCAGAYTGCTGTGTGCTAACCCCCTTAGCGCACAGACCAGGGCAGCTACAGTGGAGATCGGCACTCCAGGGAACAGAACCCGAGGGTGGATGCCGTATGCTGAAAAAGATGTTAGCGGAATGCGGACGGTGTGGTACAGAAAGAAAAACCAACAATAACCTAAAACACAGTTTATTCGTATTAATGTCGAATAAAGCAACAACTTAAGAAACGGTCAGCGTAAAGAAACAAACGTGCCCCTCCCTTTAAGCGTTAGCCAAGCTACGGTTACGTAATTTACGGTACGGTAAAACAAGCGGACTACTGAGTACTACGGTTATAAAAGCGGTACGGTATGCAACATGCAACAAGCGGTGCTAATTATTACGGTTACGGACTCGGCAAATGATGCGGTGTGAGTGATGCAACAAGCGGTGAAAAAGAGTGAGCTTATATACGAGTGGCAGGTCGGATGGATACTGGGGATGCGGTGTGAAAGAGTTAGATAACGGGCAGAAGAAACAATCAGAAAAGACAGAAAAAGAGCGGAGTAAAAGAGAACGGTACGGTTACGTAAGAGCGGAAATAAATATGCGGTAAGAGGCAGTTCACCGGGTATATTCCGCACGGAAAAACGACCTGTACGGAGAACACCCAACGTCCTGCGCCGCTAGAGGAGTATAGTCTGCACGGAAAAACGACCTGTACAGCGTACACTCCGCAGGCGACTGCCTCAACGGTTACGTAAGCGGTTCGTAACGGGCGGAACAAGAGATATGCGGTAAGAGGTAGTTCGCCGGGTATATTCCGCACGGAAAAACGACCTGTACGGAGAACACCCAACGTCCTGCGCCGCTAGAGGAGTATAGTCTGCACGGAAAAACGACCTGTACAGCGTACACTCCGCAGGCGACTGCCTCAACGGTTACGTAAGCGGTTCGTAACGGGCGGAACAAGAGATATGCGGTAAGAGGTAGTTCGCCGGGTATATTCCGCACGGAAAAACGACCTGTACGGTGAACACCCAACGTCCTGCGCCGCTAGAGGAGTACAGTCTGCACGGAAAAACGACCTGTACAGCGTACACTCCGCAGGCGACTGCCTCGACGGCTACGGTCAGGACCAGCAGAAGCTGGAAGGATGGTAAGTGGAGCGGGGAGAAAGCCACTGCACTCTACCAATAAAGCTATAGCTCACTCACCTGGATACGGCTGCTGCTTCACCGGACGGCGGATCTTTCACAACTTGCCTGAGCAGCGGACGGCCGTCCTTTTGATTACTTTGACTGGAGCCGGAGGAACAAGAATGCTGACCAGTAGCGCCAGCAAGCGTTGTTCTCCCGAACTCCGCGGACCGCAGACCCAGACGGATATAAGCCGGCGGATTGAAACTAGACTAAACGCGGAGAAACTTGGCTAAACGCTAAGGAAAATTTGTAACTTCGTTACATTCTCCTCTTACTTCGGGAGGGGGGAAAAGAACCCGGAAACTAACATTTTATTTACCTAGCGGCTACAAAACTAAGATATTACATTATATTCTATGTATCCTATTAATACAACAGAAAAAAACGGCGGATTCTATATAAACTAAAAAAAACTCTCGCGGAACGCGGATTTATTTGGTCCTAGTCGGGGGGTGGAGGCCTTCCTTCAGGGTGGAGCGGTTGCCCTCCTTCGGGATGGAGCGGACGCCCTCCTTCGGTGTGGAACGGCCGTGGAAGTGTCTCCGTCTGGGCGAGTATCGGGGTGGACGACGTCGGTCTACCTTCGGTTTGCATGCTTGCAGCACCTTTTCTCCGGCACATAAACAGTCGTATGACTGCACGGAGACTCCCTGCTTTTACAATCCTAAGAACGGTAGTGGGGAGGCGGTACCCCGAGTGGGGGTATAATGCGTGCGCCACTTGCCCTGCTTTGGAAAATAACGGGATTTGGGGCCGGGGTCATCCTTTGGGAAGTTATCCTTCGAGGGTGGATCCGTCTGTTCGGTATGGACTGTTCGAGCGAGGCCTCTCTTTCCCTCGTTGGCCTTCTGGGCTCTGTCGGGCAGTCGCRATTTCTGGRCATGATGCCAACTGTTCCGCATCGGGAACAGAATAGCATCGGTGGCTGTAAACAGCCATTACGTCGGTGACCTGGCTCGCCACGTCGCCAGCATTGGCCCGGCTGAATAGGGATCCTTTGGCTGGACTTGGAGGGCGTAGTCTTCGGATGCTCGGTTTGGGAGCTTTCTTCCGTTGCAGGTCGGAGTCGGTCGGTGCTGACGGGTTTCCACTGGTTGCGGTTTGCCGTTCGCTGAAGCAGTCCGTGTGGCCTCTGCTGTGAAATTTTAGCACCCTGGCAGTGGTGGCATCTACGGACGTACTTTACGGCGTCCCGAAACATCCCTGGCCAGTAAAATTGCTGGGCCAGTCGGAATATCGTCTTGGATACCCCTAAATGTCCGGCGGTCGGTGCGTCGTGGTTCTCTTCTAACACACAACGGCGGAGAGGCTTCGGTATACATAACTTCCACGGTTTGGACAGCACCTTGTCACTATAGTGGCTGTCTATGTGGCGGTAAAGTCGGCGGTCGGTGATGCGGTAATCGGGGAATTGATCTGGATGCCGCTGGACTTCCGTGAATCGGCGTCGGTACCAAGAACAATTTGGCAACTGTTCGGTGGCGGCATCATTTTCTTCGGTTATGTCGGTTGTTCCTATATCGGTGACTGGTACGGGATCCCTGGGTAGTGTGCTGTCTACCTTGTTGGGGCCTCCCTTGCGATGCTTCATGGTGGGTTTAGTCGGTGTGAGTTCGGTGTTATCGGTGGCGGCGGTGTCGGTTTGCTGGATGGTCCGGTCGTTTGGTAACGAAATGTTGCGGTTTCTGTGAAACACGAACCCGGACTGGAAGTTCATGTGCAGGTTCATGGTTCGGAGAAAATCCATTCCGAGTAAAACTTCGCAAGTCATCTTCGGTATGTGCAGGAAACGGTGTTGTCGGACTTCATCTTCTATGCGGACTTCTGCCTTGTAGGTCTTGGAAATCTGGACCTGGCGGCCATTGATGACTCTGGCGGACGAAGGGCCTGAATTTTGTCCAGGAACTCCGGTGCTTTCCAGATGTTGCGCAACGGTAGGTCCTATGCATGAAGATACGGATCCAGTATCGATGAGTGCGATGAACGGTCTCCCCTGTATGTGGATCTTGATGTGTGGCCGGTTTTCGGAGGCGGTGTGTACGGGCAGCAGTTCAGGCCTCCGGGCTGGCGTGCTGCCATCTAGTTTTCCGAATTCCAGCATGTGCAGTCCCGTGTGTAGATCCCGCGGCGGCCACACCTTGAGCAGAACTTTACAAACCGGTTCTGGCATTGACTGCGTGAGTGGCCTCTCTGGCCACATCTCCAACATACGGGACGGCTGGTGTCGATACGGTCGGATGTATCTTCTCGGTGGGGGTGAACGGGGCGGTTATTGTGCGGTTGACGAGTCGGTTGCGGTATCGGTGTCTGTTCCGATGAATTGAAACGTCTGTGTGGCGGTTCTTGTCTCTGGTGATATTCTTGGGGTTGTCGGTATGACGGTGGATTCCCGCAATCAACTGGAATCCTCGGTAGCGGGACGGGTCTTCTTTCTTCAGGTCTCTCGGCTACATCCTGGGCGGTGGCGGTTATCTGGTCCTGGCGGAGGGTCTCGAACTCCTTGGCGGCGGACAGCAGACTGGCAACGCTGGTGTATTCCTGGCGGCGGATAAACATGCGGTACTCTGGCAACATGTTCCGGTGTACCCAGTACAGCTCCTGGGTCGGTGTTATGTTTCCATGTCGGCGGATTAATGTACGGAGTGCGGTGCTGTATTCTAGGGCTGTCTCCTGCGGTAGCTGGATACGCTGACTGATCTCCCGTTCGAGGTTAATATTGTAGTCAACCGGATAATAGTTCAACTCGAAGTCGGCGATGAAATCTTCCCAGCCCCTCCAATCGTGGCGGTTATTGCGGTACCAGGCCAGGGCGAGTCCGGATAGCAGTTCGGGCAGGATCGGCATTACCTCCTCGTGTGAGACGTCATATCGGTCCATGACGTCTAACAACTGTTCTATGAAAGCAACCCCATCGGTGGATCCATCAAAGTGGATGCCCCAGCGGTGCGGCTTCAAATCGAAACGCATGCGGACACGGCGGGCTGGAGTCGGTGAATCCGTCTCCAATGTCGCGGGATTCGGGGGCGGTGTCGTGGCCTGGCTGGCTCCTGGTCTGGTTGCTGGCATCTGACGGTCCTCCATGTGTGGACTGGGAACTACGTACGGCGGTGGCTTATATTCATGCGGGCTGGTCACTCGGAGAAGTGTCCCGAAGAACTTCTCGATCTCGCTTCTCCTCTGTAGGTCGGCGACGGGTGGTGGCTGGTACAGCTGCTCGCTCAGTGCTGGCCTTTCTGGAGAGCCTGAAGGCAGAGACTGGCTCGGGGATATCCTCGGTGGACTGGTGACTTGATGCTGTGGCTGCAACTTCTGCAGTGGCTGGCGGGCAACTGGCTCCTGCAACGGTTGCGACGGTACTGATGGCTGGATCGGTGGTCTTTTCGGTGGATGGTCGGCTACTGTCTTCTGCGGTGGCTGGTTATCTACTGTCGTCGGTGGTTCGGTTGCTGGCTGGATCGGTACGGTCTTCTGCGGTAGCTGGATCGGTACTGTACTCGGCGGTGGCTGGCTCACTACTGTCCCCAGAGCTGTGGGTATCGGGCCTTTGTAGGCACTGGTGACGATTGTAGTGGACGTCATCGTGGTGGAAACGGTGTAGATCGGAGAGGGGGCCGACACAACGGTGGGGATCAGAATAGCGGTGGGATTCGGAACTTCTAGTCGGAGATGTCGGATCATCCGCTGGCGAAGCTCCTGTACGGCCCCTTCGGTGGAGAGTTTCCTCTTCCCTAGCTCGTGCATCAGCTGGTGCCTCTTCAAACGGTACACCCAGCTGACACGGACGTCGGCGCAGTCTGAGTCAGATGACTCGTCTTCGGCGGTGTGTCTCTCTTCTGGAGGTTTTCCGGTAGCCATCTGGTCGGGACGATGTTCTCGGCTCAACTGATGATGGCACTGGATGGGGGACCCTTGATTTGTTAGAAATGAGCCCCCACTCGGCTGGTCTCGGACAACGGGAAGTCGGTGAAAATTCTAAATTCCTCCGGGTTACGTAACAGTTCGGGACAGGTGACGGCAATCGATGGGGGAGGCCTTACTTGTGATAAACGAGCCCCCACTTGATATGCCTCCGGAGTCGGGAAGTCGGTCAAAAACACCAAGTCCCTGATGTTACGTAATCGGACCAAATCGATGTTACCAATCGATAGGGCGGGTCCGGTTTGCCAGAAACGAGTACCCACTTGCCGGGTCTCTGATGACGGGAAGTCGGTGAAAAACCGGATCTCCGTTACCTTACGTAATAGAGAGATGGCGATTGCGGAAATCGACTCGGCGTCCTCGGTTTAGTCGGACTAGAGGGGTCACACGGCTATGCTACGACGTTCCAGAGTCAACTTCGTAACTAGGGGGTGGTCGGGGGTGAAAGTCGGTTTCCAGCGAACTTCTTATGCGGACTCCCTGATGGACTTCAAAAATCCAGTGGAAAACTGCGCTAGCGGAATTTTTGAATTCCGCGCATGCGTGAACTCGGAGACGCTGGAAACGGGGTGGTTTTCTTCTGTTGGATGACGGTTACGTAATTCCGGCTCCTCCTCGAAGTAAAAACGGTCCCTGCTCGTAGGGCGCCAAAATGTGACGCCTTTTTCGTTGAGCGGCGGAACGGGCCTTCGGCTCGGAGGGCGGACGGACGGACGGTTACGCAATGAGCGATACGATACGGTGCGGTGGTGACGTAAGCGCTAAGCTCGGCGTCGAAACGGTTTCTCGCGCGCCAGTTTTTTATTATACTGAGGTATGCTCCTCAGATTGCTGTGTGCTAACCCCCTTAGCGCACAGACCAGGGCAGCTACAGTGGAGATCGGCACTCCAGGGAACAGAACCCGAGGGTGGATGCCGTATGCTGAAAAAGATGTTAGCGGAATGCGGACGGTGTGGTACAGAAAGAAAAACCAACAATAACCTAAAACACAGTTTATTCGTATTAATGTCGAATAAAGCAACAACTTAAGAAACGGTCAGCGTAAAGAAACAAACGTGCCCCTCCCTTTAAGCGTTAGCCAAGCTACGGTTACGTAATTTACGGTACGGTAAAACAAGCGGACTACTGAGTACTACGGTTATAAAAGCGGTACGGTATGCAACATGCAACAAGCGGTGCTAATTATTACGGTTACGGACTCGGCAAATGATGCGGTGTGAGTGATGCAACAAGCGGTGAAAAAGAGTGAGCTTATATACGAGTGGCAGGTCGGATGGATACTGGGGATGCGGTGTGAAAGAGTTAGATAACGGGCAGAAGAAACAATCAGAAAAGACAGAAAAAGAGCGGAGTAAAAGAGAACGGTACGGTTACGTAAGAGCGGAAATAAATATGCGGTAAGAGGCAGTTCACCGGGTATATTCCGCACGGAAAAACGACCTGTACGGAGAACACCCAACGTCCTGCGCCGCTAGAGGAGTATAGTCTGCACGGAAAAACGACCTGTACAGCGTACACTCCGCAGGCGACTGCCTCAACGGTTACGTAAGCGGTTCGTAACGGGCGGAACAAGAGATATGCGGTAAGAGGTAGTTCGCCGGGTATATTCCGCACGGAAAAACGACCTGTACGGAGAACACCCAACGTCCTGCGCCGCTAGAGGAGTATAGTCTGCACGGAAAAACGACCTGTACAGCGTACACTCCGCAGGCGACTGCCTCAACGGTTACGTAAGCGGTTCGTAACGGGCGGAACAAGAGATATGCGGTAAGAGGTAGTTCGCCGGGTATATTCCGCACGGAAAAACGACCTGTACGGTGAACACCCAACGTCCTGCGCCGCTAGAGGAGTACAGTCTGCACGGAAAAACGACCTGTACAGCGTACACTCCGCAGGCGACTGCCTCGACGGCTACGGTCAGGACCAGCAGAAGCTGGAAGGATGGTAAGTGGAGCGGGGAGAAAGCCACTGCACTCTACCAATAAAGCTATAGCTCACTCACCTGGATACGGCTGCTGCTTCACCGGACGGCGGATCTTTCACAACTTGCCTGAGCAGCGGACGGCCGTCCTTTTGATTACTTTGACTGGAGCCGGAGGAACAAGAATGCTGACCAGTAGCGCCAGCAAGCGTTGTTCTCCCGAACTCCGCGGACCGCAGACCCAGACGGATATAAGCCGGCGGATTGAAACTAGACTAAACGCGGAGAAACTTGGCTAAACGCTAAGGAAAATTTGTAACTTCGTTACACAATATTAAAAGTGCCACATTCTGATCCAGAATTACTTCATGCCTCTAAAAATGTAAGAAAATGTACCATATTACATTGAAAAATTCGAAAGCCGAACCATTTCCGGTAAAATTTTAAGTGGGGAAAAGTGAAAAATGTGTGAAAACTGTATAACTTGCATTTCTTTTTTCTCAAAAAGTCCAGCTTTTTCTGCATTCCGATTATATTTTATATAAAATGCTTATTATTATCTTTTGGAATGCGTATTTTTGCGGAATGCTACGGTTATTGCCACATCCCATATTTTGTAGTTGCGCATTTGGCTTACAGTTTTGCGAACCACAAGCTGAATAAAGTTAAGCGACCGGTTCCTATCGTTTTTTTTTCTAGTACAGATCCAGTAGAGTCCTGAGGGAAGCGCAACTGGTGCGGAATAAGTCCCTGCTTTACGTTATATGCAATTTATTTATTTTATCCTATTTTCAGTTGCTCCGGACGTTCAATATCGAGATTAAAAGACTGTTCGGTCCTGACGGTCCATTGTAGTTCGTTACGTGCTTTTTTGATCCTCTCCAACTAAACGGCACCACATTTGCTGAATATGTAGCTCAAACCGACCGGAACACAAAGGGTATCATGTCGTTTTAGCTCGCGCATTAAATTAATTATAATATCCCTCTCGCATCCGTCCGGCTTCAGATGTCTCCGCCACACTCTGACAAAAAAAAGCATTTAGTTTGTAAATTTGTTTCTGCGAGTACAAACTCCCGCCAACATAAACAACCCCCCCCCACGCAACACCAAGTTGAAATTGAATTCCGAACTAAATTTCAATGAGGAGTTAGCCGTTAAATGAAACCTGATTAATTAATGGCAATTGAAAACTAAATGGTGAAGTGATATGTTGTCAGCGGGCTGTTTGCCGAGCACTCCGGGCTCCTGGATTTCTACGAGAGTTCTCCCGCTGCTTTTTAAACCCTCCAGGCATTTGAAGGGGCTTAGTTTGCAGCGCCGCCGGCGAAAAATCTAAAAGTTACAGCTTTCACTCGAGCTCACTTCAGGCCGTCCAAACCAGTCGGTTTGATTAAGTTTATCGAGAGGCAGATATTTTGGCTTTTGGGATTAACGATCAAGGCTTCTCCTCATTGCTGTCTCTAGCCGATCATTTTGCATCGGGTGCTGTGATATCTGTTTGAAAGGTAATTTTCGAACCTGAAGAATAGAAGTGAATAGAAATTCTACAAATACCGTTAGGATGTCGTTATTCAAAGTTACAGAAGTTGTGTAAGTTCGTTAATGGACGACTCTTTTTCAAAAGTTCCAACTTGGTTTTGCAAAACGTTCGCTACTAGTCTCGATTTTCTAATACCCTATTCGACATAATTGCCTAAAAACTTCAAATACAGCTTTTCCTTAGACGTGAAATTTAACAAATGCACTGCTTTATCACGTGAACTTATGGCTGTTTATACGTACTACTCTACATGGTTTATGCAGGATAACATCCGTATTTTTCATTATATCGATTTGAGATTTTTTATCTGAGCCCTTAAAGTATTTCTTTCGGGAGTTGTCATCGTACTTTTTCGAAATTCACACTTACTTTTGCTGAAAAAAATAAAAAGGTGCAAGAAAAAATTAAGATTAAAACAAACAAAAAATAAGACGAGAGCACCAGAGAAAATTTAATTTTGATACGCAAAACATTTGTTATTTTTCTTTATCGCAGCAAAAATAATGAATTTTTGTTGCGTCAAATTTGAACAATTTTAGCACTGAGGGAGTTAACCTTTAATGATTTGCGGGGCGGAGCTTCGCGCTCATAAACTAAGCAGATGTACCCCTTGTTGCAATCCTTTTATAACTTGCAGATGGATCATTGTGCTCGTAAATTATCTGTATTTATTGTCTCTTCTTAAAACTGTCACCACTTTTGTTTTTATCAGTAGCGAAATCTTAGATGCTACCCGAAGGTTTTAGTTTTGTATACACACGCGGAAAAGGTACTTTTGGGGGTTAAAACAGGAAAATTGCTATACATAGGTGTGAAATAAATTTTGCGTCAATTGTGCAAAGGCAGAGAACAATCCCAGTGCAGAGCACAGATGCACAAATTGGAAAGGAATATCTACTTGAATGGAATCCGATATAATTGCTATGCATTGGCTGAAGTATGTAAAACTGATAGGTGACGGCGACAGACTTCTGACCGCAAAACCTTACGGACCACGACAACTAATTCGCCAAATGTACAAACCATCTGCTGAGAAACGGTCTCAAAATTGCATCACATGGTAAAGAGTCGTTTAAGTTCGACAAAAAATAAGGTTTACCTGAGAAGCTGCGGAAAAGTTTGAAATCTGACATAGAGCGAATGAGAGGAGCAATAAAGAAAGCCGTAAATTTCAGGAAAACAGAGGATGTTTCGTTTTATGAACAATTGGCAGGATTACCTAGAGACACTGAAAATTGCCCAAGGCATGTATTTGGTGATCATAAAAATTGTGAAAATTACTTTGCACAGAACCAAAACCAAACGAAGAGAACTTCATTTCTGAGATGGACGAATGTGGTTTGCTTGGCGATTAACTGACATGCTCTAAAAGATTAGTGCAAAATGTTCATAACCTTTTATTAAACATGACTAGCAACGCAACAAACGAACCCCGGAAAATTTACAAAAAAAAGATATGAGCCGTATTCCTAAGCGGAAACGAGATAAAGCTTGTAGAAGACTTTTCGCAGATGATCAACAACAAAAAAGAAAAACCAGTCTGTTGGTCCCGAGTCAGATCATGGCTAAGTCAACAGTGAATCTGATGAAAAAGATGTCATCGATGATGACTATAAGGAGCAGCAAATGGGAGAACTGCTTCCAAAAACTTCAACAGGACTTGATGAAATAGAAAAAGATAGCATAGGTCAATCTGCTAATCTGAGGTGGTTCCAAGAACGATCATATAGATTAACTACTTCCAATGTTGGTCGTGTTGTATTTCGCCGGAATCCCAATACCTATGACATTCTTGCTAAAAGTTTTGTTCATTCTCTCTTCAAAGGCAATAAGTATATTCGTTGGGGCAGTGATAATGAAGACTTGGCAAAAAAATTGAAACTTTAACTGGATTTAAAATTAAAAACTGTGGTTTATTTGTGTACTGCGATCACCAAACTATATTAACAGTACTTGTCATTTGTCTACATTACTTTACAGAAACAAAAATAATTTTTTTGTGATTTTGAGTTTAAATTGTAACCGGTTTCTCTCTTTATGTACATAAAAATCGGCGATTAGTATTATTAATAGTAAAAATTCACGTTTCTGAGTTTTTCAAATAAATTTACAAACAAAATCTATCTTGATTGTATTTTATAATAAAACATAATATTACTTACTTTACTTTTTTAAATTTTCTTAGAAGTATTTATTCGTCAAAAAAGTTTCACTTGGGGGTAAAGGGTACAAGTCAGAGTTGTAAGAATGCAATAAATGTACTTGGTGTAAAATTAATTAGAAGTAATTCAATTGAATTAAAGAAAGAGTTTCACTAGAAAAAGTAGCTTTTGCCCAAATGACAAATTATCGTGCTCATAAACGGTTGGTCTGTGTGCAATATGTTGACAATTCTAGAGTGACAAGTTAGGGGGTCATAACTTATCTTGCAGACCAACAGTGCAGCTGCAATATAGTGACAAGCTTTGTTACGTCCACGTGAACTAATTATGTTACCGCCCTAAAAAATTTACTTGACCCAAAACGTATGAACAGCCTTATAGACGTTAACTTATGCTGGGGTAATGTATGTAGTCACAAGTTAGAAACAACGCACAAACCAGAGAAAATAGAAGATGAATGTATATATAAAACGCAGAAAAATTAGACAGGCATTGGTCATAAAGGATGCAAGAAATTTTTACAGATATTTGGAAACGCAGGGCTAAAAATATAGGAAATGCATTGCATGAACATTATTCATAGCATAGACGCTTTGAACTAGAAGATAGAGCTTACCCTTGATGAATTTATCAAGATAATCAGCAAAGAGGAAGACAATTCTCTGTACTTACTTTATTAAATTACTGTTCCGATTTTTCTTGACATTCATTGAAATTCAATAACGCTTCGATATATACCAGCAATAATGGTGGAGGCGTCGGGTTCACGTTTTCAGTATACGGGGATTTTTTTTATAGCCAATACGATTTTTATTAATGTGCGATGTGAAGGTGGTAGAGTATTGAATCCTTTTTGTGTATATAATAATAACTGGACATCAAACACGTTTTTTTATTAAATATTTGAATTGGTATTGTAGGCGGTTAACAAGCGCTGCTTAAACTTCACGCAGAACACAGTGGGTTTTTTCTGCGGCATTTCTTTGGACTAAAGGTGACAAGCTGCTAGAAGCTTCTTTTGTTTGTTTGTATATAATAAATAAGAAATAAATAATTGAAAACAAATATCCCGGTAGAGAGACCTTTCTAGTTGCTTTAGTCTATACTATTAGAGCCGTTTGCCACTATACTTATTTAAGTATTGAAATAAGTTCTTAAAATTATTATACGGAAACTGGATGCGCGCGCCGTTTCAACACAAGAAATTAGCCCACGTTCTATTTTCTTGTACTGAATTTCCCTGCGCAGATCGATGCGCACTAACCTGTTTTACCGTTAATAAACAGAACGTTCATAGAACCTACTTTTCGAACCTACGCAATAAGCAGGGTTGTGAGATTAGGCAGCTTTTGTACKGATATCGGCGAAATAATCTTTTGAATAGGGACTATCTGTTATCTTGGGCTAACTTCCTCTTACCAGCTAATTAATACATCAACATGAAATGCAGTTTTAGGCCTCTTAAAATATGTATATTGGTGTGAATAAACTTTTGACAACCCCGGGAACGTGATGTGTTGTCATGCTTTTGTAAATGAAACGGAAGGAATGCTTTCACGGAATTGTGTGCCTTGTTTCCCTATTTTGTTATGGACAAGTTCAAACAATTTTTCAAATGAAGCATTGCTCATTTGTAGAAATTTTTTATATGCTGCTGGATCTTCTATTAGCAGCTCTTCTTTCAGCACATTTAAGAAGCCATAAACATTCATTCTCCTTGCAATATCATTGTTAGTATCAACGCTGATGCATTTAATAATATTTTTCAGTCAACAGGCATTTTTTTTACTTTTAAATACAAATTGTGGTAATTCAGGGTGACCATAAACACAAACAACAGTAAAAGTAATTGTTTATGAGTGGGTTGTATCTAAGGTCTACTTTTCTCTAGCAGTAGAATAGACATTACGTTGCATTTTCTATTGTATAAAGACGGAATTTAATAGATTACGGTTAGATTAGCTTTAGGGCGAGAAAATCACGATTAGAACTACAAAAGGGCGCACGCGCACGTATTGAAATACTTACTGAAAAAAATGTGTAATTACAAATAGAGAACAAAACCCTACGATTATTTCTTGTATTGAAACGGCGTGGGCATCTAATTTTCAGTATAATAATTTTAAGAACTTATTTCAGTACTTAAATAAGTATATTGGCAAACGGCTCTTACATCTTCAAACACCATCTATAAACTAATATTAATACTAAGAAACTGTACGGCCATAACAGATACATACAAATCACACATTTTGCAATTTCTTTGTCTCTAGAATTCGCCTCTCATATAATCGAATGCAATTGCACTAATCAGATGGCGAAATCTTCAAGCTTTCGCTAGAGGTAACGTTTCGACTCGCCGCCACGCTCCAATTTCGAATAAACGAGGTGAACAAAGGGATAAAGCAAAAATGTGAATTATTTCCATTTGATACGGGAGATATGAAGTGGGCATAAATATGCAACGAGACGCTTGTCAGATATCAAGTGTTCCATGGAAATAACAGTCTTTCAGGGCGCCGCTACAATTCATCTGCATTTTTACTTCGGCTCTCGAATATCCCGGGTACGTGCAGCACACCTGAAACTAGACAATTTATCAGGCGGAAGTCGATTTTAGCACTTTGGAACAGGGGAGTTATCCACAATATCTTATCAATTTCCTCGGATATGCGGACCCGATACGCAGATGAATCGCCAGTTTCGTCTGGTGGGTATCACCTGCGGAATGCACAATGCTCCTGGGTATGCGGCCAAGTACCTCTTGGTATTTGAGCAATTTGGTGCTGCTCACCATGGAGAAGTATCACAGCATGTCATGACCAGCCGAAACAAACGCCACTATCAACGGTCAGTAATAAGCAAATGTTCTTTAAGTTTTCTCTTGAAATAAGCAGAGACAATTCATTACAACCAGATTAAAACAATATTGCAAAAAGAACAGATTATTTCTTAATTTAAGCAAATGTCATTGTATAACTTCTACTAGAAATAGGTTTCCCGTTAGGTGTAATGTTCGATACAAAGTTAATGTTTAATTCAGATATTGATTTTGTTGTGAATTCTGCACTGAGAGTTCTCGGTTATATTTTTCGAAAATGTAATTATTTTTCATCCAACAAAGCTTATTACTGCATTATATTAAGCTTTTGTTTTCAGCAAACAGTGCGATTTGGAGTCCGCAGTATAAATGTCACAAATATAGAATAGAAAAAGATCCAAGACAAATTTATTAGATATCTAAGTCATAAACAAAATTACATAATTCCTGGCGGATCTATTTCAACTGCAAGACGTCACTTTCACTCCATTTCACTAGAAAATAGAGGAAAAATATCGGGTATTATAGTATTGTATAAAATAATTAACCACATATATGAATCCCCAAATTTGTTATTCYAAATTGCAATAAATATACAATACAGTCCGCTATGAAACGTCAGCATTTTTGTAATTCCATCTAGAAAAACAAATTGTTCAAGAAACTCACCTGTATGCCGTAGAGCAGTGCATGCCAATGTACAAGACTCACGCGAATACTTATTTTGGAAATATAAATACATGTCGGCAATTTGTTCATCTCCTACTTTTCTTTATGTACTTTATTATACATTTTTACAAATTTTCCATACAGGTATTCTTTATATGCTTGATCTGCCACTTTTTTTTGCTTTATCATAAAAGGCAATATGAAATGTTACTACTACTTTCTGCTATTTTTTTCATGCTGTAACAACAAAAATGTCTTCTGTATTCGTTTCGATAGTCTAATTTGTATACCTGTTGATATTATTTGCTTTTGGTTTTTCCTGTTGTTAATCTCTAATATTTAATTGCGAATACTGTAAGCATATGGTTTTGTAGACTGCTTATGGCTTGCTATATCAACAGATATGTTTTGTTTTCATTTGCTTGAAAACACTGACAAAAAATTATAAGTCTGACGTTTCGAATACACCTGTAATCTTTGTCAAAGACAAAATCAAAATTTGCCTGACACAAGTTCAAACAAAATTTTGAAAGTAAATAAACAAATCACCAAGGAAGCGAGACGTCATAGAAACAACGTGCCAACTTGATAGAGAAGAACTTAACGACGAAAAAGGAACTACCCTTCCACTAGATATACACGAACTACTTGATAAAAGATAACTACAAAATAGCCTTCCAAACGCCACCTAACTCATAATTTCCACAATCCCTATTAAAATTATTAGTATTCCTACAAATTTCTATAGCTTCTTTTATTAGACGTTTGTGATAATATTTTTCTCTATGTAAAATTTTTGTTTTATCAAAATCAATCATGTGTTTAGTCAAATATGAGTGTTCAGCTACGGAAGATTTATCTATCTGTTGCAACCTAGTAGCACGTATGTCTTCTTTCAAACGCGTACCTACTTTTCTTTTAGTTTGACCTATGTAACACTTTCCGCTAGAACAAATAATTTTGTAAACCCCTTCACTCTCTAAATGTACTTTGTCTTTAGTAGAATTTAAAATTTTATCTAAATTATTATATGTACTATCAACAACTAAAATATCGTGTTTCCTAAGTATCCTCTTAATTTTTCCGAAAGGCCTTGTACATAAGGCAAACTCGACTTCAATTTACTTTGTCCTAGCTGAGAATTTATTTGACCTGGATGAGCACTTTTATTAAAAACTGACCAAATATTCTTATTGGTATTCAACCAGGATTTCAAAGATATCATAATATACAGGGTGTTTCATTTACATTAACAAAGTTGCTATAAAAATATTATAAATGAATTGAAATATTAAATGAATGAAACTATAACGTACAAATTTTCAGAAAGTCGCTTTAATTGGTACACCATATTTTTGCAATGAACGCTCGTCGTGGAATACCCTGTATAAGCATAAAATGACAAACATTTCTGTTATGCAAGCCTTTCTACTATACATTACTCGCAAAAGTAAAAAAGTGCGATACAATTTGCAAAATTCTGTTTTGACCACATTAATCGGATGTTTAAGCGGCGTTATCTTTGACAGTTCGCAGTTTGCTGCTTTTAACAGTGTTAGTGAAATTTTAACACGCCCGATAGCAGCAGTTGAAAGCCCCGTAAACCTGTGGCATTTACATGAACGTCCGATAAAAAAAACGTGCAAATGCGCGAGAACAGCTGGCAGAATTGGCCGTTCAGTAACTACAGAAAAGTACGTTTCACCCCTGTAGCACCTGTAGGTTTGCCGTTAAATGAAGTTCTTTTAATTTAACAATCAACAGGCTTTACACAGATTTATGTTGCTATTATAAGATTGTAATACGTATCCACTTACTGATCTAGCATTTTCGGTAAGTATATTCAAAGTGGAAAGAGCAAATCCAATCTTAACATTATACACCTTAGGCAAGTTATTTCTTTCTGTACCAAACGAACAAATACCTAAGTAGCTTCAATATTTAGTGTTAAAAATGAATTCCTGATCATTTTACTTAACTTAGACAGCAACAAAAGAAAACGTTTGCATGCATTCAAAGAAAAACATACGCCATACCATCAAGAGTTGAATATCTGGGCTGGTATTTTGGAAGATGCCAAAATTAGACCGCGGTTATTTAGTGACTAATTAAAATTAATTGAATTAATAAAAAATCAGAAAAAAAGAAAACTATAGTGTTCAGTTTCTCACAAACAAACATCTCGACCTCGAGTCTTAAAATTACCATTGTGTTACTCGTATAATGTGTAGACAATAACTGTGCACATACATTCAAGCATCATCTGATATAGAAGATTGATGTAAGGGGTAAAAATGCCAAGAACAATCTAGCCGCCGTAAAGTAGATTGTTTCAGTCCCCATCAGGGCGGCAAGCAACTTTATAAACTTTAAACTGAAAAGGTGTTCGTGATACAATAAGCGAAAGGAGTTCGTCGAATAGATATATCTTTAGAATTTATAGAGTCATGGTACACATGAAGTGGAAAAATTTGAGATAAAACTTGCCCGCCGGGAAGGGCGTATAAAAAATTCAAGTACACGATATGCCGCGACTTTCAAACTGTATTTCTCTTTTATCTGTGTTTTATTTTCCTGTTCTCCCTGCTGTAATAAATACAGCCATAACTTTGATAAGTCCTTAAAAGTTTGTCTGATTTATACACCTCCAGTATGAATTACAGTCAGTGAATCATTGTAAAAGGCCACGGAAATGCATTGGCAATTATGACGGTATATTTTTAAAACTATATGCAATATCAGAGTAATTCTCCGTTTATTAAATCCAGAAACCGACCGGAATTGGAAACATGGAGCATATAGTTGTAACGTACGTAAATGTTTCCGTTACGGCTATGCAGAATTCATTCCTGTAATGGTTGATGCCCATTACATAATGAACATATTCGAGTGCAACACGTTTTCAACATCAGTTTTACACCGGTTCGATAATTGTAGGCGGTATCGGTTATTGTACCCTGCGGGTAAATTGCATTTGATAGAGACCAGGTTTCTATTGAGAAGCAATTAATTTATGTTAAACATATGGATTTTGTTAACCATAGAAGTTACATTAATAATTGCTGCTTCCATAATACACAGTTCATATTATTGCCAAGTATCGGATGTATAGTAATGCAACTCTCTTACCGTTATTACAACCCAGCAAAAAATTTATCTCTCATCTCGAACAGCAGGCGGCCCCTCACAAGTTACCGCAAATAATCGGATTACCATAAATTTTGGTACGATTTTCGGAAGATAGTTGAGCAGGGTCGGATTATTTAAAGTTCACTACCGGTCCAACCAAAACTAGCATTCAGCCTTAGTATTTCTGTGCGCGAGACAAGAGAAGCGAAAAATGTTCCGTCCTTGGGAAAAAGCTGCTCCAAGTACCGCTCAGAATGAAGTTGCTGACGCTGACATGGAAGTGCAAATTGAAGAAAACAAGAGGAATCGTTGTTACCTTACCCAAGATGCCAAAGAAATCATAAATAATGTATACAATTTTTTGATAAAAAAAGAGTGCTCCGTTAAAAGTGACAGCTGAAATGGTTGGTGTCCCCTACACGACTGTGAGAGATATTATTGAAAATAAAGGCAATTCAAGAAAATCACGCAATTCGGAGAAATTTCTAAATATATCAAAAGAGCTTGGGATAGAAATTAAAAAAGTGATTTACCAAATGTATAAGAAAAATAAAGTTCCAACTACGGCAAGTCTGAAATTAAAACTTTTGGAATTAAGATAGGAGATAATTTACTGCGAAGAGTGGTTCGGAAAATACTTGAGGAGCATCGGTTTTATTTATAGTACATTAAGCCAAAGTTTGTCCATAATGGGTTCAACCGACTAAAAGGAATGAGATGGGCTTATATAAACGAAATCAGAAGGTACCGCCAAGAAAATCGTAATATCGTATATTTGGATGAAACGCGGTACAACACCCACGACTTGATAAAAAAAGGTCTGACAGATGGGACAAATACCTGCATTCTGCAAGCACTACCTTCGAGAGGAAAAGGAATTATAATTCTTCATGCGGGAGGAAGTGATGGATGGGTGGAAAATGGCATATTACTGTCAGCGAAACAGATCCAAAATTATTCTGCTGACTACCATTGCGACATGGACTTTTTGAAACTTGGTTTCAGCAGCAGTTAATGCCAGGGCTACCACCAGGATCTGCTATATAATTCAAAATTAATGAACAAGGCGCCAACATCAGCTACAAAAAATAGAAATAAATAATTACATGAAAAAGAATAAAATTACAATTTCGGATGGAAAAGTTACCAAAAAAGATCTGTTGACAATAATAAAAAATCTCATTTATTATTTTAATCTCATATTATGGCGTCCTAAACCCAATTGAATTAATGTGGAGTACGCTTAAAAATGAATACGAAGAAACAATACATGTCCGCGTTTAGGTTCGGGAGTTGTAGATTTAGTGCGTAGAGTAGAGAGGTAAGTAGTATAACGAAAGAACTGTGGAAAGGCTGTATTAAGCATGTTATTGAAATTGAAAATAGCTATGGATCCCGAAATTTTCAAAATTTTATAGTACATGTTAATGATGATGCTAGCAGTGATTCATAATTTGACAGTAGTGATGATGATAATAATTAATATATTTAAGTTATGTCGGTGTAAACTTGTTAGACTTTTTTTGTATAAATATAATAGATGTATGGAATTATTTTTTTGTATTTAGAGCTTTAGATAAAAAAATACATATTCTTATTATTTTCTTTTAAAATACTTGTCTTTTATTCACACATTTAGTTATATTAACCGTTAACCGCATGTTTCCAATAGTTAAAAGATTGTAAAAATATTAAAATGTATTGTTTATAATTTTCGGCTAGCACAGCATTCAACATATTCACGGGATATAAATATTACAGGAATCTTAAAAATTAAAATAAATATATTTATGAATGCGAGATTTTTCTTTGCATATTAAAAAATGCTCAGATGTGCATGTTGTCTAGTTAGATTACAAATTTCATTATAACTAGATATACTTTGCTTGTGCAAAATAATGTTGCTACTCATCTACCACTACGTACAATTCATTTTGAGAGGTAAATAAAAACGATCGATGTAAAACCTCTTATTAACCGAATGATTAAAAACTACTTAGAATAATATACCCTACACAAACAAAAAACGAGTTTTAAAACGGCTTAAAGCCGGAACTGGAAATTCGCAAAGTCACAAAGACAGGGTTTGGTTTATGAGGGGTCGCGTGCCGTTCCAACTGTGTCCTTAAATGAAAGGTAAATAGTATTGCAGGGTTGTAAAAACGGTAAGAGAGTTGCATTACTATAATATATATTTGTATGTAATGTATACCATAAATAATGTTTTAGAATCAAATACTTTGTGTTAGTAATAAATACGTTTGTATTTGCATACGTAAAGCATCACTAGTAGCTCAACAATGAAGCTTCTAAAGTAAGATATTTGTGATTGTATGTCTGACCCTATTGCTGTTGATTCTGGTGTCCCACAGGGTTGTCACTATGGACCCTTGCTATTTTGTTTATTTATAAATTATGTTGCCAGTTGTATTAAGCACGCACAAATTCTAATGTTTGCTGATGATTTGAAAGTGTTCCTTTACGTTGATTGTTTAAGCGATGGTGAGTTACTGCAACAAGAATTTTGGTAGTCTTAATGAATGAATAGCGCACAATGAATTGTCTTTACTTAAATATTCCAAAGTGCTGTGCAATTACCTACGGAAGATTGATTGTTCCTTTACATTATGATTATAGTAAGTGCTGAACCGGAAGCAAGAAGTTCAGAACAAATTTTTAAGTATTGCTGCTTATGCGATGGCTTTTGCTCCTGATACATATGACTATGATACTATTAGAGGCAATAAAGGGATTCAAACTTTAGAATTTCGTAGGGTTTTGAGCTCTTTTTAATGTTACGCGGAGTAATAATTGGTAGCTTTGCTTGCTTTGAGCTGTTAAGTATGATACCGTTTAATATATCAACAGTAACCAGAAACAGAGGACTTTTTCATATACTTTATCATTCCACTAATTATGGCTATTACATCCCAGTTATTAGAACGAGATCGATCTCTTTTGTTCCACCAGCTCAGTTCAACTCAATGATGTGTTTATTGTATTACATTATAGAAGCATTGCATGGTTTGTTACAAGGCTATCGATACTGTTGTAGTTTATATACTGTTTGTAAATTTAAGGCTACTTGTTATTAATATTATTAGGGGATTTCGCATAAATAAATAAATATCTATAACCACTGCTTCATGTTTCTCTTAAATGATCCTGACATCAACGTTAAATTCAAGCCTAAGATTGTCCAAAATCACTTCAAACTCGCATGTTTCTTTTTTATAAACTAAGTGTTCTCAACAATACTTAACTTAAACTCTTTTCTTTCACTTGCTGATGCTTATTTATTGTTTTTTCGCCTTGGACGAGCCACTGTAGACACTGCATAAGATTTAGAAAACCGTGGATTCAATTTATTTACCATAACCGAAAATCCCGAAGCCTAGCAAGTTGAAAAGTAACTAAAAGAGGAGTTTTCAACTAGATCGAAATAAAATTGCAGACGAACGACTGGAGTGTTGCTTTATGCAAGCGAGTCCCCTTCATTTCTAAATGCTAAACGTCGCAATTACATTAGCGAGTCCCGAAAACTCAAACACACTCCATCCGCGAATCGAGGCGCAAAACATCGGGATGAACGGAGACTTAACATTCTTTTAATTGGCGTAACCCCATCATCAAGAATCACTTGATTCCATTCCGCGGCTGAATTTTAATCAAGCCCTCCTCGCAGTCGGCCGCACTCGATTATCAAAAAACCGAAATGAAAACGTTTAATAAGATGAAGCGTTCGTTGAGGCCCGTGAATCGGCTATCGGGTCGCGTAAACGTCCATATTTCAAAGTCGGCATAATAGATTTTGGGACTTTCACTGCTGTGTTAATTATTCTTTATTACGGGGAACCGACAACGATCGATTGGGGTGGAAGTATCTCGTTTTGCTAGTGATGGGTAAAGTTCTTGCACCTTCTGCGAGATAACGCATGTTTTAATTATATATGACCCATTCCAGCAAGAATAAGGTGCCTATTACTGACTGTTGCCAATGGCATAAATAGAATTTTCGGGCACATCTAAGAAATCAGTACTGCTGACATAATATATAATAAATTTAATAATCCGATGTCTTTTCCACTTATTAAAAAGTATATTGTGGTAAAGCACTTTGTAGAAATTTCAGAGTTTTGCAAAACTTTAATACCTCGATTTAATAATGATTTAATCATAATGTTGGAGACTTCCTGCAACTGCACACTCATATCTTTAATGTCTAGATAGTACTTTTTGACTATCAAAATTAAGTATATTAGTTGATTTCCAAGATCTCGTTTTATGAGCTTCGCTAGTTCTATACCTATATATTTAATAAAAACAGTCTTCAGTGGTGTTCCCCTAAGAGATACTAGATGCTTAGAGAAGCATGTTTCGAATAAGTATGTTTATTACAATGTTTAGGCTTACACCACCGGTAAAGTTTGCATGATAATTTTGGGACACCCTATATGCTTGAACTTTTTAGTTCATCTGGACTGCCACCACTTACCAAAGAAGAAGTATACACGAGCTGCAGTGGCACAGCACCTACTACAAATTTTATACTTATATCGATGGTATTTATAAGTACTTGATGTAGTGATGGATTCCTATCTTTCATTTGTGCTTCATATTGAATACCGTGCGTCCAAAATGTTAGGGTTTGTCATCAGAAACACTCACAGTTTACACTCACATTACCTAAGTACAAGTACAAGTTGCTGCAGGGTTATATAGACTGTACTAATTTGTTGAGCAGGACGGACTGTCGTATTCCTCGTCAGAGCACTCGTTTTGCGTTACATTTAATATTATGGTTTGCCGTACAACACAATGCTGTTATATATTCCGTTAGTAAAGCACCATTACAATAGTAATAGACAATTTCCAATGCAATAAGCTACATGTTGTATACAGGAGTGTAAAAGGTTCTTATGTTTGTGCTATCATTTTTGAGTGTTCACATTTTTTTTGTCTGATGTCCATTTTTATCACATCTTATTTAACTAGTTACCATTTTGCCGATAAACTATTTTATGTATGTACTTAATAATTTATCCTTTTAGTTGTTAGTATCAATTCCCGAAGAAGAAGCAGTTCATTCTGTTTGAATTGAAATAACATGCATGCGTTTTTTATTTATAATAGATGCAGAAAATGTTTAGAGCAAACAGTGTACAAAACATTTTCCCAACATTATTATTGGCTACCAAATTGACGTCAATGTCATAAAAGCCAGCAACGTAAATTTGCAAGCGTAAATCCAATTAATATAAATTTGGGTTGATAATTCCTACACTATGAGACATATTTATTAAAAACCTTATCAATTTCATAAAGTTACATGCGCTAAAAGGATTTGATTCGTTAATTTCTGTTAAAACCCACATTCACGAGCATTTCAACTTGTCATTTATAACAGTCAACTGCTATACAGTAATGGAAACTGAGTGGTTTTTAGATATCCAAAATTTCTCTCTTTTACTCAATCAAGCCTGAAAGCTTGTAAAATTACCGATCAATCTGTAATACTCACGTTCATGTTCTGGTTCCCCAGAATTCTTAATTAAGAACTGCAGTAAGTCCAGTGAATAGTTACATTAAAATCCAACCTGAGACATGCAATTATGTTCAGAGATAATAGCAAAAATGTTATCGGTTATTTCCCGATTATTAATATATTATAACTTGCTTATATCATTTCGTTTTCTTTCTATCGCTTGGTCTTCTTCTCTATACATATCACTTCTTTACATCCATATCTTTCATCCAATTTTCATCTAACTGGCTACTACACTCACAAAATCATCCGGCAATTCAAAACTTATTATACTAATAAAAACAATAAATTACAAGCGTAGAAAATGTAACAAAGTGTTCTCTCCTCAATATGGAATGGTAGGAATTTTGGAAAGAGTGAAGTATAGACAAAATTATCCCACGACCATCTAATGGAAAGACAAAAACGCAGCAACCCATCACTATTACTAAACTGGGGTGCACGATGATCATTGTTTTTCGTGCTGCAGCTCGGTTCACGCGATGTGGGGGTCAAGCTGTCAAAAATTGTTGGGGTGCGACCACTTCCGAGAAGGGTCGTGCACGTTGTAGCAATTAATTATTTTGATGTGATTACTATAGACCAGATAACGTTATAAAGCATGACGACTACAGTGATACGCTTTGCGTGTACGTTGGCCGAGAAAAAATAGTGACGGATGTATTAAATATCTTGTTAGGGAAAATTATTTACACTGACATACCATCACATGTGTGGTAAACGTGCGTTTAAACACTGCATTTTTAAGTAATATATCATGGTAGTTGTTGTCAAGCAAGTCAGTCAAGTCTTGTCAAAAATTATGTTCTTTTTTCTTGGTGTATTACAAAGATTAATAAATACACGTGAACGTTTAAAACTTATTATTTAAAAAGAATTTTAAAGTCCAAAAAGTACAAAGGGGTTAGCCTTTGATGTTTTGTGATTATTCGGTGGAAACTAATTTTAGCTCAAAATCGGCAAACAGATGTATTTTGAGCTGCAGATTCCATAAATTCGATCAGAAATGAGCTAGGACGTCGGGCGGCCTAATTTACGCCACGTTTAGAGCGAACCGTAGTAGCTAGCGACAAACGGATACCATTCCGAAATTCAGGAGGTCCAGATTAGTAAATATGCTTGAAATTATACAAATCGGAGGTGCAAAAATATTAAGGTCCAAAAAGAACAATGGGGTTAGCCTTTGATGTTTTGTGATTTTTCGGTGGAAACTAATTTTAGCTCAAAATCGACAAACAGATGTATTTTGAACTGCACATTCCAAAAATTAGATTAGAAATGAGCTAGGGCCTCGCGCGGCCTAATTTACGCCACATTTAGAGCAAACCATAGTAGCTAGCGACAAACGGATACCATTCCGAAATTCACGAGGTCCAGATTAGTAAATATATACTTGAATGTCCAGTTCAAGGGGTAGTTATCAATAAACGTAAAAACATAGCGGATAATTACCTTGAGTAGTATGAAAGCTTATTCTAAAGATATAATTGTATATCACCATAAGTATAGTTCAATTTTTAATGGTAATGTTAATGTAAATGCAATGCAATGTAAATGCAATGTAAGTTTCTATTTCGGTGTGGGAAGGAATTCGTGTGTAATATTACCTCTTTGGTTTTGCCATTGCGGTAAATGTATTCGTTATCGCTAAGTAAGAACAAAAATTCCGGGTGTCCCCGCTTTCTTCATGACTGGTGATAATTTTCATTCACTTTGTTATTTGGAATGCCTCAGTTAACTGAACATAATCGCATAGAAATTTTGATGATGATTGGTTATGGAGATAGAAGGCGAAGTTATTCGGAAGTAGTTGCACTCTACAATGCAATTCGTGAAGATCGTGAACCGATTGCCAATTCAACAGTTATTAAAACATTACAACGTTTTGACGAAACCGGCGGTGCTAAAAACCGTCAAAAACCAGGACGTTTAAGGCTGCTACGGGCGAGGAAAGTAGCTCGAATGTCCTTTTAGATGTGCAAGAGAATCCCAAGTGTTCCGTACAAAAATTCATATAAAATTCACTTATTACTAGAACTGTGCGAAGATGATTTCGATTGTAGGATAATATTTTGCGAAACTGCTATGAACATGATAGATGAAGATAGAAACCTTTTAAATTGGATTATGTTTTCTGATGAAACGACTTTTTGCCTCAATTGTAATGTGAATAGGCATAATTGCATATATTGGTCGGACACAAATCCACATTGGATGGAACAAGTCCACACACAACACCCTCAGAAAGTGAATGCCTGGTATGGTATTATCGGTGAGCACATTATTGGGCCTTTTTTCATCGATGGAAATTTGAAAGCGGTTAAGTGTTATATGTTACATTATACCAGAACTTATTCGCCTATTCCCTAATCGTAAAAATGCTGCGCGTCCTTCTGAATAGATATGGTTTCAGCAAGATGGTGCGCCGCCTCATTGACAGTCAACGTTCGTGGATATTTGAATGTGATATTTCCAGAAAGATGGCTTGGTGGGCGCGGAGCGATAGAATGCCCAGCACGTTCCCCTGACCTGACGCCGCTTGATTTTTTCTTGTAGGGGTATCTGAAAAATCGTATTCAGGCTGATCGGCCACATAATGCAGAAGATTTAAAAGCACGAATCGGAATTCAGAACTTACCTCCAAATATGGTACAAAGAACACTAAATACTTTTACTCAAGGCTGCATTACTGCAATAAGGTTACTGGGGAATATTTTGAGCGTCTTATAAATCTAAAAAAATGCTGCATTTTTCACGGAATCATGTTTTTCTTTTTTACTTGTTGGGTACCCGATTCGCAATAAATTGATTAAACTATACGAAAATTATCAAAAGTCAAGGAACAGTGGTAATACCCGCCTTTTTTGTCCATTTATTTATTTGTCCCTTTAAAATTAAAAAAAAATGCAGATTGCGTCCATATCTCGGAAACAAGAGATGACACTGGATTGAAAAAATTCCCAAAAAATGCATTTTCAGAAAAATCGGTCGAACAGAACATGAAATATCCTGCTGGTGTACATATTTTGTAGCGACCCTGTATATAAATTAATATTTCATTTTCAAGTATGAGTTACACAGATAGATACGAGTGCTGCATTCATTTAGGCTAGCAATTCATTTCAACAGCAACAAGCCACATTCACTTGTTTGCTCAAGTCCACTGAATGCAGACAGTACACGAAATGGTGGATGCGCCGGTTATACATTAAACCGCAAGACTGTGGCTCTCGTCTAAGGTAATACATCCTAACTAACACACTATCTATAGTTCACGCACCAGTAACCTAATCTGCAACGCTATGGCCGTTACTTGATTAGCAGAAGTCCAAACACCGTCGCTAATTAACACAGAACATAGTTACGGCTAGCACAAACGGAAAGCGGTTGCTTTTTTTGGAAGTCGCTTGGGAAATGAGATGGAATAGAGAATTGAGCGTGTATCTCGCATAAAAATTGGTGTGGTGGATTACAGAAGGTTTGGATCGTGTAATCTGCAACAATGAGCTACGGAACTACACTGGAAATTAATTAATTAATTAACAGTGAATAGCAACTTTATAGGACACAATAGTGAATTTCAAATGACGATGATTTTTCTAATCTATTATGGCTATAACACAGTTCTAACAAACTCAGTCAAATAGAAGAGCTAATGGGTATTACAATGTTTAACTTTAATTATCTTTAAAGGCTTTTAGGCATCAGAACTTGTGGAAAAACAGAAATATCGTAATAATAAAAAAATTATTCATTTTGGTTAGAAAGCTCGATATGGAAATGGATGCGGTCTATACAATAGTAACACCGCACAATAATTAAAGTTTACGTTAAATTTATACATTAAATTTTCTCCATTTTAAATATTGAAATCCTTAAAGGTAGTTGACAATAGGCCTAACTTTGTAGAACTAACAGTATAGTTCGACTATCGACAGTTGCTATTCAATGATGTTACGTGCAGTAATTGTTTGTAAAAAAGATTTATAGTTGTAGTTAGATACCCATTCTTCCCAAACCTAAACCTAAAAAGAAAATAGAAAAACTCACCTGGTTTGATCCTTTTTGGATACCAGTACATTTGTAGGAACCTCCTGTATACCTAAAAAGAAATATAAAATTACGACATATCCCGATAATTTAACGTATATATCTCATTGTTCTTAATCTCCTACATAAAAGCCGCTGCCGATATAAAAGTACGGCGAGTCAAGTGAATAATTTCTTACTTACTAGACTTAATATTTCCGAATGCGTAAAAAGATATACCACTGTTATAAACCTTTATGAACATATAGATGTGACGTAGAATATTTGGAATTGTCTAGTTGTCCTTTAACGTGACGTTCACAAAACAACAATAAACAAAAGCTCTCGCAATTGATCCCAGGTTAAAGATTCCGCGCGAATATTTGGAGGTAATTGAGTGCTTCTCTAGCTCTGTGGAGACGGGTCGGGGTTATCAAGAAATTAAGCAAATTATTCCGTTAGAAATGTGAGCGCCACTTGGTTTATTTACCTCCAAAATATTTATAAATAACCAAACCAAGAAAGTTGCGCGGAAATTCAATCACTAGAGGAGCTGAACTGCCTGTGTCGCTAATTTACCAACAAACATCGCTAAAATACCCAAAACACCACCCCAAGTGATCCAACCGCAACTGTAAGAGACGAGTATAAAAAAAGCGTACGGTTTCACCCAATAGCAACACAAGATTTATTGTCGGAAGTGCGAATACAAAATTAGAAGTGAATTTAATATATTAAAATGCAAAAGGATTATTAAATCAAATATACGCTATAACATAACAAGGTAAGTATCCTTAAAAAATTAAAGCTTATTGGATTAATAAGGTAAGAATACGTTCGCGATAATATGAATACAATTTTTTATAAATGTACCTTTTCTTTTGTTTTCAGGGATAGCGATGGAATACCGTTAGTGTGCAAACGTACGTTTACAAGTTCTTCCCTTTACAAATTGTTCTTCCATGAATAAAAAAGAAAGCGAACAAGTGAGATGTATAACTGGAGAATTAAGTCAAGTCTGATTTAAATGTTATATAATATTAAATTATATATGTATTTTACACTTAAACAATATGTAATATTAATTAAAATTGCAATTACTGTACTTTATCAAACGAAATCTTAATAAACAATGATTGAATGACGTTGACCTGGAGTAAGTTAATTTATGATCTAAATGTTGGAAAGATTAAGCTATAAAATCTCGGCAAAATCGCATAAAACCGTCAATTTGAACTAGAAACTAGTGTTGACTTATCTGTTACGCAAGCAGTGGGTTGAATCCTAGGAGACGTTGAAAATCCCTCGATTCGGGACCGAGCTGGTTCGGTTCTAGTAAGATGACCTCCAGAATCCCTGGCGTGTTCGATAGAATGTTCAGGAAAACGTGGTATGATCAGCGACCTCCAAAGAATCCAGGAACCAGTCAAGGGAAGCAATCGTTCACAAAAGCAGTTCGAACAATCGATCACAATCAAGAACGTGAAAAGAACCCTATAGTTACAAATTCGTCTTACAACAAAGCCAAAAAGAATCGATTATAACACTCACCTCTGTAGAGGATTCTTACAAGGAGCAATATCGAGCGAAACGTGTGGTGTTGTGATTTAAATCCCCCAAAAGCGGCTTGGACGAAGCTCAAACCAAACAACCAATAGCTTCTAGCGTCCAAATAGAATTCGTTGGTCGGATAATCCCAAAACTTTTGGATGAACGTTGCACAATATGTTCAGAGACCGATCAGCGAATTTTCACAACACATCTGTTTCAAATGCTACCAAATACGAATCTAACGGCTCGTGGAAACCACACTGATTCGCATTAATCTCTCGCGGTTTTTGACGACGGCGCGGTAAAAAGTGGTCCACAAGAACCATATTCCACTGGAAATGCAGGTGCGAAAGGAAAAATACTTTGAAGAGAATTCTGGCAATTCGGGGGAAGTTCAGAATACTAAATCGAAACATTAGAAATATTTACGTTGCGAAGGTATTCCACTGGAAATGCCGACGTGATTAAACGATGGAAAACGCAAAGAAGACAACTCCAACCATACGGGGAAAGTTGAAAATGTTGGAAATATTTCAAAAAATTTCAAAAATTTCGTTTGAATATTTTCTTCGGAATTTCATCAACCTAACTTCCATAAAATGTAAATATGCATTTCCCAATAGATTTTTTCTGAATATGTACTGTCCCAAAACAATTACCAAGAAAAATCTGTTTCCGTAAATTTTAAATATAATCCGTTAAAAAAACATTCTTACCTATCATTGAACTCAGAAAACACATTCTCTAAAAGAATGTCACAGGTGAAGTAACATTCCATAAGAAAAAATTAAACTTGATGCTGGTTACAAGCCTCCGAAACGTTATAGGAAAAAAGTTGTATCTGGATTAAAAACTACTTCATAGTGTCCTAAGGATGCTCTTTTTTATTTTAAAACAAATTGTGTACAAAAAGGTTGCAAGCGATTGAGGAAAATCAACATTTTAATTTAATTATTTAGTAACTCAAAAATTATTCCAGATGTTGTGTATCAAATTGCCACTTTTGGCCCTTCAAATGACGAAGCTATCCACTCATAGACAGAAGAAGTTGAACACCCTGCGTATTATTGAAACAATGCGAAAGCATCTAAATATCGAGTGATATATAAAACACAAAACAGCAAAAAGCACTGAGAATTTGAAGATTCGGCCTAAGAACGCAAAAAGCAATATTTATCAAACACACCACCGGGCTGTATATTAAAGATTGTCATTGATAAACCAACGAGATAATAATGCTATATTTTCAAGTATCGTAAACAACAACAGCGAGAATTCTAGAGCAATACGTTAACCCCAAACGGATCCGAGTGTCGGCCAAACAACGGCTCACCGCAATATCTATAAACTCGGTGCCAAATATTTGCTTTTCACATTTTACCACTTCCCTTGTTTACTTTCATCTCTTCTGTTACTTTGTTTGTTCCCCCGATATCGTCTTCAGAAAGATTATGTACATTACGCGTTTGTCGCTTCGCCGAAGCGAATTTGTCACTGGGTCCTTTGATACGAATTTTCCGCCGCGTGTGTGCAATCCGCGGAGAAAAAAGGCATTTTCTTCCTTGATTTAATCTGCGATACATGTACGTGGGTGGCTGTATGGAGCCCGAGCAGCTTTGAACTTGTCGGGTTCGTTGTTACCTCGGGCTAATTTGGATCCTCTTTTCGTAGATTTACACAATGCAAATTACAAATATATACACACCAGTAATGTGTCTTTAAATCATTTAAAGCTATTTCAGGAAATGTATTAAATATCCACTAAAAAGGTTGTTTCATTCCAATGTCTACGTTTTCTTTTAATTTATATCGCTACAGTACGCTAAAAATAACGACCTAATTTAGCTGTTACCACATTAATTTACATTAATTTTACCTACGCAAAATAATCGTTCAATACACTATCAGAAAGAAGACTAGATAGATTTTCAGGTGTAGCTAGTGTTAGCTTAAAAACCGTCTACACGAATTTAATAGTATATAAATTGACAGTGTTCCCGAAAACATCACACCATAAACAGTGGCGCCACTTAAATCACAACGAATCCGCTATTYTAGATATTGTAGGCCCGCTATTTATTTATATATTTCTAAATAACAGGWTATAAGAGGGAGAATGCTTTCAGCGTCCATAAGATAATATTTYCTCGGAAAGATCGCTGTCTCTTGAAATAAACTAATCACCAAGGAAGCGAGACGTCATAGAAACAACGCGCCAACTGATAAAAAATAACCTAACGACGAAAAAGGAGCTACCTACCTACTACTACACGAACTACTTGATATAAGATAACTACAAAATAGCCTTCCAAATGTCACTTAACTCATAATTTCCACAATCTGTATTAAAATTATTAGTATTCCTACAAATTTCTAAAGCTTCTTTTATTAGACGTTTGTGATAATATTTTTCTCTATGTAAAATTTTTGTTTATCAAAGTCAATCATGTGTTTAGTCAAATATGAGTGTTTAGCTACGAAAGATTTTTTTGTCTGTTGCAGCCTAGTAGCACGTATGTGTTCTTTTAAACGCGTACCTACTTTTCTTTTAGTTTGACCTATGTAACACTTGCCGCAAGAACAAGTAATTTTGTAAACACCTTCACTCTCTAAATGTACTTTATCTTTAGTAGAACTTAAAATTTTTATCTAAATTATTAAATGTACTATCAACAACAAAAATATGGTGTTTTCTAAGTATCCTCTTTAATTTTTCCGAAAGGCCTTGTACATAAGGCAAACTCAACTTCAATTTACTTTGTCATGGCTGAGAATTTACTTGATTTGTATGAGCACTATTATTAAAAAGTGACCAAATATTCTTATTGCTATAACCATTTCTCACTAGCGCTGATTTAAGATTATATATTTCTTTTTGTAATGAACTTTCGTCCGAGATCCTTTGTGCTCTAACAAATAACGTCCTTATAAGACTATTCTTTTGAGAAGGAGGGTGGTGAGATGTGGCATGTAAATATCTGTCTGTGTGTGTTGGTTTTCTGTAAACATTGTGTCCTAACTGTCCAGTGTATATTCTGTAAATTTGGACAGCCAAGAAAGGTAAACTACCATTGCTTTCTAATTCCATAGTAAATTTTATGTCAGGATTTTGACTGTTCAAATTATTTAAAAACCTACCCAACTCTCCTATACCGTGGGGCTAAATAACAAAAGTGTCATCTACGTACCTATACCAACATTTTGGCTTAAACTGAAAACTGTTTATCGCTACCTGTTCAAAATTTTCCATAAACAAATTGGCTGCTACAGGACTTAGAGGTGAACCCATTGCACAACCCGATTTTGGTTCATAAAAATTATCGTTACATATGAAATAAGTAGATTTTAAACAATGTCCAGATAATCTGGCAATCGTGTCACCTAGGGGATCGCTATTAAGCTTGAATTTGATGATATCTATCGTTTCAGGGATGGGTACTTTCGTAAATAAAGAAACCACGTCAAAACTAACTAAAATATCACCTGAAATACTTAAACCTTGTATAATATCAATAAAGTTCCAACATAAGGTTTTAAATCGTTAGCACAAAATTTTGTCAATCTGTAACAAGGACTGCCAATCGTATTGACTATAGCTCTTAACGGGACATTAGTTTTATGGATTTTGGGCAAACCATACAATTTAGGTACCTTGCAATCGGAAACAGTTAATAGCGACTTCTCTTCATTTGAAAGATTTGCACTTTTGATAAGATCATTAGTAATTTAGGAAATTTTTGAGGTAGGATCTCAATTCAAATCCTTAGAGCCTTCATTTCCTCAGATGCCACATTAGGTTTGGGCGTACATGCATTTCTAATAGCGTGGCATACATCCATCTTAATCTTAATTTACGTAAATAGTACCACAGTGCAATACTATGCTTAAAAATCGTCATCAGTAAACCAGTATGTCATTCGTTGATTTGCGGTAACGTAATAAACATTTTGTCAACCCTCCTTTAATATGTAAACACTTCGTCTCTTCGTTATATTACAGTAGGCCCAGCCTTGATGCTGAACGCTACAGCATCAAGTTTCTCTATAATTCTGCAATGCAGCAAAAGGGCATACTTTTTAACAGGGGGACTCCTTTTAAGTGGTGTCAAATAACCTTTGAATAAAAGCGGGCTGTATAAGTAAAAGCTTCTTTCCTGTGCCAAGCAGATACAGCTCTTTATGCTTCAAGTCTTTCACCTGTTAAGAATTATCACAGAATGTTTTCCTAATAATAATAATTCTCCAAGCAGTACAGTTTTACTGTGAGGGTCTCTAACGCTGATATTTTCCTTACTACTTAATGTGATAAGAGAAGAAGGACTTGTTTTACGCTTTGATTTTTTTAGACTACGCCTTAGGAGAAAATAGTTACATAATTGGACGGCTCCTCCTGCAGTTTTATTTTTCCTACTACTAGATTTATCGAATCGGGATCTGTAACCTCACCCATTCGTTACTTATACCCATCGCATTATTCGAGCGCATTGTCACTGCTAAATCCTCCCAGAATCTACAATGTCCCCTTCGTATTCATACAGCCTTATTTATCTTTTCATGCACGAATGTGGGCACCATAATCAAAATACATTTTCTTGAGAAGAACATTTAGGACCCGCGGTGGGGAGGTTGTCCCCGCGGCTACATATATCCTAATTTCCGAATAAATTGAGTGCAATAGGGTAGTTTCCACCCTCCGGTAGTTCAGACGTATTCGTACCCGCACATTACGAGATATTGCTGGTTATTTGCCTGCATAAATCAATACCGCGATAAATCACCGGTGCTGAAACAATAAATATCCACTTTTAAAATCATTTGTGGCCGTGGATTAAAGCTTGAACCCTCCAGGCATAGATGAGATTTGCTAAATGGCGTATTGAATGCAAATCGATGCCGCGTAATCTACTGCAGGTAATATCGTTTGATCCGCGGTTCTATTCCTATATAGGTGTGGAAATGATCCGGCTAATCCCGAAAGTATAGGAGTCGACTGGTTCTGAATATGCAATTTCTGGTAGGAAATACGGTTCCAAATAAGACATTTTATAAACGTATCAAGTACTTACAATGGTAACGTTAGATTAGGTGTTTACCCATCAGTAAGTTTTTTTGGCAATGAGATCAATTTGATGCACATAACTGGAGTTTACTAACAAATACAGCTACGCTGTGAAATTTTAAAATAGTTGTTTTGCAAGCCTCTGATTAGTTCATGTTGTCAAAAAATCGAATGCTAATTCACACACTCAACCACGCTAAAATATAACCAACTTTAGCTGAAGCTTTTAGAGCTCTTGAACTGTCTAGTAATCTACATATGTAGCTTGATTCGTTTTAGCTATCTATAGTGGTTAAATAGTTCCCTCTCAGCAAGCATTTTCTTTCTTGTATCATGTAAGTCCGGTGTTCCTCAAAGATTAAATTTGGGCCCTTTGCTTTTAATGGCTGTTCCAGTCTTATTTTCTGCGATCATCTATTAAAATATTTGATAATGCTATTACTCTATCCAACTGTGAAATTATATAACAGGGCATAAATAATGTAAACAAATAGAGTCGTAGTGCATAATAGTCTTATTTCGTGAGTTTGTGTAGCTTAGTGAAGAAAGTTTTCTTGAGAACTTCATTGCTGCTTGCAAATTTATTCAAATATAATGACTGTAATCTTCTAGGGCCATCCACTGGTCGTAACTTTTGAACACGATGTGCCTCCTACAGATGCAAATATTTTCTTAGAAGCTGATGACATGCTCAACCTGTTGAGACAAATGCGTAATAGTTTTTGACTCCTGATGGAACATTTCTCTCGCAGCATTAATAAATTCTTCTGCCCTTTTTTCTTGGTACTCCGCTACGCTGTTTACGCAAATAGCTTGAAGTTTGACGAAAAACGTTCGCATTTCTAGAAAGATGATTTTTCAATTTTTCAGAGGCGATAACATACTCAGAGAAAGCTTCTGAAACCCCTGCAGTGAACTTCATTTACTTCCTGTCATGTTTCCAACAGAAAAACCGTATGTTCAGGAACGAATACCATAATTGCAAATCAACAAAAGACTTTGTAAAACTATTTTGGAGGAATACTGTTTTTTATAGTCTGCAAAAGGAAAAATAGGGGGAACTGAAATCGACTGTTTTTCGCAATTAGCAATTATCATATCCAGCCAGTTTGATGTTTCTTTTTTTTGAAAGTACTGGTGTTCTCTTTCGTACCTATTTGAAAATTTTTGACATACTCAATTTCCTAGTGCGGCCTCTGGTGCCGTTATGAAAAGGGAAAGCTTGGAGAGATTACTAGGCGTTCTTTTTCCTGTTCACTCAATATATTATAAAATACCTAAACACAGAAGTTAATTCTGCAGGAAATCAATCCAAAGGCCTGAGGAGTGGTTCCATCCATAAGGAAAGATTTTGGTGCTTTTATAATAGGAATTACCCAATTTCTGTTTAATGCCTTACTGAATCCAAAACTATGTCTTGCTGGCTGTATAGTAAGAAAGTATTATTCTTCCCGCAGTAAAGAATCCTTCGGTCCAACAAAAGTTGCTGCTAATGGCAAAAATTAAAAGAATGAAAGAAATGTAGTTATATAGATGATTACAGCTTAGCGAATATAAATTTGGTTATTGACAATTAATGTCAAAAGTGAAAGCACATTTCAATCCCAAATTTAGTATTAGCGTAGTTTGTTAATAGCCATTTGTTTAGTAGGGCAAAAAGAACCGATCATTTACGTTTTGCCTTTTTAAGATATAAAATCACAATTAAACCAGGGTAGCTTATACAGCTTTGTTGGTGCGGAAACATTGTTGTTTATTATTGCAATTTTTTCTCGTTTTCGTGTTTGATTGTTATATTAATAAAATTTTGTAGAATAAATGAGTGAAGAATTAGCAGAACAAAACAGAGAAGCTGCAAGAAATGTGAAATTGAATTTAGTCTCAGAGAAGTCTCACAAAGTTGACCAACAAACTTACAGAAATTACCCTGATTCTAGTGATAAAAAATGGCCGAAATATATACAGATGAAGTTTCGCTGGCACTGGAGTTATCAAAGAGGATGACACTTTCCTCGTCCTGGAGTATTTCTTCAATGTTGAAAGCTACCTTGAACGTCAACAACAATATCGAAGTGTCCAAATACGTCCGTCAAATGGTTGCAGATGAAAAAATCAAGCGTATTGCAATAAAATGACGTTAAAAATTTCCTTATTGCAACGGCTTTCGCTTTCACTCGTCTGTTGCTGTGTATATAGTTTTAATTGACCAAACTACAATAATTTTCAGTGACAGATTCAAGAAAACACGTTTGTCCCTTGATGTATCTTGATGTTATAAACTTTACTTTACTGGCCGACAGCTATCGTTGAAGTTAGTTTTTATTTATTATTAATGATCTGTAGGTCAGTTGCATACCTTATTTCTCGAATTACAACTTACATTTGGTCACACACCGAAGTATGCCACCTTTCTGTATTCCCATAAACTTTTGGAAGTGCCTCAATACAGGATGTTTCACGAATGATAATGATCCTGACAAAATTAAAAATGAAGCCCGAAAATGAAACATTTTGGAGAAGTACCGATAAAATGCTTCTTAAAAAATTTAGATAAGTATTGCCGTTTAAACTATCGCGAAAAAAATAAGGCCCAACAATTTGATTCCCGAATATTCCGCACTAGACATTCGTCGAGTAGATAATTTGAATATGTCCTCGAATCCAACGTGGATTTTCTTGCGCACAATAACGCACCATTATTAGAAAATCTTGCTTCATCTGTGAAGCAAATGTTGTCATAAAATCTCACATTCAAATTTTGGTGTTCCAAAAAAAGTTACAAAAAGCTAGTCTTTTAGGATAATCTGTCTCCTTTAAGGCCTGAACCAATTGCAAGTGATACAGATGAAATTGATTGCCTTTAAATATTCGGTGTACTGAAGACAGACTAATACCGGTTGCTCTTGAGACTACCCTTTGACTAATATGAGAATTTTGTCGATCATTTCCAATCCTCTAATTTCATTGTCAGTGCCTGTTGCTGTTCTTTCTCTTGACTTTTTCAGTGGTGGCTAGTTTGTCCTTAAAATTAATTCAAGTCTTTTGAAAATTGTATCGGCAGGAGCTCTTCTATTTGGAAAACGTTGTCTGTATAAACGGGCAGCAGCGGAACATTTTTCTTGTATTCACCATAAATCAAAATCATATCTGTTTTTTCTTCATTTGAATACATTTTAACTTTTAATAAATACAGTGACAGGAACCATAGCGCATAGCCGTCATGGATTCCCAATTTATTTTTAAAATAACACCATTATGTAAAATAACCACATTGGCTATGAGAATGTATTTTGGGTTGCAGTTTTAATTTCGTCGGGGTCATTATCATTCGGGAAACATCCTGTATATCTAAACAGGAGCGGTTACGTCAGAAACAATTCACGCAAACGAATACCAGCGTATATAAAACGGTTGATTCTGGAATAATTGGAGGGCCGATTGCTGTGGCGATGACGTCAGTGTAGTCCGCACGCCGCACGTTGACCACAGGCCGATAAATTTCCGCCAGCCGAGAGGTGGAAAATCATGTTTCGTTCGGAATACCTGGGATGCTTGTTAAAACCATATGACGCCTTTACGCCCGATCCGAAAAAGCGGGCTTTGCGTCGTCCGCGTCGCTTTTGCGGAACCGGGATGCAAGTAAAATACACGCGTCGACCTAATTCCGTATTTTATGTTACAGACCATGTGTAAATACGGCAGTTTAATTATTTGTTGTCCGCTGCGGTCTCTAAATCCCTTATCGAATTTCTAGACGTACGGCGGAACGCCGCGAGGGCTGTATTTTGTTGTACAGGGGGAAAAGTGGCATCAGGAAAGCAATCAAAAAATGCTCATTCGAGAAACTCTTGTTTCTGACGGTACGATGAAAAATTTCCGCCGCAATAGGCAAACTAGTTGAAAGTTTAAAGTATTATTATTTTTTCCATTTAATTAGGTAATTGTCATTACAATTCTCTCTACAATTTCTAAGGCCCTTAAGTTATCTCTATAACGTGTTGTAACAAAAATCTTGGAAAAACATTTTCTATGGTTATTTGGAATAGTGGAATAGTGATTTGTTTTACAGATAACCAGCAATATTGACAAGTCAACTACCAATCATTAAGTGAAATTGTGCCAGTTTAATTAATGTTTCTTTTCACATAAATCTGTCACATTTCATACATAAGTAGATTGTTTTACAAGTAAAGAAAACTCAGTTTCCTTATGCGTGAAACACGTAATTTTTTCGTGTCAAGTTTGTGTAGACTTCTCGACATACAAACAAAACGTGACAGTAGTAAATAATTCGTGATGAAACTTTCCTGCAAACTGCAAAATGAACGAAATTTTGGAATTAGTATCAGAAGCAGAGTCAAGTTTGCAACCTACAAAGTCTAACGCAGAGTACGTGAAAGTTTACAAACAGTTTTGTCTCTGGAGAAATGAAAAAAAATTGTTCAAGGAGCAAACGGAAACATATTTTGTGATAAGGTTTGTTTATTCCACAGATATAGCATGCGATGCTGCATTTCTTGTTTGGGATGATACTGATTTGAAGAATGTTTTAAATCAACTATGATTGTTGAAATGTTCTAAATGTATTATGGTTTTGATGATGCTAGCAAACTTCGTTGTGGATAAAGCTGAAAGCTTGAATTTTTAGTGACCAAAAGGACATGCTATAACTAGCTATATTCCCAATTTACGTTCTGTATGTGCCTATACTTTACGACCGATTGTTAATCGAAGCTCTCTAATTATATCACCGACTGACTGACTGATAATAGATAATCAACATTCTACTACTTCTAACAGACTTAAACTTCAAATTTTACATTCAGTTAGTCTATACTTGTCAAAAATTACCGACGATACGTAGTAATCGTTCCATCTATCCTAGTCCATGCAACAGCGCCAATTCTTTTCTATCGCCCCGTCTTTATTTCCATAACAAGTGTAACCAGATATTGTTATGAGCGTCGAAATGGCCCGGTTCTGTAGTCGTGCTGCTGAAATTGCATGGAAGCTGCTCTACATCCCACTGGAATAATGGTATTGATCCCTTTAGTACATTTTAGCACGTAGCATTGCAGCACTCCAATTTCTCGATCGCACTATTGCGCTTTATCTAGTTACTTGGAGTGAAGATGTCCGTCTCATTTATTGTTAACACACAGGTAATTTGAGAAATAGCCCGTGCGTCATCATTCTCTGCGATGGAATTACGATGGGATGGTATCGAATAAATCTTAAAGTTTACTCATGGCAATTTTTACTCGATGTTAAGGTATTTTGATGAGAGAATTATGGTAACTTTCCTCATATACTTTAACTATTGGTTCAAAAACTAGTCTGCTAAAAAACGTGACTAAAATTTTACAAAGAAAAATAACAAGATGAATTATAATCATACGGAAGGAAAGTTTATTTCTACTTCATGAAAAGGGCGACAAAACGATTTTCAGCAACTATAGGGTAATCGCGTTACAGGACACAAAATATTACCAACGGTTATTCAAAATATAGACTACACGTTGCATAAGAAAAGGAAGTTAAAAAAAAAACATCACATCATAGCTCGATGAGCCGCATCCACAMAMTCTACACCGCCAACGTTWAAAATTCAATACCACCGTCCGCAGGAAGGAAAAACAAAACTGTTTTCATTGGTATCCGAACGTGACGGCCATCTTTCAGCGGGCGTGACGTTTACACCTCTGGAACCATAAAGTCTAATTATCTGCTGTTATGTAACAATGTATATTGATGAAAGTTGTACGTGCGTGGTGCAAAGACGAAGTGCCTCTGGCGCCAGGATACCCCGGGGTGTCGGGACCTGCGGCAGGCATCCTCTGTGATTGATTCCCTTAATGATCACTTTGAGTTTACACAGAAACACCGACGAGCGGCCGCTCAGTGGCTGTTTCGGAAATATTGCCGGTTAATCGGCAGCCACGGCCGTGTAGATTCGTAGCCCGTCACGATTACACGATGAAGTCGCAATATTTTATTTCATGAACTGTCGATAAACTTAGTAAACAAGTGAAGACTTGGGGATATTTCGAGATGTTTGAAAATTTTTGTAAATCTAGAATTCACTAATCTGGTAGGTTTTTTTTTTTAAAGAGTCGTTATGACATAAATTACAAATAGGAATATTAAAAAATTCTTTTCCAACAAGATAAGACAAATCAATTCTACCATTAACAAGCTTGAATATAAAACATAATTTGTAAAAATCTTTGTTCCGGAGAGAGCGACATATACCTAACTACAAGATCAATATCATTTAAATAAGTATTGCATTTTTCCTAACTCAAGTTTTAAAAAATCATGTTGAACTGATTCCGAGAAAAAAATCAACGAAGCAAAATAAACGAAAATAAATCTTGTAGTTCTACTAAACTAAAAACTAAAAATCCTGACCGCTAGGATCTGAACGTTGAGAGGGGAGGGGGGTGGAAAGGTACATTTTTGCTTTTTTTCATAAATATCACGAAAGCGGCGCGCTCTAGTGGAAAATGTGGCTTTTGCAAAATTAAAATTCGATAGACATTTGAATCGCAAAAGATATTTGGAATTCTTAAATACCGGATTACCATAATTATTAAAAGATCTTCATCATATCAGGTTTTCGTACTTATTGCAGTACAACAACTGCATTAACTAATTTGGTGGACCAGTGCATTGGATCGCTCGCTGCTGGCAGGGCAAGTCTTTTGGTCTCATTGGATTTTTCGAAAGCTTTTGATACACTGGATCAGGTGCTGCTTTGTAGTAAATTGACTTACTACGGTTTTGATGAGGTTTCTGTTAATTTCTTCCGATCTTATTTGCTCAATAGGTGCCAGCGAGTCTTGCTGGGTGGCGAAATGTCTTATATCGGCAGAGTGACGTCGGGAGCCCCTCAAGGATCTATCCTGGGACCAATTTTATTTTTAATTTACACCACTGATTTACTCTCGAAGCCCAAATTTTCAACTTGCGTGGCATACGCTCACTATACTTACCTTTTACACGATTTCAACCCACAGAACACAGACAGGGCATGCTTAGAAATGAATTAGGACCTAGGCAACATTAGTGAATGTTCTAGTAACATTAACTTAAAGCTGAACAGCAATAAGTGTTCCGCGGTATACTTCGCGTCAAAATCGTCACAAAAATGTTTTGTGAAGGATGATATTAAAGTACATGTGGACCATAATCAACTACCTGTAGGTACATGAAAGGATCAGAAATCTTGGTTTAAGTATAGATAATGACCTTCGTTTTAAAAATCACGTGTCTTCTGTTATTAAAAAATGTTATGTTGCTTTAAAGCTTTTGTACTAAAGAAGGTAAAGAATTTCATTATTAGAGACTTATCGTTAAAAGTCCACTAACATAATAACAGAAATAGCTGTAGCAAAAAAATTACAAAACATTATATTTTGTTCCTGCATTTTTTAAATACTGAAATGTGTGGGTTTTGATTTTCAAGATAAATATTAGAGCCGTTTGCCACTATACTGATTTAAGTACTGAAATAAGTTCTTAAAATTATTATACTGAAAATTAGATGCGCGCGCCGTTTCAATACAAGAAATAAGCGTAGGGCTTTGTTCTCAATTTGTAATTACAAATTCTTTTCAGTAAGTATGTCAATACGTGCGCGTGCGCCCTTTTGTAGTTCTAATCGTAATTTTCTCAACGTAAAGCTAATCTAACCGTAATCTACTAAATTCCGTCTTTATACAATAGCAAATTTTACTGTTGTTTGTGTTTGTGGTCACCCTGAATTACCACAATTTGTATTTAAAGGTAAAAAAATACCTGTTGACTGAAAAAAAATATTAAATGCATCAGGATTGATACTAACAATGATATTGCAAGGAGAATGAATGTTTATGGCTTCTTAAATGTGCTGAAAGAAGAGCTGCTAATAGAAGATCCAGCAGCATATAAAAAGTTTCTATAAATGAGCAATGCTTCATTTGAAAAATTATTTGAACTTGTCCATAACAAAATAGGGAAACAAGATACACAATTCCGTGAAAGCCTTCCTTCCGCTTCATTTACAAAAGCATGACAACATATCACGTTCCCGGGGTTGTCAAAAGTTTACTCACACCAATATACATATTACATATTTTAAGAGGTCTAAAACTGCATTTCATGTTGGTGTATTAATAAGCTGGTAGTATGTAGTCAAAATAACAGATAGTCCCTATTCAAAAGTTTATTTCACCGATATCAGTACAAAAGCTATCTGTTTATAAACGGTAAAAGAGGTTAGTGCCCATCGATCTGCGCAGTTTTAATACGAAGTATGGAAATTCAGTACAAGAAAATAGAACGTGCGCTAATTTCTTGTACTGAAACGGCGCGGGCATCCAGTTTCCGTATAATAATTTTAAGAACTTATTTCAATACTTAAATAAGTATAGTGGCAAACGGCTCTTAGCCATCACTTTCCTCAGTTTACAATGAGTTTTGCGTTCAATATGGTACCGGTCGTTCAAAGAAACTGCTTTGTTAAAACTTTACCTAATAAATCATGTGGTAGACCATTGCCTTGGTTGCTCGTTCTTCTATATTTAAGGAAACTATTCTACCGCTTCCTAACGAAGGAATGCCGTTTATCGGCTCTGTAACGAATTGGTTACCGCCATCTACCGTTACTCAATTCGTGTGCCAAAGCTAGGCGTTCCTTCAATTAAGTCTTTGAGTGTACCTTCTATTTGTTACGGTGAGAAAATTTTACGAAGAGACAAAAAAAGTGTCCGAACTGTAGTGAAAACGTCATTATATTTGAGTAAACTCCACCCGATTTCTTCATGTAATTATGTTTCTCTTTTACCCCACGAACTGTCAAGTTCACGCTCGCATTCTTTGGCTTCCCTCCACAGCGCCACGCTACAAAGGGCGTCGTTTGCATCTCTGCGCCCTGGACGCAAAAATCCCTCCGCACACATAAGCAAGCCGCCGCGAAAGTTCGCCCTGTGTGGTCAAGCACAATGCACGGGGCCGCAGCCAGAACATCAGCCCGAGGCGGTGAGGAACAAGCGCCCTAATTAAATGCGGCGGTCGTTGTTTTATCGCCGCCCCCGCTATGATCCCCCGGCCATAAATAATATTTAAATACAATAACGAATATATTCGTTAACGCTGCGAGATATACGGTCTTTATAATGTTGCTCCTGTATATTACGGCGCCTTAATGGAACGCGGCGTAAATTGTCTTTGTGCCCACCGACAATTGAAAGGTGCTGCGTGCCTAAAACAAAGGATGAAGCGCGCGATGAGCTGGGTGGGCAAAAATTTTGGGTTCCGGCCTTTCCGAGGCAGGATAGAAATTTGGTCGAAACCCTGAAATATCGTAAACTGGTCCGTTTGTACAAAATGGTCACCAAGTGCAGTTACTTCCACTTTATTATTGTAAGCTTTTTTTATTTATTGTAAATAAGCAATCTTGATTTCAAACAAAAAGTAGCCTGCATGCCAAAGACACGAACATGAATTCAATGATCAAATAAAGAATTTAGAATAGGACAACTAAAATTACAAAAATCCTTCAAAATTGAAAATTGATCTGTTATCTAATATTTAAAGTGGCAGAGTGAATAAACGACAATAAACGACTTGCTAACTAAGAATTTGTAGTAACTACATCAGATTGTTTTAAATGTTCATCGCCTCTAATTGAAAATGATCTGCCAGTTTGACCAATATAAACAGAATTACAATCGTTACAAGAAAAACTTTTTACTTCCGAATGGTACAGAACTGGAATTTTGTTTTTATTGCGAACAAAACGGGAAGATACACTATCTTACATTAAACAAGACCTTATATAGTTGCAAGCAACAATCTATGACACTCGTTATACGAACAGCCGATTACCACTCACAATGGTTTACAAGTATTATCTGAAGTTGTCGTAAATAACAGACGGGTTCGGCACGTTCCACTGCTTTGCAACTGAGTGGACCGTATCAAAAAATTGGGTTTAGGCTTTTTAGAATTTTTTTCCGTACACATAAATCAATGAGCATTATTTGGTATTATTATTTGAACTACAGATATTTCTCATCTAATAGCTTTTAATGTATGACTAAATCGTATTCTTTCCTAATTTAATGAGTGCTATCTATTTTTATAACCATGAATGGTAAACATTCCAATTTCAATGCGGCAGCCCATACTTTCTAATTTTTGATCGCGGTGTGCAATCGTTCTCTGCCCTGTTTCTTCAGAGGTTAAAATTTTCTTTCAATCCGGAGGGTCATAAACCTAGTTTATAACTGTATGTTTTTTTTTTGAAATAAGAAGAAATTGGAACTATTCTACTCCTACTATAAACGATATTGAAAGCATATGTGATTACTTACATTTTAAAGTTTTACAGCATATAAGCGTATTTTTTACTTATTCAGTCATACCTAGATATATGCTTACATTTAGCCACTTATTAAGAGACGTTTGTGACAAATACATTTCTTAGGGCAACTGGTCAAACAGATTATTGCTGATTTTAAACCATGAGGCAACTGAATATATAATATAGTGTTTAAAAATTGTTCACAAACATTTTATTGGCCAAATTGCCACCAAACAGCGTCATAGTAATGGACAACGCTAGTTACCATTCGGAGCAACTGGATAAAATTCCAAATACAACAACTAATAAGGCAACCATTCAAGACTTTTTAAAAAAATAAAATTTATATTTCGAAGAGAACTACACAAAAAAAACAATTGTTGGAAGTGCTTGACACAAAAAAATTTTCGAAGAAATTTAAAATTGACATCCTCGTTTCTGAATGTTGACACACCATTCTACGATTACCCCGATATCATTGCATTTTCAACCCCATTGAAATGATATGGGGGCAGCTGAAACAAAGAATTCCACGCGGGAACACCGGTGGAAAATTTAGCAATGAAATGCTGCTAAAAATTAGACGCGAAGCTGAAATAACAATTGTTGATGCATGGAGAAATTCATTGCGGCATGGACATTGAAAATTGGCACAGAGCGAATCATGTACAAGAATTAATAACAAAAGTTAATCGTGATTTTATCAGTGAAAGTGATAATGAGTAATTTTTGAAATCAGTAGGAATGTTGATCTAGAGTTATATACATCTAATGATACTAACGCAAATCTATCAGGTATTTTGGTATGGTGTGGTTCTGACAGTAAACGAAATTTTTTTTCTGAGATTGTACTGATCCCTTTCAAACGCGTAAGCTTGAGATATACATATTTGTCTAAGTGGCTTCTTCCAACGAAATACATTTAACTGTTGAGTCTGCCTTGCCTTTACTTCTACATATAATGTATTAAACACTTATTCTTGTTTTTTTTTATCAAAGTCAATATGAGTTTTTCTTTAGTCTGCCCTAATCCTGAATATTTTGAGGAAGCTTTCCGACCAGTTACCTTCAAAATTGTATGAGTTTACGTATTAGGTCACGAGCCGTCACTGGTAGTCCCGTAATTAATAAAAGACTTAATGAAGTCCTCGCATGCCACTCGTGCATTTCTGTAAATGGCACCAACCATTTCTGTCTCTCTGTTTTGTGCTTCTATTCATTCGGCCTTTAAGGAAACGGGGTTCAACAAGTACACATTGAAAATCAATGAATGACTAATAGGTACGCGACTTAGCTCTTGCCGAACAATTGTTTCTGAATGTAAGGCAATATTTAGCACGGAACTGCGATTCAAACGCTTTGACCTAAATGTTATACTATCACGACTGAAAATTACCCCCATAGTTGATGTCCCATAAATTCAGTTCTTGTTATTTAGTTAAGGTTCAAAACAGTGTTATACTAAATGTGTATGTGTGTGTTTGCCCATTTTTATGACTGATCAAAAATAAGCTTTCTTTTATGAATCCGGAAAGATGTACGTAAGGCAAGATTATAATTATAATACAATGTATTGGTACAATCCTTCTAAAATCATCCCCATAACATTCTGTTATAACGTCAATAAGTACAGTTCTTCAAAGGACATGAACACCTCGCATTTTTCTAAATAAAAGTGCAATTCTAGAACCGCTTTAATATTGAGGTCCTAAGATGGATTCAAAACACTTAATAAGCGAAGGTATCAAAACGAAAATACGCTAACTGAAGAATTCTATCCGAAAACCGCAGCATTATTAATACGCCCCAAAGAAATCTGCATGTACGGGGAACATCATTACCTGTAGGGACTGTATATTTCATAAGAATCCTGCGGGATATTAAATTATGAAGATGATTGTGGGGCTTTGAAAATGAACCATTAGACTGGCGCGAATCCGCTCGGTAGCCAATAAAACCTATGGACAGGGAGGAGCAAGAGTAAAGATTAAATATGCACGAGGTACAGCGCCTGTAACGATAGTGGAGGAATAAAACTGCCTGCTTCTGTTTCAGCTGCCCCTCACTCTCGGAAGATTTGTTGTTTTAGGCAAGGGAAGACGAACGTTCTCTCATGTCTTCGATATCGTATTGCATACGGCTGGGAAATATTACACTACCTGGTACAGAAATAATCCCTGCTGTTCTAAATGAGCCACCTAAACGCATAGATAGTATCACTGCAAGTTAAAATATTATTTAGTTAGTTTTCACATAAGAAATTTGGAAGCATTCATCACTTTAATGAATTTAAGCGTTTACGCAGTGAACTAAAAATACAAATGTCACAGACTTACAATGATTACATTAATAAAATCCAAATAAATTTTAGTCATGATCCCAAAAGTTTTTGGGCTATGTTCAAAATAAGAAACGGCGTTCGAGAATTCCTAATGAATGTTTCTTGAATGATGAAAAAATTGATGATCCAAGCCAGATAGTCAATGGTTTCGCTGATTTTTTTCCGATGTCTTTACTGCCGGCAATACAAATGGTTCAAATTTAATGAAAGCCAAGGCTTTATACACATTTAAACAAATTTTCTGAACCCGATATTCAAATTGAAAAACGGAATGACCTGTGGAGATGATCAGATACCTAGCTTTTTTAATTAAAGATTGTTTGAGGGTTCTTATCTCACCTTTAAGGTATTTGTTTAATCTTATATTGTATACAGCTTCATTTCCCGATATTTGGAAAGTTACAAGAGTATGTCCTGTTTTAAAGAGCGGCAATCCCTCTGACCTAAAAATTATCGCCCCATTGCAATTTTATAAAATTTTGCGAAGCTTTTAGAGATGTTATTGCACAATATAGTTTTTAGTGAAATTAAGCATTGCATTTCACCTTACCAATATGGATTCTATCCAAAACATTATACTGTAACTAACTTAGCGCAGTTTGTGCAGTCTACTGCAAATATTATAGATAATAAAGGTCAAGTTGATACAGTGTATACTGACTTCTCGAAGGCCTTCGACAGGGTGGACCATTAATAATCTAGAGCAGCTGGGATTGAGTGATTATCTCGTTCAAATAGTAAAATCATATCTCACTCAACGTAAATTATATGTTACAAATACGGTTTTAAATCGTACAACTTTTTTGCAACCTCMGGAGTTCCTCAGGGGTCTAACTTGGGGCCATTGCTGTTTATTTTGTTTATAACTCATTTATCACTTTCGTTAGAATCTAATCATCTGTTTTTTGCGGATGACATGAAATTATTTTCTGAGGTATCCGGCGAGGATGACCATTGATTGATCCAAGTTTCTGTCTGTACCTGTCCAAATACAAAATATGTCGTCCACATAACGTGCCCAAAACTGAATGCAATTGACTAGATTACTATTTGATTTGAATATGATTTTTTCGAAATTATTCATGTATATCTCAGCTAGCAGTGGTGACAATGGAGACCCCAAATCCATATTAAATAATAGGAACTTAACTGGCTTTTCAAAACATTGTTTAACTCTCAATCATATATTTGACGAAAAAAGATTTAAAATATTACATAACGTTCAAAACGGCATCAGGTTAGGATTATTGGAACAGCTCACATAAACAGAACACTTAACAACCCCCACAAAAATATCTGTAACGATCAAGTGAAATTCCCTAGTTTGTTTATCAACGCTGCCATAAATGTCACCCGCTCGTAGGTATAGAGGCTCGTGGGATCTGCATCTAACTTTAAGCAACAGTTTCGTTTTGTAAACTCTTTGAGAAAGGCCCAATAAGCCGAAACATGTAAGAGGTTAAACTCAATAAAATCTGAAACATTACCAAGTGTTATAATTATTATATTATTAATAAAATGTTTCATTTAGCGCCGTCAAACAAGTCAATTGAATTTATTTAGGGTATTTTATGGGGATGTTGACTGTTGGTTCCCGGGATGGTGGCACTTTTTATTGTTCAAACGCTAGAACCAATGTGCTTGTTAACTCGCATGTGTTTGTTATGTCGAATAACTTTAATAGGATATCTGGACATTGTGACATTCATTGTGATAGTCTGAAAAAGCTGTTGTCGTTTGTAGTAACTGAGCAGTATATGTAGTATATTATATTGTAGTGTGTGCTGTGTATTTACTAAAAATGTTGGTTTTCTATTTTATACTGTAAATGGAAATTTCAGTTGGGTAATAAATGCATTATTATCATTATTATTATAACGGTACTGTTGTTTTTTTGGAGTACGGGTATTAGTAGGGAAGAAAATAGAATGACAATCGTCCCATTTGAATAAAGTTTGGTGTAGAACCGCTCAATGCCACAAATTTCCTATTACCGTCTGCTCCGTTACCTTCGCGRGTTTATCCCTCTGTATCCACCCAACTTAACGAAACCGTAGGAACAAACCAAATTAATCACTCGTAATACATTCGACCGTTCCGAAATCTGTGTAAATTCCACTCAAAAGCCGCAACTTGAAGGGGGTTAAATTATACCTGCGGAAGGCTGCGGTGTGTTTGTCGAAACTTAGGTTTGTTAACTGCGACGTTATGATAATGCTATAAAATCAGGACAACGAAAACCGTGCTCCACGTTAGAAACACTTCCATTACACATCCATTATGGATTCCCAGCAGACGCTAATGAATGCTAATAACCTGGCGAGAAGATGTGACGGCGGTGTTAGGATCTGTAACCGCGGGCTGGGATGGCGGAGCAAGTGGAAAACGGGAACAGGGTTTGCTCCGGGAATTATTTAAAATTAGACTGTAAACGGCGTCTTCGTGGGGGTTAATTTAAAAACTTCTAAATGCTGTAACGTGTCAATGATTGGCATGCTCAGTTATATATTGGTGATTAATAAAGACGAAATTTCAGTTTTAAATAATTCAGGTGTTTATAGTTTTTCATGTAATGATTGCAATTCAGTTTATATTCGACAAACCGGAAGATCCTTTTTAACTAGAGGTAAAGAATATTTAAAACAATTTGAAAAGTATAAAAATACAGATATTGTTACAACAAATTCTTCGTTAACCAACCATTTATTAGTAAATAAACACACTGCCATGCTAGACAATCTAAATTCATTACATTTGTGTAGTAAATCATCTAAATTAAATTATTTGGAAATTTTAGAGATTTATAAAATTTTTGTAATTTCAATTGTCCTATTCTAAATTCTTTGTTTGATCTAAATTAATGTTTCGTTTGACTTACTGGCATGTGGGTTGCATTTCAGTTTGTAGTCAAGTTTGCTTGTTTCTGATTTTTGACTTTGTCAGACTATTGGTTTCCTTTTAATTTTTGTACTGACGATGGCTAACATATAGCCGAAAGCGCTTTACAATTGGAAAAATAAAGTGGAAGTTCACTTTAAGAGTATTTTCTTTAGAAGAATTAATTAATAACTCCACTTTTTTTGGTGATTAACTCTACAAATAAAATATACAAGAACATCCGTGGATCTAGCTAATAAACGAAAAACTTAGGGTAACATGAGACCAGTTGGTCACCTTAACCATGGTATTGATACCACTTAGTGTAATATTTTTGCCTATTATTTGGGCAGACAGCAGATAATTAATCACAATAATAATGTTTTTAAGTAGTAAAGTGACCTCACCTATTTTCTTTACTACTCGTCTAATACAAGTAAAACTGTTTTCGTTCTTGAATTTTTGGTGGATACTCTTCACTGTGGGTGTCTAATAAATTAGAAACGAACATGTTTTAGTAATAATAATAATAATAATAATAATAAACGACTTTATTAGGCACAGTAGATTAAATACAATCAAAACTATTATTTTGAACGTAATAGAAAGGTTAACAAAAATATAAAAAATATATAATGTATTCACCTACCCAATTATACGAACCAAATAAAAATCTTTTTTAAAATGCTATTCTACTGAACCATCCATCCCAAGTTATAAGAGGGTGTAAATACGGAAAGAGGGAAAGAAATCAACAAATGCAAGAAAAAAACATAATGAAAAAGGCTTAGAAGGTAGGAAAGTCCAGTTGGCAAGCAGATTTCATCTAGTTTCAGTAACACAAAGGTACTCTTTTAATTTATATTTAAACTAATTAATATTATACAGTTTGAACTGACGTGGTAAGCCATTGTACAATTTAGCAGCATTGAAAGAGAAACCTCTGCGATACAGAGCTGTACGGTGGTGGGCACAACAAAACTGTCCCTAAATCGAGTGTTTCTAGAGTTAATATCTGAGTGATTGTTAATCGACCTTTCAAATTAGAGTTAGGCGAAGGAATGGTAAGTATTTTATGAACAAAACAGTTAAGATGACACTTTTTACGATTATGCATGTTCAACCACTTTAAGTCATTTATAAACGACGTGATATGATCACGTCTACGCAAACCGTAGACATATCGGCAACATGCATTCTGTACTTTCTGCACACGACTTTTCTCGTCGACATCCAAATAAAACCCATAAATAAAGTCACAATAGTTAAAATGCCATAATACAAGACTTCCACATAATTGTTTTCTTAGTAAGAAATTTAAAAAAATATCTACTCGAATATAACAATGTTAAAGCAGAGAAGGCCCGTTGTATTAGTTTTGTGACATGTTCCCTAAACCGAAGTGCACTATCTATAATGACACCCAAATTTCGAGTGTGATCAACAAATGGAACATTAACACCTGCTAGAGTTACTGACATAGAATTGCTTACATATTTTCTGACATTTTGATTGCCAAAACACATAACCAGTGATTTAGAAGGGTTTAATTTTGAGTTATGCTTCTCATACAAAGTTCTGATTCTATCTAGTTCCTCATTAATAAGTATAGATGAAGCTAAGCAGTCCTCAACTCTGAAATGATGATAAATCTGGGTGTCATCAGTATATGCTTGAACCTTACACCTACTCACAGATTTAATTATATCAGTAGTATATATAATAAACAATAATGGGCCTAGAATAGATCCCAGAGTTAATATTTTTGAAGTATTGGAATAACGGTTACTGGAGAATATTTTTTGACATCTATTGCTCAGATAAGAGGACACAAAGAAACTGACGATGAAGAAAATCCACAGTATCTTAATTTAGCACACATCAATCCGTGATTAATGGATTCGAGAGACTTAGAATAATGCAACAATACCAAAATCGACGCTAGACCCTCATCAGTTGCTCTAATAATGTCATCAGCAACACAAGTTAAAGCTGTAGCTGTAGAGAAGCCCTTTCTAAAGCCACACTGATTATTGGGGATGAGGTCATTATTAAGAGCAAATTCATAAATTTGATTTTTTCGAAAATTTTAGAGACAACGGATAATATGCTTATCATATCATATCATTGGTTTTCTAGGCAAAGGCAATCCTACTGCAGTTTTCCAAGCAAGTGAAAAATAGGACTTCTCAATGCAACAATTAATTATATGCCTAATGTAGATATCAATGTGAGGACAGCAGTATCTCAACATAGCCAGAGTCATGCCGTCATCCCCAGATGATGCCTTAGACGTGATTGAACACGAAGCACTATGAACATTATCCACCGACACCAGAGCAAAATCAAAGTTAAGATTGTATTTCAAATAATTATTTTGATAACATTCAATCAATTTGTTAAACAAATCATTGTCATCTTGAAAAAATTTGCAAAAATAGTCATTAATTTCATCAGGGTCAGCCAGATGTTCAGGAACCGAGTGCACAGTAAGCTGATATATATATAGAGAGACTTGAGAGCATTCGAAGTTTTATAAGATTGTTGATTATTGCTGACTGAACTCAGGTAATCCCGTTTAGACTTTCTTATAGCTGAAGCAGTTCTGTTACGTATTTTTTTGTACGAATTCCAACCATTCTCTAAACGAAACCGCTTATATCGTAAGGCAATTTCTTCTTGCTTCATTAGACACAAAAGGTGCATGCTTGTTAAAAAGTTGCAATATAAAATCATTCAGCATGGTGACTTTACTGTCAATACAGCGTACTTTAAAAAATGTCGTTCCATGGTAGTTCTAAAAGAGAGAAGAAAATCATCATAGCTGAAATTACCCCAGTATCTGTACCGAACTAGTTTCGGTTCACACACAGTATCACAAAGCTGAAGTTGACAAAACACCATTCCATGATCTGAAACACCATCAGCGCAAATGGTTCCATATGAAGACAAAAGATTTACGTTCGTAACAAACAGTGGATCAATTAACGTGCTTGATGTGCCGGTAACTCTAGTAGGCTCCACAAGTACCTGAGCAAAATTGAAAGACTTGATGTTTGGTGATATCACATCACCCATACAAATAACCTCGTCAAGTAGAGGACGAACATAAGAAAGAATTTCATCAAAATCACTAGATTTCGCCAATTGTGCACGAGGAGGTCGGTAAAAAAACGCAGAGTCCAATCTTTAAAGTAAGCCAAAACTACCTGAGTACAACCCTTGCATTACAATCTGACGGTACCAGTACAAATTCTTTATATTGACGACCTACGTCATTGGAAATTCTTGAGTATTATGTATTATGTATTTCGCACCTAACAGTGGTGTAGATTCTTATTCAAACATTGGCGGCGAAAGGCTCCACTGCGCCTTGATGAGAACATCAATATTCCATGCGTACCCATACATCAATTGTTAAGCAATACGCCGTTCGTCCCAAGTACATAATCGACTTCTGTTCATTAGAACAAGCACCGTTGTTCCCTTAATCACATACCGCACTGATTCCTTATTAGTGAATCAAATTAGGCATCTGTTAATATCCATTTAATACCGGCAATAGGACGTCCTCTATAGGATGCTGACGTTGATGGTTGTACAGGTATTAATGCCCTGTTTGAGTGTTATGTATCCCATTACGATGCCCCAATTGTTCATTATGCCTAGCCCGCGGACAACGGAAACGGAGTCGCAATGCTGCCTCGCTCCATCGGCCATAGTTGTTTATGTTTATTAGCAATAATAACAATGGGCGCCCATGGGTTTTCGCAGTTCCGTCGCATGTAATTAAGTAAGTGCTAATGTTTAGACACGGCGGTGCAACTATGCACTGAATGTGTACATACGTGGAGCAAACGACTTGCAGAGTAAACAGAGATGATTTTAGACACCTGTGCTCATGGATTCAATTGCTAAGTCTGCATTTGCCTCGGAAATTACGAGTAAATGTGTAAGGTTATCGCGTTGATAAATTTGGAGAAAATACACAGTTCTTACAAGCAGTATGACCATGATCATTTTTGATTTTTTACACGAATTCACCGTTGTATTGCATTGCACAAGAATACCATTAAAAATTACAAAACCAGTAAATGTGTTGTTAATTTTGTTCCCCTTTTTCAGCATAGATGTGTTCATTGTGCACATTAGTTATAATAATAATAATAATACTCTTTATTGTACAACGGTATACACGAATTACAGGACAATTACTCTATAAGTCCAGACAAACAAACAATATAAAATTACCCTAGAAAGCAAACCCCGCTCAACAACTGTCTACGTGATATAAAATTAATATCAAAGAGTTTCCATAACAATTAAACTTATTGTACATGAGATTCACGGGAGCCCTCGTCATAATACTACTCTTACCCACAGTACAATAGAAAAGTGCACTGAAAAAGTTGATTGTCAACAACAACAAATTTCCGTTTGTTACGGACAAATTTGTTATAGTAAAGAATTATTTGTTGTAAATACCAAACATTTGCTTCCTTGTCATTTCGATTTACTAAAATCATATTGTTGCCTGTACCAAGATAAATTTTGTTACCGCAAATAATATATATGATAAAGCCAACAAATTAAATGAGTTACATACACAAAAAGAATTGTTGTCATTTTCTAGCCAATCACAACCATTTAAATCACGCCATTGCTATATAAAGTCATAACCGAAAATGCGGCTAAAGCCATTCGTTGTTGCCAGGTTGGCCGATTCATCCCCAAAGAGAAATAATTCGTATTTAGCAACTTTKAATTTCAAAGACAAAAACTATATCTCTACATTTGGTTTATTAAACGTAGTAACRATATAACGTATGTGTTCATGCAGAACTACTTTGAATTTATTTTTATTGAATTTTTTTTCGTTATGTTAATCTGATTGTATACTACGACCATCAATGATGGTTTTAGCGTGTTCGTAATGGCGGTAGCAATCTACATTTTATCAGTCTGGATGACATTTTGCCGAGTATGGGGATGGGGACATACTGCTGAAGAATACTGGCAATTCTGTCGGCATCGGCAGCCCGATTTGCACAAAGCGAAACACGCCATGCCATGAGTACGGACGCGTGCAGTGCAGCTTCATGCTGCATGTTAGTAGAATAGGATTTATCAATATTCAAGAAGTGTGTTTTAACTGGGTGCATTAGTCGCGGAGGTCTTGGAAACATGGGGTTACCAGAATCCCAATCTAATTAGAGGTTTTCAATGTAAGTACAATTAATTCTTTATGTTATTTCTTATGAGTTTTTAGAGTAGCTTCAAATTGAAGCGTTTTTAATTACTTGTATGCCCTATAGTAGAGCTACAGTAATCCGGATCTAGACTGGACTCATCCGTATTAGTAAAAAATCCAGATTGTTAGTACCCTTTGTTACTTTTTATTATTTCGTACTTCCCAGCAAGTTAATGCTTCCTACTTTGTGCTGTTTTCTGGGCGCCGTTTTGCTTATTTTACCCGTTTCCAGCCATGTTCATACAACGGTACATTTACTGRTATCCACGACKGCCAATGGACACGTAACTAAGTTTTGTGTTAATGGATATATATATTTTTTTATTTTCAGCAATACACTCTTTTAGTTAATAAATTTAATTAAATTTCATGAATGAAGTCTTGTTTTATTATATTGTACCATGTTTACAATGAAATTTGCATATGTGCGGCAGTTCAGAAATTAAATGTGAACAAAGAGTGGTAAGTACATATTCATTTATAAATAAACCAGATTGAAAATTAATAAATATAGCTTATTATACCAACATGTTGTGCATTTACCTCCATAAATATTAGGTATCTGTACTTCTGTACATGTAAGTAATAGTGAGTGTTGGAAGAACTAACAGTTCATCAGTCGCTTTAAATACGTATAACTTGCCCGTACAACAAAATAATTAGTTATTGTAACTACTACAAGCACATTGTGATTAATAAATTACAAGTTATTTTAACAAATATCGTTTTTGTTGCTACTAATAACAAATTACTTCTAATAACAAATATTTTGCGCAACAAAAATAATTCGTTGTCTTTACAAAGTTTTTAGTTGAGGCTATAGCTACAAATAGAATTTGTTGACAATACTAAATTTAAAGTAAGCCGAACAAATCCTTTCTTTCAGTATGATGTATGTCTGCTCGAAATACGCGGAATACAGAAATTAATTTTAGACAGTAGCAAAGAACAATCAATGTTATGTAATAGATCATAAAGAAATGCTATAATTATTTTAGCTCTTCTGTGCAAAAGAGGTTCGAAATCAAACATATTTAACAGAGCACCATGCTCTATACCCCTCTCAGGGTATACATCATATATTTTAAGAAACAAATACTTTAAGAACCATCCCTGTACCCTTTCTAACGCTTGTATATAACAACTATAAATTGAATAATAGATCAGTGCTCCATACTCAATTTTAGATCGCACTAGTGCAACAAAAAAATAATGCAAAGATATTACTAAAATTCTTGGTGTTACGAATAACAAACCCCAACGTTTTATAACACTCCGAGACTAGAGTAGTAATATGATCACTAAATGTACGTGAAACATCCCATATTATACCTATGTCTTTTACAGATTTTACTCTTGCTAAGATTTGGCCATTCGTCACATATTCATACACTTTTACGATTGTCGGAAATTACTTTGCATTTACAAACATTCAATTTTAGGTTGTTACTTACACACCAGGTATATAAATTATCAGTTTGATTTTGTAATAAAGTACTAACATTTGTATACAGTTTAAGATCATCTGCAAACATTAAACAAGGGCATCTTATGATCAGTGGTAAGTCGTTAACAAATACTGAAAGCAGTAGGGGCCCCAAGTTAGACCCCTGCGGTACACCAGAGGTAGGGACAAATAAATTAGAGTGAAGACCACCGTAACGCACATAGTGCAACCGGTTCAGCAAATACGACTTAAAAGGCGATAATAACGGTACACTAACCCTMACCATATCTAGTTTCCYCAACAAGATGTCGTGATCTATTTGATCAAAAGTGTCAACCTGGCCACCACCGTCCAAAGTTTCGGCTCTGAATTGGAAAATCGTGGCAACGCTTGTCACAGTGGACAGTTATGTTAATTAGTGGGTGAAATTTTGACTATTCTGTTTTTTATTTGTTTTATAAAGTTATTTGTAATTTTTGTTTAATGATTTAACAAAAAATGGTATCCAGAATTATTTCATTACCTTTTCTTATGACTATGGTATCAAAAAAGTGTTAAAAAGACAGTTTAGGAATACAAATGTCGAGCAAATAGCTCGTTACATATTGCACTAAACTGGGACTCAATTTGGTACAGCCAAAAATTTGTTTATAGAAATTATTCTCAAACATAAGGTAATTATTTTCTATTACAAAAAATACCATTCAGTGGCTCAGTGGAACTTGTATATCATTAACAAAATTTGCAAATCCAAAAGTGTCTTTTACATAATATGCATTGTTAATATCATTATGTGTTGATAAAGGCTCTGTATACTTGAAGCAACAGGCGTTAGGGGGATGTCAGGTCAGGCCAGGTCAGGAAGTTATAAATTWTAGGGCTTATCGAATTATAAATTTTATAAAAATTTTCTTGTTCCTTTGTCAAGTGTTATAATCAAAATTATATTCATAAACTTGCCGCCTATGGTTTGTCTGAGTCTATTATCGCTTTAATTCGGTCCTACTTGCACGACCGCAAGCAAATAATCAATGCAGTTCACTTCCATATATAGCGATGTCAGGGGTACCGCAAGGTTCAAATTTGGGACCGCTTCTATTCCTCATTTTTATCAATGATGTAGCTGACGTTTTGGAGTGCGACAAACTTCTGTTTGCCGATGATCTTAAGCTTTATAACAATATCAATGTTTTCGAAAATACCCTTGATCTACAAAGAAACATCGATAATCGTAGCACTTGGTGTTGTAGAAACCGAATAGATCACAATGTTGATAAGTGTTTTGTGGTAACTGATTCTAGAAGACGCAGTCCCATTGTTTTTGAATATAGCTTAGGTACACGCATTTTGAGACGGTCTAACCGGATTAAAGATTTGGGCGTTCTTTTCGTCTTATCATTTACTTTCAGTGAACACATTAATAGAACAGTTTCATCAGCTTACAAGGCTTTGGGGTTTATCTACAGGAACTGCAGTGAATTTTCAAATGCAAATAACAGTATTACCAACTTTTATGTACACCTCGTTAAATCCAAACTTGAATACTGTTCACTGATATAGTATCCTATTTATATTTATCAAAAAAATCAGCGAAGGTTTATGAAATTTTTATCGTACCTACTTGATGGTACTTATCCTTCCCAAAGTTTTGACCACAAAGAACTACGAACTAGACATCATCTTTCATTGTTGGAAGAACGTTGAATTCTAGCCTCGATTGCATTATTATATAAAATCTTAAACCACAGAGTTAATTGTGAGGCGCTCTTATCCAAAATTCAGTTCTTTGTCCCTAGGATCTCCTCTAGGAAGAACGTTACTATCTGCTGCCGTTTTAGCAGGACAAATGCACTGCTTGGATCACCTGTATCAATTATGGGTACCAACTTTAATGCCGTCTCCTATATATGCGACATAAATTTTAATACCCTCAATAACATCTTGAGTATTGTATCTGATTATAAATCGCAACGTATTACCTACCCATAACATTTGACTTACTGCAGTTGTAATGTATTTACTGTGTAGTTGTCCTATTGTAGATTTGTAATCTGTTTGGGCAATAAATCTTTAGCTTTATTATTAAAAAAAAAGTATAAAATTTTATTTGCACTAATCAAATGTGTACCAATACAAGATTTGCACCCCGTAGGTTGGGAACACTTGAAGTTATTGTTTATATTAAAATTATCTTTAAGCTTCTGACTGTTACTTTTTGCACTTTGCAAGTTCATCCCATTTGTCTAACATACCGTCCGCTTTAAATACTCAACAGTTCTAATACTAGATACAAACACAAACTTTACCTCGAGATTATTAATCTGCGAAGCGAAGTAGCACATACTAACGCTGTGCTGTATTTACCAAAGGGCAAATAAATAACCGGAGATGCTAGCGCGCTCGTATATATTATAGTTGTGAAGTTGTGTGGACTGGGATTTCTCTCGATGGTTAAATTAGCACTGCCGGATCCGTGTTTTTGGAGTCTGCATCTGCATAAACGGGTAATTCATATTTATTGTTTGCGCTTTTGTATACGCGGACATACACGAGTGGACCTCGCGCTGAGCATGACCTAAAACAACGCCGTGTTCATGCTCTCTTTCCCTCTAATTGTTCAAAGCTTAATAAGTTTTAGGAATAGTGGAGAACACACGGTTTTTTGCTTTTGATTCAATAAGAACGGAGTAGGTTTGAGTTAAAATCAGAGCATGTTTTCCACGAGTTAGTTTCAGTCTACAAATAGTTTAAACGCACTGCAAGAAGAATTGAGTTAGTAAGTCTGTATTTTGAAGATGTGCTAGATACACTGAGATCCGAACTAAAAATGCGTGTTTTATTCACGAGATTATTCTTTCAACCCGATAATGCAAAAAGTCATAGAAGAACTCATACAAGAAGTTTCCCTTATTATAATATTTAACAACAACAATTAACAATTTTAAAATTATTAATTTTCTTAGCTCACACTTAACTTAAAATCAAAATTGTTCAGGTGATGGTGACCTCATAGGTCGAAACCGGTCCTGAAGAAAATAAAGTTCTACTACGACGAAGTAATTTTCTCTGTAATCTTCTGGTACTTGAAGCCATAGAAATTTACAGACATCTGAATAACCTAAATCACACAGATGTTTACCATCTCTCCATCTTTTCGTATCGCCAAGTACAACGTTATCTATCGTTTCCATTCTCTTTCCTCCTTCGGCACAATTTTTCAATTTTCTAAATACTTTACGTGTTCTTGGAATAATTAAATTTTTCGAGTGATATTCTGAGACATGGGGAGCTTTTGGTCTGTGGGGTAAGGGCAAAGCAGGAACGTCCTGCAGAGTATAATTCAACATACATAGATATAATGAACGTTAATAAGATATAGGTACTTCAGTAATTAATGAAGTATTTAATCCATGAATAATCTTCATGGATTTTCTGCAAGGCGACTTAAAACATCTTCTGTGAAATAAAGACCCAAATTATTTGTATGTTTTCTATGTACACTGATCATACAAAGCCCCTTTATTACTAATTCAGTTATTGATGAACTCAGTTAGGTGAAGTACATTCAATTGCATCGCTCTCGCGTTTAACAAAAGATGAGTTGACACATAATGCATAATGATATCATACGAAATACCAAAGGAACATAAATTTCACCTTAAAGTTCTACTAATAGGACCACGATTTCTGATTCAGAATTAACAAATATCAAAGACCAATGTATTAACCGATGCTCTCTTAGTACAGTGTCGACTTCTCACACTAGAAGCTTTAGAAGTTCAAGCTACGAGTTTATATGTATAGGTGCTAAAGATACAATTGTAGTAATTTTTACTCCTCAGGGAAAGAGACTCGATGGATAACTAACATTATTAAAACTCGGAATGATAAATGCCTCAGCATTATGCGTCAAGCCAACCTTCTTAGATCACCAGTGCATTGCTTTCAAAAATTAACCGACTACTTAATATTTTAACAAAATTAAGCTTCATTCAAATAAACTGGAATATATTTAATTGCATTTTTAACAACACACCGGGTTTTAATTCGTGCTGATAATGGTTTTACTGGATTCCTAAAACTTATATTAAATAAATTGACTTTCATAAACGTGAGTTCGGATGGATTTTTAGTTTTTTTTTGTTTTTTGTATTATGTGAATTTAGATTTGGGCACAAAAGTTAGAGCTATCAGCGAATATATGACAGATTCTGATGTGATTCCATATAACAGGAGCTAGTTGAACTATCTTTATAGGAAAGGTAGAAGAGCTGAACTAAGTAGAAATCGTGTTATGACTCATCCTGACCAAGATAGTCTTTTAAAGCTATATCCGCCCTAAAATAACGATTCGTAACTACAAGAATGTTGCACTGACAGCTTCAAAACGCACATGGTATCGATTAAGCTTGGAAACCATTTAACAACGACTTATTAGAGAAAGTCATTTGCAAGAGTCAAATATGAGTTCTGGATGAAAATTGTGAAATATAAATAAAAATTTTACTGCATTTACAATTTTGTAAATAAGAGAATTTTTAGGTGTACACACATAATTAKCCAGCTGGGAAATGGGWAATTTGAAGGGTTCAGCGTTKGCAACCCAGGTCCAGGGGGGCAGCTGTSCCTTCGGTACGCCCATGTTCTGAGATCTTTATCCTGCAATCGTAGTAATACTTGTTCGATTTGTTATTTTCGACTATGCTTTTGCCACAAATTAATACGTCATCTATACAAACTAACTTTTTAGACGTTTCATCCAACAAGAGCTGATTATATGGATGTAACAAATCCAGTTTTGAAAATGTTTTGGTCCACGCAAGACGCAAGCAAATCTTTGGCCCACGATAACGGATACTGATCTATTATCAGATGCCTATTGAGCGTTGTTTTAAAGGCGCCACAAATTCTGAGGATCCCATCGCTTTTTAGAACAGGAACTAAAAATTTGAAAATTCAACTGCAACTGGCTTTAGAGAGGGATAAAATCTAAGGTATACGATACTCTACCTGATGCAGATGAGATTTGAATTATCAAATGACGGACTGATACTTTCCAACAACTTGCGTATAAATATGCAAAGCTGTTGTTGCTGGAACTAGTTAATATTGTTATTCGTGGTGGGAATGAACACCTTTGCCAGGTACTGGCGTTCAAATTAAATTAATGACGTCAGTTAGCGGTCTTTGACTAGCGGATCTTGCGGGTTGCTAGGAGAGCAAATTCATTGACGTAAAAGCTGACACGGAGCACCTAACTGTTGATACGGAGCAAACATCAGCAAAACACACAAGCAAAACAAATACGACCAGGATAAGTCGCAAGGTAAACGGAGTTGATAAGAAAACAAACGTATTTCTGAAAGTTTCAGTATACCTTTCAGCTTAAAGTCCTCGTACGGGTGTTCAGCACATCCTCCGGTGTTCCGGGAAGCGCACAAAGATAATGCACACGAGCATTACCCCCATATTCAACTGCGTTATTTGTGCTAAATGTGCACGTAAGACGGCCCTTTGATTCCTTTGGAAAAAAGACGTCGCATTAAATGGCAGCGCCGCGGTGCTCTTTGTGCTGCACAGTGCATTTGTGGGACGTACACCGTCTCTTAAGAGATATTACAGATACGGCGGGATGTTCTTGATGTTTATACTTCCAAGCATAAATTTAAATAAGCAATTTGCTTTGGTGCAAGTTTCTAATTCGTGGAAGAGCCAGTCGGTGCCGTTTAAAACAGCGCTCTTTAAATTATACCTTCGCTTCGTCAAAGGAGATGAGATGCACTAAATTGAGCTAACTGATTTATTTTGCTGGTAAAAACTATTGGCACAAGTTGAAAACTTAAACAAAATACTTTGTTGAAGCTTATAAACGGAAACGCGATAATATTTTACTACATATCAAATGAATCCGAAACAAAGCAAAACTATAGATGTCTCAACTGCTTCAAACCTATATCACTAAAAAAATTGTCATCCTACTAATACCCGTAATTAAAACCAATCTGAGTAAAATGTTACTTAAGGCTGTTTATACGTACTACTCTACATGGTTTATACAGGATAAAATCCGTATTTTTCATCATATCCATTTGAGATTTTTTAACTGAGCGCTTAAAGTATTTCTCTCGGGAGTTGTCATCGTACTTTTTCGAAACTCACACTGACTTTTGCCGAAAAAAAATAAAAATTTTTGTTGCATCAAATTTGAAGAATTTTAGCACCGAGGGAGTTAACCTTTAATGTACCCCTTGTTGCAATTCTTTTATAATTTGCAGATGGATCATTGTGGTCGTAAATTATCTGTATTTATTGTCTCTTCTTAAAACTGTCACCACATTTGTTTTWATCACTAGGGAAATCTTAGATGCTACTCGAAGGTTTTAGTTTTGAATACACACGCGGAAACAGTACTTTTGGGGGTTAAAACAGCAAAATTGCTATATATAGTTGTGCGAAATAAATTTTGCATCAATTGTGCAAAGGCAGAGAACAATCTCAGTGCAGAGCTCAAATGCACAAAAAATTGGAAAGGAATATCTACTTGACTGGAATCCGATATAATTGCTGAAAGTTTCAAAGTATTGATATGTACGGACTGAAGTATGTAAAACTGGTAGGTGACGGCGACAGACTTCTGACCGCAAAAACTTACGGAGCACAACTACTTCGCCAAATGCACAAACCATCTGCTGAGAAACTGTCTCAGAATTGCATCAAGTGGCAAAAAGTCGTTTAAGTTCGACAAAAAATAAGGTTTAACTGTGAAGCTGCGGAAAAGTTTGAAATCTAACATAGAGCGAATGAGAGGAGCAATAACGAAAGCAGGAAAACAGAGGATGTTTCGTTTGATGAACAATTGACAGGATTATCCTGAGACACTGAAAATTGCCCAAGACATGTATTTGGTGATCATAAAAATTGTGAAAATTACTTTTGCACAGAACCATAACCAAACAAAGAGAACTTCATTTCTGAGATGGACGAATGTGGTTTGCTTGGCGATTAACTGACATGCTCTAAAAAAATTAGTGCAAAATGATCATAACCTTGTATTAAACGTTACTAGCAACGCAACAGGGACAAATAATTCATCGAAAAATTGCCAAACGAACCCGCGAAAATTTACAAAAAAAATGAGCCGTATTCCTAAGCGGAAACGAGATAAAGCTTGTAGAAGACATTTTGCAGATGATCAACCACAAAAAAAAAAAGAAAAACAAATGTGTTAGGCCCGATTCAGATCATGGCCAAGTCAACAGTGAATCTGATGAAGAAGATGTCATCGATGATAACTATAAAATGTAGCAAATGGGAGAACTGCTTCCAAGAACTTCAATAGGACTTGATAAAATAGAAAAAAGATAGCATAGGTCAATCTGCTAATTCGAGGTGGTTCCAAGAACGATCATATAGATTAACTGCTTCCAATGTTGGTCGTGTTGTATTTCGCCGGAATTCTAATACCTATGATATTCTTGCTAAAAGTTTTCTTCATTCTCCCTTCAAAGGCAATAAACATAAAATTAATTACACGTAATTCAGTTGAATTAAAAAAAGAGTTTTACCAGAAAAAGTAACTTTTGTCCAAATGACAAATTACCGTACTCATACACGGTTGGTCTGTGTGCAATATGCTGTCAATACTAGTGTGACAGGTTCGGGGTCACAACTTATCTTGCAGACCAATAGTGCAACTGCAATATAGTGACAGGCTTTGTCAAGTCCACGTGGACTAATTATATTACCGCCCTAAAAATTTTACTTGGCCCAAAACGTATGAACAGCCTTAACAACAAACCGAAGACGAATAAGAGCGAAAGAAGTAGCATATACGAATTGCAGTGCTCAGATTGTACAGCTAATTATATAAGTCAAACCGGCAGAACTTTTGACTTGAGAATGAGAGAACATAAGAAAGCTCTAGAATAATAATCCAGTGGACGGTTTCAAAATTACACACATGTAAGGTAGAAAAAACGCTAACATTATGAGAAATTTTAAAGCATAAATAAACCACAGTCCTCAAACGACATAATTCGCAGTTTCCCGTTTGCGAGGTAAACATTTTTTGCGCTAATCCGGCCAAACAGAGTACCCAATAATTGCGCCGAAAGCACCATTAAAGGAGGACCTCTCGGAAGCAAATATCTGTAAACGTACAACGTAATCCGTTTTATCCTTACGCGACCACCCACTCTCTCACTAATGAACGTCAAGATTTCCTGGTCACGATTCTTAAAGGATCCCGAGGATTTTGGGATCAACAGTGTGACGAAGGTTTTCGACAATCCCTGCAAATTATTACCTGCGAGATCTTGTCGAGATTCGAGGAGGGCAAATTTAATAATACTACAAACAGTTTTTGCGGGCGATCCTTGTTCTTATATCACGGCGTGTTTCACTCCCAATGAAAGTGGGATGGATGATAAGATGGAATTCATCGTTATTATTACAATTGTCGTGTTTTATAAAGAATGCTTAAGTAAGATTAAAGTCCATAAAGTCAAACTATCCACTTTGTTAAGAGATGTTTTAAAGACAAAGCGTTTTCAGTCAATAACAGCCATCACCAGTGCTTTATACAATAAAAAGAATTACAAGGAGAGTTTAAATAAATAAATAAATGAAAGCGACATGCTTTTTAAATATTTTTTAATAGAGTGGATTTACAATATTTAATTGTAATTCAATAATATAAGCTGTGATGAAAGTACAAGTAAAAACATCTTATGGGAAGATACCAATGTTTGGTGTCTTTAGACCTTGAATGGATAGTAAGTGGAAATTCATATGATTGGGAGTCCATGACAAACGTAAAGGTGTCAGACAGTTTTTCAGTGAAATGTACACCCAGTAAATCGGTATCATTGGTATTTATACCAAGCTCTTGTTAAAACAGTGGATTGCCTTAAAAGCCCCAAATATAGAATACCGAAAATAGAGCTACACGGACCGTCAACAAACCTGCACATCCCGTAACCGAATTCAATCTTTAACTTGAAAGATTTGTGTGCGCTTAACTAAATGGCATTCAATAAGAAGTATAAGTACTCTGGGAAGAGTTTTTAAATCATAAATGACAAAAGCTTTATTAAAATCATACGATTTACGTCGTCTTTATCCAAATAAGACATTATTCGCTAGACGCTCTAAATAAATAACAGTAACTGATGAAAGCGCAATTGCATCAAACCGTCAGTCTATAGTCACTTCGGATGTTGCAGGACTGTTATCCACCGTTACATGGAATCCAAAATTTTTGAGAAAGTCTCAAAAAGTAGATAGTTTTATCCCAAATCTCATACTTTAGTTTTTTAAGGTGGCTGATTACGAAAATTAGCTAAGAAAAAACTCAAAGTGACGGTCCTTTTGACCAACAAAGGTTACTACGAAACCTGATAGTCTCGTCTGTGCATAGGTTATGAAATTTCATCAAAACCTTGATTAGACTGACGTGCTTATTACTATAATATGTTTGTTTACGCAAAATATAAAAAGTTATACCAAAAGGATAAATATGGTTGATCACTAATGCATGGAATATCTTCTGAGATTGTGTAATATTGTATGTGTTGATGAAGGACTTAAAATAAATTCAGAAAGCTTGACACTTGGCTGCCCGCTCACTTTACCCTTTACATTTAACGTAGGCAGTCACGGTTCCTCTCCATTACACAAGCGTCTCTCTCCGTTAGTGATGATAGAACCAAGAAAATTTTATCGAAGAGGAGACAGTAGCTAATTGTTCTCGTAGCAGCAGCATTCACCCATCATATTGTATCTCCGTTTTTATAAAGCCCTGCTAGGCAAGGCATCTCATGCGCGAAATTTTCTAGACGATCCTGCTGTAAGGCGTTAGCAGTAGATGGGGCACAACAAACTCGACGCTTTGATGTCTGATGTACGGCGTAAATCTTAGAGAGGCGCTACACGTACAGCTTGCTCAGCGGGCGTCCCTGGAGCTCTAGACGCCCTGCTATTACCACATGCCCGCATGACAAATAACCTACGACTGCAACAACCATCGAATAGCGATTCGCCATCCTGAAAAGCCATTTGGAATAACCTGGCGTAGCAAAATGGTGCAAAAGCGAGTAGCTAAAGGTCGGTATTAATATCTAAAGATTGTTTTACAGAAGATTCCAACATCATGTTAAAAACGTTCCTTTATAGTTGGAGTTTGTTCACGCGGCATTTTTTATGAGAGAGAAGTCTAGCGTAGCTATTCCACTCAACCCCAAAATGATATACTTAAGTTTAATTCAATATGAGAAATAAACAAACCAAAAACATAGACAACTATAGTACCATGCTTTGATTATAATTACAAGCTAATGACTTAACCTATACATCATTTGTTTTTTGAAACTTTCTACAGAGCATATTTTAATAAACAAATCATAGTATGTTCATTATAAGTAAAAGACATATCACGCAAGTATTTTGGCGAAGAGGATCGAAAGACACGAAACAAGAAAGTTGCAAGGTGGTAATGAAAAAGTTGATCAATTTTTAACCATTTAAGTTGCTGCATGTACTTACAGATATGAGCATACTTTTTTAGTCCAAATATGAATCTGCAGCAGTTATTCTGCACCTTCTAAAGCCTGTATTCATTAATGGCATCAAGACAAGGAAAGTATACCATAAAAGCATAATTTTTTTCTAAATGTAAAGTTGAGAATAAGATGATTAGAGTTATATTTTTGATTGGCTTAATTTTGGCGTAAACCTGTTTTGCTGTCACTTTAGCATGAATGTTTTGCTAGTTCTAGTTAGATATATGTATACTTTTTCTTAGAAGCAATGTTTTTCACTAAATTTGAAGAATCATACTGCCTTCCAATGCAAAAACTCAGGCAAATGGAAAAATGTTGCTATTCTCTATAGAGAATTTTACGTCCTACATTTTTAGTCTTCTGCACTTTCCTCATATGGTGCATCAATTTCCTCTGGATTTGTAAAAAAATGTTACGCTTTACGATTTTTTGGTGTTTCATTTTTTGTTAACAAATACTCAAGCACCGCGGTTTTCGGAAACTGTATTTATTTCCAAAGTCATTATCAACTGATCTCACCAACTTTGGTCCTTCCACTAATTATTACAAAAAAATTACTTGACCGGATTAAATGCAGTGATCAGCAAAACCTCTTGTGCTTTTACTAGATTTCATGCTTGAAACGTGTTCCTTTATCCTATTTGTAACAGGTTTGTCTAACTGGCTTATCTTATAGGGTTTTAGTTGATAAGCTGCACTTAATCTAATTTATTAATTTTGGGCTTGTTAGTTAAAATAATTATTTACATTACATTACGTTATTTACCTCCACTGCCCATACTACCAGCTTATCTGGTCTATTTTTAACACAAACCGTTATAATTGTAATATAATTGACGGAAGTGAAAATATGTTAGCTGTATTTATACTAACATTGTGCAGTATTTTTCATATTACAGCTTTTTGTTGTTTTCCATGTATTTTGTCTGTAATTTTTATATCAGAACCGTTGCTAAATGCTTCAATCATCTTTTTAGAACAGGGTTTAGTTACTTTAATGAAGAATTGCATACTTGAGCGATAGAAGACCGTAAGTAAGATTGGGGACAGTTTTTCATCACTGTTAAGGCTTTCTTCTAGAGTTTTACATGGAACATGGAACCAAAGGACCAAACTAAGGATTCAAACACCACTTGCGTCTGATTTGTTCACTGGGTTAGAAGGTATCCCATTTTTTTAAATCAAGGAAATGGACAGGCTTATTATGAAAAACAGATACAAATTGCAAAAGTCTCATTTATTTCATAGTATGCTTTTAACCAAAACCTTTCATTATCTTTATAACAAAACCAGATTAAGCAGTGATGGTCAGGTCTGGTCAGATCTGGTCAAGTCAGATCAGGTCAGGCAAGGTCAGGTCAGGTCAGGTCAGGTCAAAAAAGGTCAAAATGTTTATTAGAGGAGCAGCACATAGTTTAATGCGTACTAAGTTGTGTAATAGCAGACAATGCGTAAAATTAAAGGAGGAATATAATGAAATGACTACAATAGAGTACGGAGTTCCTCAGACTGCGGTATTGGGACCACTGCTATTTACAGTATATTTAAATGACTTATATACTTTGAATAACGCTGGAATTATAATCAGTTTTGCAGATGACTCTGTTTTGATATACTCAAAGACACAGGGAGCTAATAGAAGGAAATAATAAAAGCAGATCTAAAAATTATAGTTGATTATTTTAATGATAAACTTCATACAATACAGATTTAATAGCTAATAACGATGTTAGACTTTAAAATAACTATATTTCTCACAGCTGATTGTGAAATTTTGGTCATTCTACTGGTTTTTTTGATAGCCCCACATTCTCGCTCTGTATTTTTGATGCATTCATAAACAATCAAAATTATTTGTTTAGCTTTAGGTGGTAAATGATTATAATGTTCAACAACCTCTACATTGATGGGAAAAATCCACCCCATTCTATGGTCTCCACAWTTTTATAATAAGTAGGTGCTATAGGAATATTTCAATTTGTAGTATTTTTCAAAAATACCGTAAGAACGTAAGAAACCGTTTTGTTGAGAAATTATACAACTGATAACAGACAACAAACAAAAAACACGGGAAAATATAAAAACTCGACTCAGAAAATGACGTCTAAAGTGCGATGTACGAAATGTCTACGTCAAAAAACTACAATCTCTGAAAAATAAAAAAAATAGCTACTTCTTAAAAGTTGCAAGTGTAGTGATACTGAAATTATTTATTGAAACTAGGAGAGGGGGGGGGTAAGGTTGAATTGCGCCAGGGGCTCCACAAGAGCCAGACCCACCCTTGCGTTGACATTATTTAACAAATACTTCACACACCACCATATCATTTGCATTCCATTCAGGCGAGTGAATGCGAAAAAGTGTAAAACCCAACCGCACTCGCAGTACTCACTGTTATATTAAAAGCAAACACCCCGTTGTACGAGATGTTTGTTTATTACGCGTCCGGGCCGTCGACAAATGCGTTCCGTTTGTTCATATGTCATTTTTTCAGGGGAGGGCGTGAAAAGAAAACCGTGCCGTGAATGGGTAATCACGGCGCGTTACTTGAACCTGAATGGCCGCGATTCAGAGATACCGCATGCAGCCGGAGTGCATGCATCGTATCATTTTTGCGCGTTTTGTCCGGGTTAGCAGTCATTAACGACGGCCCTGCTTATCAGATGGTACGTTTGAATGGCGTGTGCGGCCCCGGGGCGCGACGCCTTTATGCGAAAACAATCGCCGAAGCGCTGCAAATTCAAAAGGTGTTCGGGCTGTGTGATGGAATGTCACCATTATCCTGCGAATTCATTCGGGACATGTGTCAAAGAGGGGCTTTCAGCTGCTCTAATTAAATTAAATACAGGTTACTGTTGAACACAGTGCCGCGGCTTTTAGTACTAAAGTAATTCGATACCGAGCTACAGTTTTGGGTCACAGATGTCGCATTATTTTCATCTCAGTTCTTAAAACATGTAATTTTAGTATCTGGTGTCCCGCAGGAATCAGCTACAAACCCAGTTTTGTAGTGCCTGCCTATAAACTTGTTTCGTTTTTTTTTCAGCACTTTCATAACATTCTGTTAGAAGGTGTAAGCAATCACCTTCCTCTAAAAATGAAAGAAGCTACTAGATATAATAATACAAACAACTGGTGTCCTCTGACTTAATTAAGATGCACGATAAATTACGCCTGCTCTACAAACTTAATAAAACAGAACTAGTTATAGTAATGCAACTCTCTTACCGTTTTTACAACCCTCGATACTATTTACCTTTCATTTACAGGCACAGTTAGAACGGCACGCGATCCCTCATAAATCAAACCCTCTCTTTGTGATTTTGTGAATTTCCAGTGCCGGCTTTAAGACGTTTTAAAACTCGTTTTTTGTTTGTGTAGTGTATATTATTCTAAGTAGTTTTTAATCATTCGGTTAATAATTTACATCGATCGTTTTTATTTACGTCTCAAAATGAATTGTACGTAGTTTTAGATGAGTAGCAACATTATTTTGCACAAGCAAAGTATATCTAGTTATAATGAAATTTGTAATCTAACTAGCCGAAAATTATAAACAATACATTTTAATATTTTTACAATCTTTTAACTATTGGAAGCATGCGGTTACGGTTAACATAATTAAATATGTAAATAAAAGACAAGTATTTTAAAAGAAAATAATAAGAATATATATTTTTTATCTAAAGCTCTAAATACAAAAAAAAATAATTCCATACAACTATTATATTTTTACAAAAAAGTCTAACAAGTTTACACCGACATAACTTAAATATATTAATTATTATCATCATCACTACTGTCAAATTCTGAACACTGCTAGCATCATCATTAACATGTATTATAAAATTTTGAAAATTTGGGGATACATAGCTATTTTCAAGTTAAATAACATGCTTAATACAGCTTTTCCACAGTTCTTTCGCTATACTCCTTACCTCTCTTACCCACTAAATCTACAACTCCCGAACTTAAACGCGGACATGTATTGTTTCTTCGTATTCCTTTTTTAAACGTACTCCACACTAATTAAATTGGGTTTAGGACGCAATAATACGGTGGCAAACGCATAACTATATGTCCATGTCCTTTCGCTAGTTCATCAACTCGATATTGTTTAGGTATGTTGAGATTTTTTATTATTGTCAACAGATCTTTTTTGGTAACTTTTCCATCCGKAATTGTAATTTTATTATTTTTCATGTAATCAATTATTTCTATTTTTTTGTAGCTGATGATGGCGCCTTGTTCATTAATTTTGAATGATAACTCGCGTTATCCATGACTATAACAGATCCTGGTGGTAGCGCTGGCAGTAACTGCTGCTGAAACCAAGTTTCAAAAAGTGCAGAGTCCATGTCGCAATGGTAGTCAGCAGAACAATTTTGGATCTGTTTCGCTAACAGTAATRAGCCATTTTTGACCCTTCCATCACTTCCTCCCGAATGAAGAATTATAATTCGTTTTCCTCTCGAAGGTGGTGCTTGCAGAACGCAGTTATTTGTCCCATCTGTCAGACCTTTTTTTATCAAGCCGTGGGTGTCGTACCACGTTTAATCTAAATATACGATATTACGATTTTCTTGGCGGTACCTTCTGATTTCGTTTATATAATCCCATCTCATTCTTTTCAGTCGGGTTGATTCCATTATGGACAAACGTTGGTTTAATGTACTATAATTAAAGCCGATGCTCCTCAAGTATTTTCTGAACCACTCTTCGCAATAACTTATATCATATCCTAATTCCGAAAGTTTTAATTTCAGACTTGCCGTAGTTGGAACTTTATTTTCCTTGTACATTTAGTATATCACTTTTTTAACTTCTATCCCCAGCTCTTTTGATATATTTAGAAATTTCTCCGAATTGCGTGATTTTCTTGAATTGCCTTTATTTTCAATACTATTTCTCACAGTCGTGTAAGGGACACCAACCATTTCACTTGTCACTTTTAACGGAGCACTGCACTCTTCTTTTATCAAAAAATTGTATACATTTATTAGGATTTCTTTGGGATTTTGGGTAAGGTAACGACGACTCCTCTTGTTTTCTTCAATTTGCACTTCCATGTCAGCGTCAGCAACTTCATTCTGAGCGGTACTTGCAGCACCTTTTTCCCAAGGACGGAACATTTTTCGCTTCTCTTGTCTGGCGCGCAGAAATACTAAGACTGAATGCTAGTTTTGGTTTGATCGGTAGTGAACTTTAAATAATCCGACTCTGCTTAACCATCTTCCGAAAATCGGACCTAAATTTATGGTAATCCGGTAACTTGTGAGGGGCCGCCTGCTGTTCGAGATGAAAGATAAATTTTATTGCAGGGTTGTAATAACGGTAGGAGAGTTGCAATACTATACTAAAGTAATTCGATACCAAACTACAGTTTTTGGGTCAATTAAAGGGCCGTTGTCATTTTATAGATGATTATTTTCATCTCAGTTCTTAAAACATGTAATTTTAGTATCTGGTGTCCCTCAGGAATCAACTACAAACCCAGTTTTGTAGTGCCTGCCTATAAACTTGTTTTGTTTTCAGTACTTTCGTAACATTCTGTTAGAAGGTGTACGCAGTCACCTTCCTCTAAAAATTAGAGAAGCTACTAGATAGCAAAATTGATAAGGATACGTGTTTTTTGAAGCGTAACTTATTACCTATAACTAATCACCTGGTCATTATAAGTCAACAAATCTTCTCCAACAAATAGGCGAATATTACCTTGAACAATACTTTTATAATCATCAATAGTAAAAGCGATTTGCATTAACTTTAAGCATATGATTTTTCAAAATGAATAATACAGGTGTGTGTCATAGGTCATAGGTGAAATCTACAGGTATACAGCATATACAATAATTGAAATTTTGCCGTGTCGATACTAAATAGGTTTCTATATAATTTATTAATAGATGGTGGAGGAACACTTGTGTTGACAGCAACCCTGCATGAAACAAGACCGCAATTTTTCAAATTTAACATAAGGTCTAGCCCAGGAAGACACCTAAAGCTCGATAACACGTATATCAAATTTGTTAACCAGTGCGATACACCGCGGCCCGGCATGCTGTGATGCGTCCTTACATTCAGAGTGAAATTGGCAATTTCGTTTTACAAACAAGTTCGTTTACGGAGTTTGTTGATACTGCAGACACCATAACACAACACTACCATTCATGACACGGATTACACGGCGGTATGGCGTGGCTATTTCACTATCCACGACGATGAGGTTTCCAGCGCCTTCAGCACGACTGAAACTGTGCCAAAACCCTGTCCTTCAAGGCTTACAATGAATTTTGTACATTACTGATCAATTATTAAGTATTATTTAAGTATATTCACCGTCCGTACGATGATGTGGCTTAAATTTTTAACATTTACACAGCGTAACGTACGCCACTGCCATTTCCCCGACTCGTCCGGGTAAATTTTGTACGTTTCCTTTAATTGAGCGAAGCGCGGAGGGTAGCAGAGTTAAAAGGAACAAAAATTAGGGGCGTCCTAAGAGGAAGACGGTTTAAAAAGTACAAAACGCTAAATTCAATATCTCTCCAGTAGTTTTCGGGGTGTAATGCGATCTTCTGGTTGCATTTTATCACCGGGGTATTTAATTTTAAGGGCCTGAGCTCTTTAAATGTGGAAACCTCCAGTTTACGAGCGCATTTTTAAGGATCAAAGTGTATGCGATTCGCTTGGTGTGAGAACTCTTTAGATAAATTTTATTGCTTACATAACGCCCTTAGGCGACGCAACTATGTAGCGTCTGTCATCATTCTATCTGTTCTATTATACTGAGAGCGCAAATTTATTTTAGAGAACGGTCCTTTGAAACCACGAATTTTGGCAGAATGTTGTAATTGAACACGGCTAATAAATCATGCCAAAAATGCTTTATGCCGGATTATTAGTCGTGATCTGTATCTTCTATACAACCTAAGAGCTTTAAGCTTGTCACAAAATGGAAATGAAAGCCACTTTATTGATAGTGTTAAATTAATATTTTCATCTGCCACACAACTACACACTATTACTGTGAAATGACTGGTGTGAATTTTCTGCGATGGTTTGAAGAGCAGTTGTTTAAAAACTTGGAGGCGCCATTTGTTATCGTCATGGACCATGCATCGTACCTCGATACAGTTGAAAACTAGCCACCCAGTTCTTTAACTAAAAAAAAAAAACAGAAAATCACGCTAATAGAAGTTCTTTTAAGTGAAACCACGACCTTTGGAAGAATTTAAGGCGTATGTAGCACAAACCATCGTGTATCTACGTTACTGACGTACTTGCTTTTTTCAGAAATAAGTCGAAGGAAACCTTGGTTGCTAATACGCTAGCCCAGAAGTACGGACACAGCTGACTCCGACTGCCACCATATCAGTGCATTTTTGAGCCAGTCTAACTTGTTTAGGGCACAGGAAGATGTGTAAACTTGTTGAAAAAACCGCAACCGATAGTTACTCTTGAAAAGTGGTTCAACTACATTCGACATACAAATGCAGAAACTAACAAATAGCTACTTGATGTAGAAGATGCTGCTCCAATTGTTACTGAAAATATTGGTAATAGCAAGAGCGATAAAGAAGTGGACTTTTCTGAATGATAATTGTTCCTGACGTATTCGGAACAAAAAAAATGAATAGCTTTGGATTTTTTTTGTATTTTTTTAAAACATTATACACAAATCCTGAGGTCAATCTTTAGAGTATGCATTTTGTACACATGTTGCAATAATCGAATTAATTATTGTAGTGCAAATGAAAGGGCGTATACTTATTTTTGCCATCTGTATATACGTACCTATTCAATCTAACGGCTATTGAGTGATTTCTCAGTTGCTTATTGATCGTTACACAGATTTAGTAGTTTAGGTTGGACTCTGAAATCTACTTTACTGAAACAAAAAAAATAACTTCTGCCTTGAAACGTTATGCTTATGAGTTTCAACTGTGAAATCTGCTATCACTGTTGCATATTCTACCAATAAAACCGCAATAAAAAGATTAAAGCCTAAGAAATCAGCTGGGCCGGACAAAATACCTCCTTACGTCTTTAAAGAGTGTGCTGAATTGCTTATTGTACCACTTTCAATTGTATTTAACGCTATTCTTAAAACAACTGTGTATCCCGAAAGATGGAAAGCTGCTAAAATATGTCCAATATTTAAAACTGGAAATAAGCAAAATATCAAAAATTACAGACCAATTGGAATAATATCTGCACCTAGTAAAATGTTTGAAATGGTACTGTATAACAAAATTTACAGCCACGTTTCTCCTTGGATCGCTGACCAGCAGCATGGGTTTCTGCCTAAGAGATCTACAATCACAAATCTAATACGTTGTACACAAATAGTAAATGTATGTATAGACAAGCAGGGTCAAGTTGATGTAGTTCTCACTGAATTTGCAAAGGCATTTGACAAAGTTGATCACGATATTATGTTAAACAACTCTTGCTGCTTCTCAGTAGTTACTTAAAAAACAGATACCATTATGTAGCTTATAAAGGTGAAGCGTATGAACTGCATGTAGCAAGACCAGGTGTTCCTCCAGGATCGAATCTTGAGCCTTTGTTATTTTTCTGCTTAATAAACGATTTGCTAAGTGCTATTTCAATACCCGCATTGTCTCGTATTTAAGATATTTAAGGAAATCAACACGGTAGCCGACTGCGAATTGCTACAAAACGACTTAAATAATGTGTACAATTGGTCGCTTAAAAATAAACTTTTATTCAATATTACCAAGGATTTTACGTCCACGTTTAGCAGAAAACATGTAATCCCTTACCCCTACAAAATCAGTTCTACTTTACTACCATCAAAGGATGAAATCACAGATGCAAAAACAGGTAAACTTTTGTTTGCAGGGGGACAACTTTTGAGATAAGTTTTTAATGGATAGCGCTTACCCTCTTAGCGGGGTAGATACCCCTTCAAAAATTTTAAATGAAACTACCCATCTTACGATACATCATTTAAAAGCTTATTACACAAGGAGTCTTGCCATGTAATTAGTTTTACTATTTTTTACCCATCGACGGGGTAGTGGGTCAAAAAGTGCATTGTAGCAAGTGGCTTATAAAATTGAATATTTTGGACTTTTTTTAACAAAATTTATTGTCTTGCAGTTACAATAAAAATTGTCCTTACTTAAGCCTAAAAAAACTTGTTAAAAAATAATTGTTACACCTAAGCAAAATGCCAAAAATACTTAAAATTTTCTTTCGACATTACTTGATATTGCAACTCGACAGTTTATACTGAATTGGCTAAATAATTATGTACTTTGTGTTTCTAATTTTTTGTTTCAACGTTTTGGCTACTTCTTTGGCACGACCATCTTTTTGTTCACATTCCTTTTTATAAATCGCGTGAAATTTTAAAGTGAGCGTCCAAGTGATAATGGTTTATTCAACTGCCGAAAGGTAGAAATAATTTTTATTTACGGTGCTGAGCATAGCTGTGCTCGTGCGTCAGCAAGGGTGTTTAACGAACGGCACCACGATAAAAATGTTGACGCTAGGTACATTCTCGATCTCGTGCAGAAATTTCAAGACACTGGATCTGTAGTAAACAAAAAAAGGGCAGGGAATAGAGTCGTTGATGAAATGGCCCAACTTGAAGTACTTGGTCATTTTGCAATGGATCCAACTAGCTCTTTGCGTAACATTTCTACAGCCACTGGACTTTCTTATTCATCTGCAAGGAAAGTTACAAAACTGCACAAATTCCATCCCTATAAGATGAAAAATCTCCAGGAACTCGGCGAAGATGACTTCAATAGAAGACTGCAATTTTGCGAAATTATGACAGAAAAGATTATAGTAAATCCAAATCTAATAAAAAATATCTGCTTCAGTGATGAATGCACATTTTTTTTGAACGGCTCTGTAAATAATCATAACGCCAGGTACTGGAGTGACGAAAATCTTTATATTTTTCGAGAAGGTCATACACAAGTTCCTCAGAAGCTGAACGTCTGGGCTGGAATACTTGGCAACGCAATTGTAGGTCCAATTTTCATTGATGGAACGCTAAATGGGGGAATGTATTTAGAATTACTTGATAACGTTATTGATCCTTTAATCACAGAGCAATTAGAAAACCAACGTGACCCTGAAGGAAATCCAATATTGGATGAATACGAATTGTTTTACCAACATGATGGAGCCCCACCGCATTACGCCATTAATGTGCGAAATTGGTTAAATCATAGATTTCCTCTTCACTGGATTGGTAGGCGTGGAACAATTGAATGCCCGCCACGATCACCCGATTTGACTGCTTTAGATTTCTTTCTATGGGGTCATTTAAAATCTGTGGTTTACAAAACACAACCTACTAGCCTGGACAATCTGCGAGAAAGATTATTAACGAGTCCAGGAGGATTCCACCTGAAACTTTCCGAAAAGTGCAGCAGGAGTTCGAGAACCGTCTGTATTATTGTATGGAAAGAGGTGGTGCACATTTTGAGAATCTATTGTAAGGTTTGAATTTCTATGGTTTTGTTCACACTGTTTTTGGAGTTACAGATAAATAATTTTTCTTTTTCGTGGACATGGACTTTCTAAAAAATTACATGATAAATACTTTAATGTTAATAATAATGTTAAAAGAAAATTTTCAGTATTCTGGGAGTTTTTTTTAAGTGTCATATTTTTTACAAGTTGTTTGTTTAAATTTTGGGTTCTCGTAAGGACAAATTTTATTTCCGCTCTAAAATAAAATACATTTTGTTGAAAAGAGTCCAAAATATTCAATTTAATAAGCAATCTGTTTCGTAGGCACTATTAATCTATTACCCCGTCAATGAGTTAAACGTGGTAAAACTAATTACATGGCCAGACCCTTTGTGAAATAAGCTTTCAAATGATGTATCACAAGATGGATAGTTCCATTTAAAATTTTTAAAGGAGTGTCTACGCTGCTCAGAGGGTAAGCGCTATCCATTAAAAACTTATCTCAAAAGTTGTCCCCCTGCAAACAAAAGTTTACCTGTTTTTGCAAATTTTTAAATTTTTGCTATATTTAGAGTTATTTAAGGTGTAAAGTTTTCAAAAAATCACCCTGTATATACAGCTTACAAAGAAACTTGAAAAAACCAAAAGAAATTTTTGTGATACCTGTATTACAAGAAATACGGAATATACCCTCTATATACTCGTATATAACATATACAGTCTTGTTAAAGGAATTTGACTAACTAAAACCTGAGAGTAGAAGGCTTATGTCTGGTGCTTTAATTATTTATAAACTCTTAAATAATAATGTTACTTGTCCAATTATATTAAACAAATTGCAATTTCTAGTACCACAGCATTCTGGACGGCTTGGTGACACGTTTTATGTTCAAAAACCCCATACAAATATCGGGAAAGGATCACCAGTAAACATCATGTGTAATTTTGTTAATAGTATTAAAAAGTTGGATCTGTTTTGTTTGTAATTTAAAGCTTATAAGAGATGCGTCTTGGAATATCTGCAATGTGGAGGATTTTAGCGTATCTATATTTATTTTGTGACTTGTATTTCGTAATTTGTATTTTTGTCTTTAGTTTTTGTGCTTTACCTTTGAACCATTTGTGTTATTACTTTTTTCCAATGTTCCTATGTATCAACACCGCTGTTGAAAGAATGTACATTCATGTTTTTTTATGTATTACTGTCTCGTGTCTACAATCTATAATTGGGCATATTGATTGTATAATAATAAATAAATAGATAAATGTGATTCGTGATGCAATTCAGGCAAATGCAAATATGCGGAGCTGCAGTTCAAGGTTGTTGTAATTGTTAAGAATTAATAAACTTTAGTTATTATTAAGTTGCCTTTTCTAATCGATGACCATTTTTGAGTCATTGTGGGTTTGTTCGCGATTTAAAATTCGCGTTTTCAAGTATCTATATTGTTCGCCCGCCTACGTCCGTTTACACGCGTACGCAGGCGTGTCTTCAAGAAACATCCAGAAGGTAGTACCTAGAAGCCATAGCGATTGGGTACCACGCACGGAACCTTTCACGTTCAAAAATCGCTTACCGCACTCGCAAAACCGTATCGATCACCGCTTACGTAATAGTGACCGCCAGTTCGCCCGCTTTGACAACGTTGGACATTGTTGAATTACAGGTAGGCGAACAATCTTTGTTTTTAGCGAATCTATTAACCGCAACGAACCAACACCGATTTTTTTTTATAATTATTCAGTCCATTTACGTGACAGTAATATTTATAACAACGGTGTTTAATAAGACTGCGTTATTACTGCTCTGCTAATTACAACAAAGTAGTAACCGATGTCGATAGCCCTTCACGTCTCGTAATTTAATTAGGCTAAACTTCCGACTTTTTGGGCCCGTTCGGTAATCAAACACACCTACCTGTAAATAACGGCGCCGGCCAGGTTCTTTTCCACGACATTTGTTTGGATTTTTACGGCGCTCATCGCTCTTTCACGCGACTGGTATTACCTTTATTGTTACTTTGATAAACAACTCCATGTAAATAATGGAGGACGAACTCGGCGGACCATTTGCCTTGATTGATGGAAGGGACGAAATGAAGGGAATTAGATGGGGTTGATGACATTGATTTGCCGACTTCAATAATTAATTACCGTCATGATATGGGGATTTATTACCGAAGCCTAGTAATTTGTAAATTGAAAGGAGGGCTAAATTAAATTTGCCCGGAATTATCCTGTCAATACGGAATGATGCCTTTGCTGGGCCAGCGCCGCCCGCGGTCGTATTGTGTTTTGCGCTGCAACTATGTGGAGGTATACATACACCCCGGCTGCTTATGCCTGGGGGGGGGTGTATGGGCAACATCGGTAAATAATGCAGCTTCTCGTGATTTCCAGTGAGTTCGGTTATTTTGCTTTTGCCGATATATACAGGATGAACAATTGAGACCTCTATTAAGACAAACGACCAGTGGTCCTAAAGCTTTGAGAAAAAAAGAAGAGCTACTGCTATTAATATTGCAAGAAGAGGGCGGGATATAAAGCACCTAAGTTTAGTCCAAATATATGCATATACAGGGTCGCTGCAAAGTATAAAACCATCAGGATGACATGTTGTTTTCCGGGCTGGTTCCCACGTTGGTTATTAGACCTTGACGTTTCGACACTCATGTCGGTGTCTTCCTCAGAAGTAGCTCTGAAACTGAGGAAGACACCGATATGAGTGTCGAAACGTCAAGGTCTAATAACCMACGTGGGAACCAGCCCGGAAAACAACATGTCATCGACAACAACCACGGAAGCCTTCAAACCAACCATCAGGATGTTTCATGTTCCGTTAGACCGATTTTCTGAAAAGTGTATTTTTTCCTAATTTCAAAAATGTGTTACACTTGTACAATTTATTGCCATATTCGTTATCGCTAAGTAAGAACAAAAACTCCAGATGTATCCGTTTTCCTCGTAACGGGTGATGATAACTTTCATTTACTTTGTTATTTGCAACTGCAATGCCTCAGTTAACTGAACATGATGATGATTGGTTATGGACATAGAAGGCGAAGTTATTCGGAAGTTATTAAAACATAGCAACGTTTTGAGGAAACCGGCGGTGTTAAAATTCGTCAAAAAACCAGGACGCCCAAAGGTTGCGACAAGTGAGAAAAGTAGTTTGAATGTCCTTTTAGATGTGCAAGAGAATCCCAAGTATTCCGTACAACAGCGTGCTCTCACTCACGACATTAGCAGAAGATCTGTTCAGAAAATTTTGAAAAAAGAGAAGTTTCATCCATACAAAATTCACTTATTACAAGAACTGAGCGAAGATGATTTCAATCGTAGGATATAATTTTGCGAAACTGCTATGAACATGATAGATGGAGATAGAAACCTTTTAAGTTGGATTATGATTTCTGATGAAGCCTCTTTTTGCGTCAATGGTAATGTGAATAGACATAATAATAATAATCCACATTGGATGTGCGATGTATTATTTAAAGAAACCCTTTTTCTGTACTTAACATAACTGTATATTTTCAAATTCAGATACACACTGTTGGTTTAATTGCCTGCCACCTACAGACTTGCGCATACCTCGTCATCAAATCCCCACTTATAATTAAGTATATATAAATATATATATGACAGTCTCCCCGCAAAAAAAAAACATCTTTATATACTACAACTTTTCATAAACTAAACGATCAATTGGTTTGATAGCACGCTTTGGTCTCGACGGCACTAGCTCCGCATCACTTCCATCACTTCCACTACTTAAATTAACAAAATCATTATTTTCTACGTTGTCTGAATCATATTTCAAAGGCAAAGAACTTTCTTTGAACGTTCCTCCTTTAATTATTTGATTCAGATGACGTTTCCAAATTAAATCATCTACTCTTACTAAATAAACATTATTACCAACACGATTTATTACCGTTCCCTTAGACCACTTGGGTTTTTTTACACCTTCTCTATAATCTTTGACAAATACAACTTCATTTTGTTCAAATTGTATATTTCGCTTTCCTTTGTGATAGTGTTTTTGTTTGTTTTGTGCAATCGTAACATTGTTTTTTAATTTACTGTCAATCTGTGTATCTTGAGGCTTTAAACAATCAAACCTTGTCCTTAATTTTCGATTGAACATAAGTACAGCAGGGCTGACCCCTGTGGTACAATGATTTGTGTTTCTGTAATCTAACAAAAATGTACTTAAGAGTCTGTTGATATCTGTTTCGCCATTTTGGCCTAATGCCTTCTTTAAAGCATTTTTAACAATTTGCACAGAATTTTCAGCAGCTCCATTGGACTGCGGATGAAACGGAGGTGATGTTAAGTGTTGTATGTTGTTTCTTTTTAAAAAATCAGTCATTTCCCTTGAAAGAAAAGTGGCTGCATTATCCGTTACTACGGTACGTGGTAAACCAAATCTCGCGAAGGTAGTCCGAAGAATTTCAATGGTAACCTGGGACGTAATTGAACTAATTGGAAAAACCTCAATCCACTTCGTATGAGCGTCTAACAAAATTAAAAATTGCTTATTTAAAAATGGACCCATAAAGTCTAAATGAATGCGCGACCAAGGTTCTGATGGATACGGCCAACTATTCAAAACAGCTTTATTAGGGCTCTTGCGCACGCACATGCAATTTTCACACGATTTGCAAATTTCTTCAATCTGTTTATTGAGGCCGGGCCACCAAAAGTATGATCTAGCCAGACTTTTCATCTTGACTATTCCTAAATGTGACGAGTGCAGGCTTTGTAGTAGTTTAACTTGCAATATTTCTGGAATTACTAATTTTGAATTCCAAATTAGACACCCATTATCTACAGATAACTCATTTTTTATACGCTGAAAAGGGATTAGTGCGTTATCAACTTTTTTAGGCCAACTGCTTTGTACAAATTTAATCACCTGTTTCAAAATATTATCTTTAGCCGTCACTTCCCTTACTTCTTCAAAATTAACCGATATGCCACTATTACCTTTTGAAAAATAATCAATATAATTTACATCAACATTGTCCCATTCATCTTCTGTGTTTATAGGTAAACGTGATAACGAATCAGCGCAATTCTTTTTAGATTCGACAAATTCGATATTATACTGATAATTGGAAAGTATAACTGCCCAGCGGCGCAGTCTATTGGCTGAATATTGGGGTATACCTTTCGCAGGGTGAAAAATTGAAATTAAAGGCTTGTTATCTACAACAAGTGTGAATTTAATACCAAAAAGGTATTGATTAAATTTACATAATCCGAAAATAATCGCGAGACCCTCTTTTTCTATTTGAGAATAATTTTTCTCAGCATTTGACATCGTTCGCGACGCATACGCAATTGGTTTCTCGCTACCATCTGGCATTATGTGTGAAATAACCGCCCCGATTCCGTACTGTGAAGCATCAGTCGTTAATCGTACCGGCAATTTTGGGTTAAAATGCACTAACACTTCGGCTGACGTAAGAACTTTTTTAATTCGATTAAAAGCAAGATCACAATCCGAATCCCAATTCCACAATGTATCTTTTTTTAATAGATTATATAAAGGATGTAATAAAGTAGCTAAATTGTTTACAAATTGCCCATAATAATTAATTAGCCCCAAAAAAGACTGAAGTTGTTGCACGTTAGCTGGCACAGGCGCTTCGTTTATTGCTTTAATVTTTTCTTTTGATGTATGCAGTCCAAACCGATCGATATTAAAACCTAAGTACGAAMTTTCCGACTTAAAAAATTCACATTTATCAAGATTAATTTTTAACCCCGAATTATCCAATATTTGCAAAACCTTATCCAAATTGAACAAATGTTCCTGCCTATTTTTTCCCGTGACCAATATATCGTCTAAAAAGACAACCGTGCCCGGTATTCCCGATAGTAACGTATCCATAATTTTTTGGAATTTTGCCGGAATGCTAGCAATGACATAARGAGCGCGATTGTAACGGTAAAGGCCTTTATGAGTAGAAATCGTAACTAGATTTTTACTTTTTTCATCTAAACATACTTGTTGGTATGCGTTAGAGAGATCTAATWTAGTAAAATGAACGCCACCTTGTAATTTGACAAACAATTCCTGAATTTTAGGAAGTGGATATTGGTCGATTTCTATACACGGGTTAACAGTTACCTTAAAATCACCGCACAATCTCACGGATCCATCCTTTTTCAGTACGGGTACTATAGGAGTTCCCCAAGGACAATAATCAATTTGTTCAATTATTCCCAGATTTTGTAATCGTGTCAATTCCGTCTCCACTTTTTCTCTCAAGGCAAACGGAAGGGGTCTTGCYCTGAAAAATTTGGGCGAAACAGATTCGGACTTTAACTTTATCGAAATAAAACCTTTGTTAAATGTACCTAAACCCTTTGAAAACACATTTTGGTATTTTCCTATTACAATTTCCAAATCTTTTGGTAGGTCTGTGTCTTTCAGAAATGATAACCTCGAAATAGACAGATTGAACAGCTCAAAGAAATCTCTTCCTAATAATGGAGGTCCTGAAGCGTTTTTTATTACATAAATGTCCAAAACCATGTGTTTCTCCTGAAAAACAATATCACAAGAAATATAACCTAAGGGAATAATCTGATCTCCATTATACAAATTGAAAATTGTGTTAGTAGGTCTAAGTATCTTATTTTCGAAATGCATCTTGTAAACATTTTCAGAAATTACACTGTAACTTGCTCCTGTGTCTAGCACAAACTTTATAGGAATATTATCTACTAAAACATTCACATAAATTGGATCAACTTTACCATCTAAATTATACAGTGAACAATCATCTGAAGTTTCTAAATAATTTTGAAAACCTTTATTAGTTTTACTTTTGTTTGACTTTTTCTGAGTACAAACCGTTGCCAGGTGTCCCTTTTTTTCACAGACGTGGCAAAAACATTCTCGGAAACAGCAGTTCTCTGCCTGATGATTTCTTCTCCCGCATACTGAACATTTCGGCTGTTTTGGAAAAGTGGTGGTAGTGGCTTCTATGCGCTTGCTTCTTCCCGCTCCAGATTTCCACGATGATGCTTGCGCACCACGGAGGTGCCCCCCTCTTTGACGATTCTTTGCACTGGCGTAGTAAACCYCTTGTTCCCTCTTCACCGGTGGAAAATCGGAATTTGTCGACCTTGAATTAAAATGAGCAGCTGATTTTGCAGTTGCAATTTCCACAACTTCCTTGAACGTTATTGTCTTCTTCTCTTCAAACAATCTGTCTCGGACCATCCCTTGACTATAACCCACAATGAAAGAATCTCGAAGTACCATTTCCAACTGCACAGCGTCAAAATCGCACCCTGTTGCTAGGTTCCTCAGACGAGCGGCCCACTCTCTTGCGTTTTCGCTTTGCATTTTTCTTGCTTCGTAGAATTTGCTACGTGCTGCAAACACGGTCAAACTTGGTTTGAAATACTCCGACAGAAGGTTGACCAGCTCCGAGTATGTTTTGCTTTCAGGTTCGGCTGGTAGGCACAAATCGAACACTAGTTTGTACGCATCTTCATTGAAAATATTTAGCAAAACTGCGGATTTCTTCTTATCATTCGTGATATCGTTCGCTAAAAAATAGTTATCTATGCGACGTTTAAAAACAGACCAGTCCGATGTTTTCGGATTAAACTCCCGCAGATGACCAATATATTCACCTGCAACGGCCATCTTCTTACAGATCCCGATCACTTCTTATCAGTCTGATCGAGAAAATTTTGCAGCACTTAATTTGAAGTACCCATGGTAGGCTGTAGGCTCACTAGTGGTGAAAGTAGGTAAAATCCTCGTCGCCACTGCGATGTATTATTTAAAGAAACCCTTTTTCTGTACTTAACATAACTGTATATTTTCAAATTCAGATACACACTGTTGGTTTAATTGCCTGCCACCTACAGACTTGCGCATACCTCGTCATCAAATCCCCACTTATAATTAAGTATATATAAATATATATATGACAGGATGGAACAGGTCCACACATAACACCCTCAGAAAGTGAATGTCTGGTTTGGTATTACCGGTGAGCACATTATTGGGCCTTTTTTCATCGACGAAAATTTGAATGCGGTCAAGTATTTACAGCTCTCGACAATATACCATACCGTGAAAATGCTGCGCGTAGTTCTGAACAGATATGGTTTCAGCAAAATGGTACAGCGCCCCATTTTGCAGTCAACGTTCGTGGATATTTGAATGCGACATTTCTTGACATTTTAGCAAAAAATATGGTAATTAGTTTTCCGTTAAAAGAAAGTAAATCTTTTCCACATAATGTAAAATTTAACAGCTGGTTCAATTCCATTTTTGAACAAATGCGTCAAACTCTTTGTTTACTATATGATCTTAAAAATAAAAATTTAATACTTACAAAAACATACAAAAATTATACTAAATAGAAATCTCTAAAGTTAAAAAACGATGTGATGATTACATACTTGGATCTAGTAAAAACAGAAAGTCATGTGGGATGTAATTCAGACTAATGAAAAACAAACACACATAATTCCATCATCTTTAACGCTAGAAATGTTTATTTCATATTTTGTTAAATGGGTTGTTTTATTAAATGTCGTTTAGAGGTTAATCATAGTAAATCACAAAATATCATAGTTTCCTTGACTTTGCTATGACATGGGAAACTCATATTGATCATTTAGTATGTACACTTTCAACTAAATTGTATTAAAAATACAACGGAAATGCATCAGAGTTTCAGAGTTATTCAGTGTTGATTGTCGTGAATCTTTTAAAACGCTTAAAATTCTAACATTTCCATGTACTTACTTATATATTGCGGTGCCTTTTATTTATGCATTGTAATTTGATTTATCAACAGGGCAGCAATCGACACTTAATACAAGCAATTTTTTGAGACTTTATAAAACAAGAAATAGCACAAACTATTACGGCATCAAATTTTTCAATAAATTGATTTCAATAAACCTAAATCTGCTGTACAAACTTCAAAATTCAAAATTCTTTCTAGTCTTTGGAGGAATTCCCTTTTCTATGACGAGTGTAAGTTTTATGTAAACCCAAGCACAATAAAGATTATTATTATTAATAAAGCACCTAAGCATTTATGTAATGTGCAATCAGTTTAAATGCAATTGGCGGATCAGTATTCAGCTCCAAGAGTCCCGATCGAATGGATATGAGGAAGAGACATAAATAACAAGAAAAATGATGCAAGAAAGTCCAACAGTGAACACCCTGTAAAACGAAAGCAAAGAAGTCCTCGATTTCCGAACATCTTCAGCTAACCGAAGCTTCACCGGTGTATATTTACAAAGACCGACGGGGGGAACCATCCTTATCTCCTTCCCGAGGAATATTGACAAAAGAGTACAGCAGGTCCCCAGGCGGACATTCCTTTACGCCGCAATTTTGCCACAATTTATCCGGCTTTAATAAAGAAGCAGTGTGGGACTCATTATTGGATTTCCAGGCAACTTACTAAACGCAACGGGTCCTCTCTCCCAGGGAATCTACGTTTTAATCACCATTTAGTCAGATAACTGTTTACCACACTAATCACAGTCACGGTGAACTAACTTTGTTTACTAATTAGCCCCCGGACTTGATCTCCTTCGGCTTTATTTCGTCGCGCAGCGCCACCCCCCGGGCGTCGTTGTTTAATGTAACGCAAATTAGTGAGCCGAGACCCGGGAGTTTCGAAAAAAGCGCCTGGAATATTATAAAGGGCAAACATGACTTTTTGGTGGGGTTGTCGGGCGGAAGCGTTCGGAAAAAGGCCCTTGAGGGCCCCGCGAATGCTGCAGTGAGTCGTTACCGTTTTTGTTCCAAAAATTGATCCCTTGGTAGGTAATGATGTACCCGTTTCTTCTAATACTGCGTACTGGCACCTTTAAGGCTGTTCATACGTTTTGGGCCAAGTAAAATTTTTAGGGTGGTAACAAAATTAGTCCACGTGGACGTAACAAAGCCTGTCACTATATTGCAGCTTCACTATTGGTCTGCAAGATAAGTTATGACCCCTAACCTGTCACTCTAGCATTGACAGCATATTGCACGCACACCAACCGTTTATGAGCACGGTAATTTACCATTTGGGCAAAAGTTACTTCTTCTGGTGAAACTCTTTTTTAATTTAATTTGGATGAGCACTTTTATTAAAAACTGACCAAATATTCTTACTGCTATAACTATTTCTCACTAGCGTTGATTTAAGATGATATATTTCTTTTTGTAAAGAACATTCGTCTGATATCCTTTGTGCTCTAACAAATAACGTGCTTATAAGACTATTCTTTTGAGAGGGAGGGTGGTGGGTTGTGGCATGTAAATATCTGTCTGTGTGTGTTGGTTTTCTGTACCTTGTGTCCTAACTGTCCAGTGTTTATTCTGTAAATTTGGACATTCAAGAAAGGTAAACTGCCATTGCTTTCTAATGCCATAGTAAATTTTATGTCAGGATTTTGACTGTTCAAATGATTTAGAAACCTACCCAACTCTTCTATACCGTGGATCCAAATAACAAAAGTGTCATTTACGTTATCTACACCAACATTTTGGCTGTTAAGCTTAGATTTGATGATATCTATCGTTCCAGGAATGGGTACTTTCGTCAATAAAGAAACCACGTCAAAACTAACTAAAGTATCACCTTCTGAAATACTTAAACCTGTTATAATACCAATAAAGTCTGAAGAATTTTTGATGAAACTACTGGTTATTCCTACATAAGGTTTTAAATAGTTAGCACAAAATTTTGCCAATCTGTAATAAGGACTGCCAATCGTATTGACTATAGGTCTTAAAGGGACATTGGTTTTATGGATTTTGGGCAAAACATACAATTTTGGCCCGAAGGTATAGAAGAGTTGGCTAGGTTTCTAAATTATTTGAACAGTCAAAATCCTGACATAAAATTTACTATGGAATTAGAAAGCAATGGTAGTTTACCTTTCTTGGATGTCCAAATTTACGGAATAAACAAAGGACAGTTAGGACACAAGGTTTACAGAAAACAAACACAAAATTTTGGGCACAGCTGGCCAGCATTCCATTTTTTTGTTTAGGGCAACAGGCCTTTCTTCATGTAGTCCCAGGAGGTTTTAAAATGTATTCCTAATACAGACCCTAATGCAGCTGCCATTGGAAGACGCCTAGACTCAATTTTTATTGAGTTGTTACAAGAAGAACCTGGTCAGCAGGTGGTTTCGGCCAATGATCAACTAAAAGCTCTACAGATACTCCACAATCTTTAACATCTGCAACTGAAACCAGCCAAATATGGAAAAATATGGAATTTGGCAAATTATAGAGGCCACATTTACTGGATACAATGCACCCAAAGTTCTTAATGGATATTCGGTCTCTGCAATGAAGATAGCAAGGATCTTTTTTTATATTTGTCCAAAATGTGACGACCACTCTATTGAAGAACCTTCAAAGCCGATGGAAGTGACGATTTTTTTCCATATAGTGCCTTTCGAATGCACATCGTACAGATAATATTAGCCGAATCGTCTCACACCAATTCTGTTAGTTATGTTTAAAGAATTGTGGGGTAAGATGTTTCGTCTTTGGGAGAGAAATAAATCTGAGGGACAAATCGGTGCTTTTTAGAAGCAACAACCTGACAGAGGACCTGATCGTGAAAAGGATGCCTCAATTCCATTAAGAAGCAAGTGCCTTGCTGCAGTTACCTTATACTTCTGTAAAACTGTTTTACAAAGGGGCACTGTTGAAAGAAGAAGACCTATTAGGATTGATGAAAGTGTGGGTAAGCAGATAACTATATTAAATATGTTCATGTATTATTTTGCTATTAATAAAAGGAAATTAAAAAAGTTATGTATGACATGTGTAGTACTAGTCTCCACCATTGAAATTTTAAAAACAAAGCTGATGTACCTGTATTTGGGATTTGAAAATACCAGGATTTAAAATTGTTGTTTTGAGCTGACATTATTTTCGTTAAAAAGAACATTCTAGAACTTCATACTACAAAATTCCATAAGTGTTTCCCGAAATTGTCTAAAAGGAACTGGCCGAGATACATCCTATATAGTTTAGGACAGAGAGTCGTAGAAACGCATTACCGTAAGTACACAAGTATAACCGCCAAGGACATACCCCATAAACAGTAGTGTCACGCCTGCCTGAACGCAGCTAGCGGCAAAACACGCTGAAACGCATTTATAAATTAATATCGGAAATAAAGTCACTATAATAAATCATTCCCTTCGCGCTGTTATAGTTCTGAACAAAAATGTTTAGGATGAATTATTGGTCTGTGCTGTTTTATCGAGTGACGTACATATATTATTTATAAAGCAATTACAAACAGGTATACACGCCATAAAATATTTGCTCTGTCATGTGATGTATATTAATAGCTTCGATTGGTACCAGTACAGACCGCGCCACTCCGAAACTATGGATAGTTAAATAAATGTTGGTAAATTTAAGGAAATGTGATGATCAAGTATAAACATTAGTTTCAGAGTATAAAAAAATGTTTTTCTATTTATGCGGATCAATTACTGTCCCTAATATGGTGCATAGCAAATGAAAATCGAATGTCACTTGAAAGATTGTTGTTTGATATTAGTATAAGTACCAGATTATCTTTCCATTTATGTTAGGTGTTACTCATTTTTTCTACCGGGTGTACATGATTTAACACGTATATTTAGTTACGGTTTTGTAATAATCTGCAATATGTAAATGTTCATTTACATAGATATGTTTATTTCTTTATAATCATCGCAGAGCAAAATGATGTCTACTATGCATATGACAGGATTACAAGGAAATATAAAGAGAAGTCCTTAGAGAATCCTAAAACACACCAGAACATAGTAAATCAAATTGTAATTCATACAGTGAACAGACAAAAATTGAATTGAATCACAAAATATTTAGCAAGATCCTATATATATCTATATAAAGCTTTACGAATAGTATTAAGTCCACCCTGCTCTTGGAGCAAAACAATAATAACTTTGTCAGGTGTCATAAGTTCAATATTATTGAATATAACTCCGGGTAAAACAGTATTAATTCAGCTGATATTCCACAACATTTTCCTCATTGTAGTTGTGTTGTGTTTATGAGCTGTGAGTCAAAAAATGGGAACCAGATCGCGACAAATGCTACAGCATTATAAATAATGATGTTCCAAAGTTCCAAGTAAGTTAAATTTGAAGTAAACGATAATAATTATAAATTACTGCCCAGCAATTTTGCATCCCATATCATAGTTGAACCGCGAAGGTAAAAATAGGTACTCTCATATTATTGCCAATGTGAATCTGTACATAAATTTGTATGATTAATATTCATTCGTTTATTCAATAACAGCACATTAGCATACAGCAAGCCACCATGATTTCCCTACATTTACAACATTTGTAGTGCACATAGATACGTTTACCTTGGTGACTTGTTTATTCATTTGCAATCAAAAACTTCCACTTCCACAGTTGTGCTTACATAAATGATTACATTATCATGCTTTAAAAGTGAAATGAGTTTTTGAGAGTTATTTGAGTTGGACTTGTCTCAAGTTATTTATCCACATATTGAGCCCTATATAGCACCGGAACAGCACGGATTTGTTAAGGGTAAATCAACGACTTCTAATCTTTGCGAGTCTACACATATTGCATCTAAATCTCTTGATGAACGTTTACAGGTCGACATTGTGTATACTGATTTGACAAAGGCTTTTGATCGTGTTAATCACTGCTTTCTATTGAATAAACTGTGAAATTTCGGTTTTTGCGATGGGCTTGTCTTTGTTGTTAAGTCTCTTTTGATGGATAGGCGGCAATTTGTTGAGCATGGTGGTTTCAGATCTAACACTTTTGATGCAACTAGTGGAGTGGTTCAGGGTTCGATCCTGGGCCCACAATTGTTCTTAATATTTTTCAACGATGTAGTGAAATCGCTTAAATGTAATGTTTACATGTAGGTATGCCGATGACTTAAAAATACTGAAGGCTATAAGTTCTTATTCGGACTGCTTGCTTCTTCAGCAGGATATTGACCATTTAAATAGATGGTGTTTCACGAACAAACTTGAATTAATAATTAATAAGTGCAAAATAGTGACATCTCAGGGAATGTACTTTCCAGATGTGATGAAATTAAAGACTTAGGTGTTATGGTGGACTGTAAGTTGTCTTTTGTTCAGCACATTGAAAATGTTGTGGCTGCTGCACTTAAGACTCTGGGGTTTATTATGCGAAATACTTCTGAATTCAATAACATTTGTGCTATAGAGCTATTGTTTTATGCCTTAGTTAGATCTAAGCTCGAATAATGCAGTGTAATTTGGAGTCCTTACCAGCAGCAATATATTGATCTGATGGAAAATATTTTAAGAAAGTTTTCCAAGTATCTCTACTTTAAAATGTTTGATGTTTACCCTACAAGACATCTGATCAGAGCGCGCTATTAAATGTTGTTAATGAAGTCTCTCTTGAGAGTAGACGAAAATTGGCATCTATTGTTTTCTTGCAGAAACTTATTTGCAGTAAAGTAGTTAGTAGTACTCTTCTGAATGAGATAAGCATAAATGTCCCCAGAGTTAATAGCAGATCGCCTGTTCCCTTTTATTACAGTGTACCGTACACTCAACATCATTTCAACTGCGTCATGATAATGGCATTTAAGTTATGTAATTACGTTATGTCCGACAGTAACTTTGATATTTTTTATGACAACTTTTCAACGAGTTCAATGAAACGAAAGTTACTAGAATTGTTTGCTTAGTTTCTAAGTTTTATTGGTGTACACTCACGCATGTACAATATGATTGTATTATTTTCTGATTTTGTATATTTGTATTTTTGTGCTTTATATAGACAAATATGTCTGTCGGGCATTAATCATCATTATTATTTATTATTATTATTATTATTATTATTATTATTATTATTTAGTATAAAGCTCTTATCTCTTTGACAATGACCGTATGGTCGAAACGATCGTCAAAGTTATGTGATACGAGGCATGTTTTTTAAGTAAGTACCGTTTTGCGATCCCGCCGCCGCAGCGCTACGGTCGGCGTTCCGCGCATGCGCGCTGGTTACCTACATCTCTTGTCTACGCACTGACGCCATTACAGTTTGATTCTTCATTGTATACATTGTTTACTGAGTGTTTAAGATGCCTCCGACAATCGTGAGTCCCGCCGATTGTGAAGTACGGGCTGTTATACGATTTCTTAGTGCTAAAGGCGTAAAACCGATCGATATTCACCGTGAGATCTGTAAAGTTTACGGACAAAACATTATGAGTGATGGAATGGTAAGGAAATGGATGAGAGCATTTAAAGATGGCCGCACAAATGTGCATGATAAAAAACGGAATGGGCGTCCTTCGGTCGTTAATGAAGATTTGGTGCAGAAAGTGAACGAAAAGGTGAGAGAAAACAGACGCTTTACAATTTCATCATTGTGCGACTGCTTTCCTCAATATTCTCGTAGTGTTTTGTATCGCACTGTGACCGAGTACTTGAATTACCGGAAATTGTGTTCACGTTGGGTTCCGAAAATGTTGACGGATTTGCACAAAACCCAACGTTTAGGCAGTGCATCGACTTTCCTTGAGCGGTACCACAATGAAGGTGAAGATTTTTTAGACCAAATTGTTACTGGTAGCCTACGTCACACCAGAATCGAAACAACAATCCATGGAATGGCGACATTCATCATCACCCAAAAAAGTGAAGTTTAAGCAAACAATTTCTGCCCGGAAAATCATGTGCACAGTTTTTTGGGACAGAAAAGGAGTATTGCTAGTGGAGTTTCTGCCTCGTAATGAGACAATCAATGCAGCGTCTTATTGTAAGACATTGAACAATCTGCGTCGTGCAATCCAGAACAAAAGACGTGGCAAGTCGAGTAAGGGTATCGTTTTGCTGCATGACAATGCCCGTCCATATGTGGCTAATCGGACCAAAGATCTCATCAAATCTTTTAAATGGGAAACTCTAGATCATCCTCCATACAGCCCTGATCTGGCGCCCAGCGACTACCATTTGTTCCTGCACTTGAAGAAACACCTGGGTGGTCAGCGTCTTCAAGACGATAACGATGTCGAAACATTTGTGATACAGTGGTTAACAAGTCAGGCGGCAGAATTTTATGAGGAGGGTATTCAAAAACTGGTGCCACGTTATGACAAGTGCCTCAATATTCACGGAAATTATGTAGAAAAGTAGATTAAGGTACAGGCTTTCATGTGAGATAAAATTATTGCGATATCTTTGCACGTCTTTTTTTAATTCCAAAACGGTACTTACTTAAAAAACATGCCTCGTAAATCAAGTGAGACAAAGCACAGACGTTCAATCAGCTTGTTTCCAAGCTACCTAATTGAACCATTAGTAGGTCGTATGCTCCGACTCGAGAATATGATATTGATAGTATACCTGACGCCACAGATGAAGAACAAGAAGATTTAATTTCTAATGAACAACAGACAAACAAAAGCCGAAATGAAGTGAAAACCATACTTATTCGTTACCCCGGAATGGAATTGCGACAGTGTATCCTCATTCCGGTGGGTGCGAGCCTMTCTGTAATCTAAGAGGGCCGGCGATGGTGTTGTATTGTGGCTGCGGCGGTGTTAAAACTAAACCAATCCTTCAGCCGGACCGTTATTACTGCAGTATTTTACAGGTTGTACACTTTACGACCTCGGATCACGCGGACTAAACCCTTAACGGGATATAAGATATATTATTTTACTCGAAAGCGTATCTGGTCGTCTGTGTATTGTTGTTTCATTTTCTTCCGGTATAATTCCATTTATGCCCGGACAGATAATGCCCCTTGGTATTGCCGGTGTTCACGCGAGTCCCGGTTTTTGTACGGCGATTTCCTGCTGGGCAGGATGAACGAGATAAAAGCTGAAGAATATTAGCAATTAATTTTGAGGGCATATTCTTGAGGTATCTCCTAATCTCTACAATTTGCTATAAATAAGTAGTTGGTGTTGGATCGAAGCTAATTAGGAAGTCCTTGTTCTTCAAACATGTGCAAAGTTTACTGGGTTGTATGCCCTAAGAAGGAGGGGGTAACCAGTAAAAGAAAATCCGATCCACTGATTACAGATTACATAAGATTTCAAGAGATCATATTAGAGATTACCCTGATTACATAACACATTCAAACAATTACATAGTCATCACAAAGGATTTTACGATGACCAGAATTGCCTTGTTCGGGGCATAGGAAATCAATATATTAGTGTAATTCAAATTTCGTTGTACCTTCATTTAAAATTACTAAATAATTGACTTCTTATTCCTGTTTTCAAAATTTATCAGTATTTTAACAATATACGAGCCCTCTCCCACTACAATTGGACCATCAACAGAATTATTAAAATTTCTTAGAAATTTTAAACAAAATCGCTTCTTGGAGTATGTTTTTATTATAAATAGCTTCTCTAAATTATGGTCTATTAATTTTACACAAAATTGGACTGTTCTCAAAATCAAAATTGTATAGTAAAAGAATACCAACTATTTAGGCCGAACCCTAATTTCTATCTATATCGTTTGCGGAAGTTTGCATACAGGTGAATGTAACATTTGAGGTGGCTGTGCAATGTCGCGTAACTAAGAGATATTGTTTACTTGACGGCAGACGTCAAAAGCGTTTTGGATATTTGCAATTACAGAATATTATATTTAAGAATTGAAAAAAAGTTATTGATCCGAACACTCGTTCAATTACTATTCGTTAATATATGTAAATCTGGCAGATCTAATGCAGAAATTGGACAGTTATTGGGGTTGTCAAGATACAGTGTTCGCAACGTAGTGCAGTTATTCAAATCAAGCAATAATGTCGAGCCTAAACAGAGGTATGTGAATAAAGTGCACTTACCGATAGTGATCGGAGGGCGTTCAAACGAATAATTAAACAGAACAGGAGGGCAAACTACTGTCAACTAAGCACACTTTGGAGAGATGCTGTAGGAAGACATGTTTCAAGATCCACCTCTCACCGGGAAGCACAAAGATTGGGTTTTGGAACCTACAAGGTAAAATCTTTTGTTTTTAACTTTTGAAATGTTTTCAACAAAAATGTGTTTTTATTGTCTAGGCCAAGGAAAAGCCACTGTTAACAACGCAACAAAACAAAATTCGGTTGAAGTGGGCAAAAGAACATAGAACTTGGAGTCCTGAACAATGGAACAGTGTACATTGGAGCGATGAGTCTAGATTTGAAGTTTGTGTGGGTGAAATCGCAGCAGAGTTATTCGGCAAAAAATGAGATTTATCATCCAGATTGTCTAAAGAGAGAAGTTAAATTTCCAATATCTATTACATTTCATTGAGGGCATTGTGAACACCGAAAATATCCTAATATCTTAAGTGAATCTTTGCTACCCACTAGGGACGAGTCATTGACGTCAGAAAATGATTTTGTTTTTCAACAAGATGGTGCCGCATGTCTTGTATCCAAAAGATCTTTACAGTGGTTCACCGACAACAGTATTCCACTTTTGAAATAAGTATCCAGTAGTCCTGACTTGTCTCCTATAGAAACTCTTTGGTACATTATGAAAAAAAACAACTGCGCGAAACGCCTGCCAGGTCGTCGATTCCCGAATTAAGGCATATACTTCAATTTATATGGGATAAGTTTACACCACAAGATTGTCAGAATTTAGTGAATATAATGCCAAAATAGATAACCGCTGTCATAAAAAGTAAAGGTGATGTTGCTCAGTGGTAGCCTTTGAAGACATAGATTAAATCAGTAGTTTGTAACTCAGGTTTTCTCATGATTGATAGTTAAGTAGAAATAAAATGTTTGAATTAGACAAATGAATAATTGATTAAGTTGGAAATGTTTCAAAAGTTGTCGTGAAAAATAATTAAATATCTGTTTCATAATAGCGTAATAACTCCTGTTCATTAAATACAAAAAATTAAAAATATTGCTTGTATATAAAATCATGACAGGTAAACAGACCTCCCCGTTGTTCTTGTTCTTCCATAAAAAAATTAATCGTTTGGCTTTTTTAACTTATAAAAATTGTATTTTAACTATACTTGCGTTAGTTATGTTTTTTTGCTCAATATGTAAGTAATCTTACACATGCTATGCATAATTATGTGGTAACCCCCTAGTCTAAGAAGAAAGTATGATCTTACCTATAATATAGTGCATATACAAGTGTAAGCTGTGCACTTTTTATACACAACTTTCTGGCGTTTTTTCTTCAAAACAAGGAAAAAAATCAAGAAAACAAACTAAGTGACAATTAATGAAAAATTATAACCCGAAAGATCAATTAATATGTGCGCTTAAGCGGGCTGCCAGCTTTAGTGGAGATGGGCGGGGTATTAACTGATAGTAAAAAAACAAGGGCGCCACGTGATTGAACCGCTAAGCGAATATCCGCCAATCACGAACCGCGGGTGAAAGATGTCAAAAATTCTGTGATCTAACAGGAATACCTCAACAAAAAAATCTAACGATTGTTCAACAAATTCTATTCAACAAAAATGCAACCCAAGTACTTACATGCATCCAGTGGTGTCCTCGGTATACGTATATCGAGGTATCCACTGAAATATCTGGAAATTAATTACAAAAAGGCTGTTTCGGGTATCGTGAACCGAAACGAATTGAATTTAAAAATTATAACACTATTGAACAATCAAAGCATAACTCTACCGTTGTAATAGAAACAGAACTATAAAGGCAAAACATTAATGCAAAATACTAACGAAACTAGTAAAAAAATTGAAGTTAATGTTAAATAATACTCGATTACTTGACAATGAGAAAGAGATTTGAAAGTACAATATAAACTTAATTGATTTATATACAATGAATGAACATGAATCTCAACGAAATATTAAAATAACAAGTATAGCTTAAGTTCGGGGCGATCTCTTCAGGTCACAAGGAACTGGTGAACATCAAAAGTAAATAGGTGCGATGACGATAGGCTCCCTCAGGCTAAGGCTAACGGTGAACGGCTGTATATGGAATCCCGTGCCCCGCGATATCACCAGAGATAACAGGCCCTTGAAGAAACTCCTCGAGAAAGAACGACAGTACCACAGCGTTGTAAATACTATTCGGCACTATTATAACCGACAGTAAAACCCTAGAATATCAGGTTCTTTAGCTAGAGAGCATTTTAAATGAAACTTACAAGTAACCTCAGCTGGTCGAGGGTCAAATCACAATGCAGAATCGGCGTAGAAAATGTGATTAAACTTCCACACAAACGATCGAGTAGGCTTATGAATCCCCTAGCTCGGGCAACATTTGCTAACGCACAAAAACCAAACTAACGTGCGAAATTTCAACAAATATACGTGTAACTAGTCCAAATAATCCCGAAAATCGGTGAGTACACTATAACCACTCAAAATGGAACCTAGCTACGAAGCTTTTACTCGATTGTGATTTATTTCCAAGTTAACACGAGAACGTATCGCCGTTTAATAATAGATTTTTCCAGCTGAAAACGCGATTCTTATCAAGATACAAAAAAAGAATGGAGCAAGAAACTCTCGAGCAGGACCGGTCGAGGTAAACCATGAAGTACGCGAAGCGACGATCTGTTCTATTAAACCAATACATATACCAATGAATGACAGAATAAATGTAAAAAAGGACTAAATATAACTTTTCTAAATTATAGCGTTACAACTTATCTACAACGTTAGCCGTCGGCATCGAGATAATAAACATTTCGTTAACTTTAATAACGCCGCATCGCGTCCCTTTATTAAAACAAATCTTTATGCTAATGCCCCGCATAAAACAATCGTGCAAACTCTAAGCGTTTATCGCACACTTGACTAATAATGAGTTTTTCTCCGGATCGCAGCAAATGGATATTACTTTTCACCGCACTAATTTTTAATCACGTCGTTCTACCCCGGAGGATATCCTTTTTCCTTTTATCCCGGCATTCCATTGAATCATAATAAGGTTTTTCTCGTTCGGTGGTGCACCATTAAAATTTGGCTCGTTTTAGAGTAACAGAAATTTCTGAAAGGTGCGGTCGTGTTGCTATAAATTATCCTAGTGAATTAACACCAAAATTTAATACCTCATTAGACCGCATAAAATCGTTTATTATTTAGCGGGGATCAATTTATTATGTTGGAACTTGCACGAGTAGAACGGGTTTACGACCTTGCAGCTTTTACTGAACAAGATATTTACGAGATACATTATGGGCAACTGTGTTATATAATAATTTTGTATAATTTATGGCTGTATAGGCTTATGGTACAAGGAAGCAGGGGATGGAATCACGTATACAGCGTGTATGTTAAGCATTTCATAATAGCGAGCTTCATGTTTCTAATAACCTCAGAAATGAGCAGCAAGTTACGTGAAGCAACAAAGTTTAAAGCGTAAAAACTGATCAAGCAWATAAAAGGCCGGTATACATTACAACTTTCATTTATAGTTCGGACCCATCAGAAACTAATTTTTTTACACCCACTTGCTGATTTTTATTGCCTTTCGCGTAGTACCTTTTTTGGAAATTTCAAACTAAATAAGTTGATTGTTTCAACGGTGCACTCATTGTGAAATAATTTCGCTTAACTGGGTAGCTTCGAAACAAACTCATCGTTTGGATGTACTTCGTTTGACGAGTTTCTTCAGATTTCGTTGATGGTTGTTTACACTATTACAGTCATTTTCAAAGCGCATCAATAATCGACATGGAAATCAGAAAACTAAACAGACTTCTTTATAAAAACAATTTATAAAAACATACAACAAATCAAACAATATACAGGGTCTCTACAAAGTATAGAACCAGCAGGATATTTCAAGTTCTGTTCGACCGCTTTTTCTGAAATTGTACATGGGCCTAGGTAATTAAAATGCATTTTGGGCGCAAGTTTTAAATGTAAAGGGGGATCAAAAGGCACATCATTGTAAAGGGTGTTTTACTGATTCACTTTGTTATTTGCAATCGCAATGCCTCAGTTAACTGAACATTATCGCATCCAAATTTTAATGATGATTGGTTATGGAGGTAGAAGACGAAGTTATTCGGAAGTAGTTGCACTCTACAATGCAATTCATGAAGATCGTGAACCAATTGCCAGATCAACAGTTATTAAAACAACGTTTTGACGAAACCGGAGGTGTTAAAAATCGTCAAAACCGGGACGTCCAAAGGCTGCTACGAGTGAGGAAAGTAGCTTGAATGTCCTTTTGGATGTGCAAGAGAATCCCAAGTGTTCCGTACAACAGCTTGCTCTCACCATATTAGCAGAAGATCTATTCAGAAAATTATGAAAAAAGAGAAATTTCATCCATACAAAATTCACTCATTACAAGAACTGAGCGAAGATGATTTCGATCATAGGAATGAATTTTGCGAAACTTATGAACATGATAGATGAAGATAGAGAAGCAGTAATGGTAATGTGAAAAGACATAATTGCAGATATTAGTTAGACACAAATCCACATTGGATGGAACAAGTCCACACACTACACCCTCAGAAAGGGTAATGTCTGGTGTGATATTATTGGTGGGCACATTATTGGGCCTTTTTTCATTGATGGAAATTTGAATGCGGTCAAGTATTTATAGCTCTTGCGTGAACACTTTATACCAGAACTTATTCGCCTGTACCCTAATCGTGAAAATGCTGCGCGTCCTTCTGAACAGATATGGTTTCAGCAAGATGGTGCACCTCCCCATTTTGCAGTCAACGTTCGTGGATATTTGAATGCGATATTTCCAGACAGATGGATTAGTAGGCGCGGAGGTATCTGCAAAATCGTATTTATGCTGATAGGCCACATAATGCAAAATTACTGCCAGGAAATAAATGGGGAACATTTGAAGCATGTTCTGTAATGTAAATCTGAAAAAATACTACATTTTCTGCGGTATTATTTTTTTACTTTTTGGTTACTCGATTCGTAATAGATCGATCAAACGACGAAAATTATCACTTGTCAACAAAAAATGGTAATACCTGGCCTTTTTGTCCATTTTAGCAATAAAGAAAACCAGTCACAAATATGCACACAGCTAAGGCTACACCACACCATTTCTACACAGGGGTTTTGAGCATTAGTAATGGATCTGTTGCAGATTGGAATAAATTTTGCTCCGTCATAAAATTATATCAACGCCTGTCTATTTTTTTTTCAGAATGATGTCTTATTAATTTTAAAGCTGAGACAATATTCTGCGAGAAATGAATCTCCAGGCATTACGTACTGCTTCCATTCGATCAAATAAAACTAATCTTACATACGTGTTACAAATTATACACTCGTATACTTTTTAGCAAGGGTCCTTATACTCATAATTCGACATTTTATCACAACAAATTAGAGCGTAGATTCTTTGTATCAACACTAAGGGTCCTAGTCAAGGGATAAATAATTACTGTATTCTTGCTATACTAGTTAACTAACTAACCATGACTAAGCACCATATTGAATAAACGAAAAAGTAAAAATACGAAAATATATGCGCATTTCACAAGAAGGTTTCGTTTTTGAACTATTTTATTAACGCAATGTTAAACGGTAAACGTTCAACTACCTATATGAGACTAAGATTGCATTTAAATAACTCCATTCACTTCAGACCACAATGCATGGTTTAAGTAATAATTATATAATAAAATAAACGGTTAAAATGGTGCCAATTTAAAAGCACCAGATAAATATATCCCGCGACCCTAGGCCAAACGCATAATTTTCATATCGTTTTCTGGTATTTCAGAAACTTAAATGCGCCAAATTTCCAACATTTAGAAACAGACACGCACATTTTAACTATTTAGTTTTCGTATACACAATTCAATCAAAAATAAAAAGGTACTTGACCGCTACGATTTATATGTTTGTACCATGACGCTTGACGCTTTTTTAAATATATATTATATTTATTAGTTACTTACTGCTGTCGGTCAGCCTCCTAAATCAGATTGAATGCTGGTTGTCCATGTCCTGATGTTGGTTCACTTCACGCACACACCACCAAAGTTCATCACTGCAAAAGTTTAAAGCGAATTATTGAACTGATTGTTTATAACAAAGCACCGATCGCACCGCGTCTCACGAAGCTACTGAAGTGACCTTGGCCTGTTTGCACGCAGTACTCCCGAAAACACCGACAAAAAACACGTTTTTTGCAGGGTTGCAGTAGGCGCAAAAAACTTGTCCGTATAGTGGCTCTCAAACAGTGGGTACGCTGCCACTATAAACATGTCAGCGGTGCTCAAAAGTTATTACAATGATAATTTTCGTTAGTACCGCAGATATAGTTTGTTCTATACTGCTATTGCCAAAACAAACTGCGCTAAAGTAATTAAAACATTCTTTGTCGATTTGAAGACAAAAGTAACAGAGACTCCACGTTCTCGTTCCAATCACTTAGGTAGGACGAATTAAAGTAAAATTTGTGCTCTTTGCACTCTTTTCGGCATTATAACTTAATGTTTCATGTCAAGTTAGTTATGTACACAAGAAAGGGTAGTAGAAGAAACACTGGGGAAAAATTGAGCAATGAAGCATTGAGAAACATTCGGTAGTGACAAATGATGTAAATGAATATTTCTAGAGTGTATTCACTCCACCTAATAATTGTCCAACTTCAGCCGAGTATTATTGTAGAAATAGATTCAATAGAGCTCTGAAATTTAGCTTTGCTATGGCTACCATTGATGAAGTATACAAGGTTATTCTTAGCTTAAAATCTAATGCTAGTGGATTCAATCGTATAAATGCAAAGATGATTCAGTTGTGTTCACCTATAATCTGCCCACATATTACGCATATTATTAACTGTACATTATAATTTGGTTATTTTCCTGCTAGGTGGAGGTCATCACTGATTAATCCTATTCCAAAGAAAACTAATCCACAAAGTGTAACTGATCTACGCCCCATTACTAAAATTCCTGTGCTGTCAAAAATTAAAAAAAAAATAGCTCAATTGCAGATTTATGACTATGCCATATCAAACAACATTATATCTTCTGCCCAGTCAGGGTTTCGTAAGGGACATAGTACAAAATCTGTTTGAACTGATGTCACGGATAATGTCTTTAGGGCACTAGATAACTCAAATGCTTCGGGTCTAGTACTGCTCGACTTCTCCAAGGCATTCGATACCATAGATCATTGCTTGCTGTGTGCTAAATTACGCTATTATGGATTCGATGATGTGGCTGTGGGTTTTTTAACTCATAACTTCGTAGTCGATCCCAAATTGTAGTTTTCGGTGATAATATATCTGAAAACCTGGGGTGTGCCGCCAGGCTCAGTACTGGACCCATTACTGTTTTTGATATACACTGCAGACCTCTTAAACTGTATTAAAAATCGTAGTATTCAGTGTTATGCAGATGATTCGCAGTTACAATTTTCTTTCAACCCTAAAAGCACTGCGATATCCTGTGAGCTCGTGGACCGTGACCTAAGGGCTCTAGCTGATTATTCTCGAAACAATAATTTAAAGTTAAACCCAGAAAAGTGTGCAGCAATGTTGTTCTGTCCAAATCGTTTGCGACAAAGCATACTGACAGATTTTAAAATTAATATTAATAATCAACCATTGACTGTTGTTAACAGCGTAAGAAACTTAGGTTTAATATTGCCGGCTTATCTAGCTTTGAAATTGCTGTATAGCAACAGATAATTAGTAAATTTCAGAATGCGTAAGAATAATATATAACAATGTTCATGAATTAATACTAATAAATTTCCATGTATTCGCGAATTAAAGGACCACCTCAGCTGGTCTGGCATGATCAAAATTACGTTTTAAAAGTTAGCATAGCGTGGCGTTTTTTTAAGCGTTAAATATTTAAAGGTCGAGTGGAAATTCTCGTGAAACTTCTAAGGAATTTCCTACTCTTAAAAAGTTTTGCTGTACATATAAAATATTAAAAACCGCATACTTCAATTACAGGAAACTGGATGCCGTGTAACAGCTAAGAGAGCAATGTAATTGTGTTTGGGACTGAAACATTTAAKTGGCGACAAAGTAGAAGCTGTAAGCAAAATAAAAACAGGTAAAAAGTTCAAGTATGGTTAAAAGATCGCATAAATKTAATACGCGTAAGTCAATAAGTTKGTTTTCATGCTACTTTTTAACGACTGTTCAAGTAGTTCTCGACTACCGTGAGCAATGAATGTTCAATTCTATTAAATTGAAAGAATTATTAGCATTTACTGAAAAATTAGTTTGTGTAACATTTCTAATTAGTGTTATTAATTAATTTATTTTGTAAGGTAAGCTACTTTTGCCCCTTCTGATAGAGTATATTTTAGTTCTGTATAACAATAAAAATAGTGGGAATTACCAGCACTGAAACAACCACTTTCTTAAGGTCTATTTGGCCAAAAACAAAGACAATGTAGGAAAGTAATATACAAGGCTCAGTTATACATACGAAATTTCATTAAATGATAGGGATAATAAAATTTCACAAAGCGTTCGAGTAATTATGTTATTTGAATAGTGACTTTTGTATATTTAGAATTCACGGAGTTTTTTTTGCAACATATAAAGTACTATACATTACACATACATAAATAATATTCTTAATATGCTTAGTATTTGCAAATTGCCTTAACCCACAAAAATACCATAAAATCGCAAATATTTTCTAAACATTTAAGAACAGACTCCAACTTATCTTAATAAAATTTTATTACTATAAAACAACATATACTTAGTTTTGTCCAAATGTAAACATAACTTATGCGTAGGAAACCAATTTTGCAAACTTGAGGTGATATTAACTGCATTTTCAACATCTTCTTTTTTGGTGCTAGCTGAAATTAGAAGAATGGTGTCATCAGCATAATTTACAATTTTTGTAGAGATATGCCCTTCAAGGATCATTTATATAAGCTATAAAGAGAAAAGGCCCAAGAATGCTACCCTGAGGTACCCCTCGCTATATTTAGCTGTTACTATAGAAAGACTTTTCCTGAAACCATGTTGCGTTATGGAAAATATCTTTTTGCAGCAAAATAAAAGTTGTATTCTTTCAAACATTTTTTAAAAACAAGGAATCAGGCTAAATGGTCTGTAGTTTTCCATTAGACAGGGACCACCTTTCTTAAAAAGTGGCTTAACCACAGAGAATTTTTAAAATGTTGGAAACTTTCCTTTTTCAAACGATGTGTTTATTTACATTAATAGTGTGAAGGAGCAGTTGTCATGTCCGTTTTTGCTATACGCAGATGATTTAAAAATATTCAATGTAATTAATTCGGAATCTGATTGTGTTGCATTGCAGAAGTCTATTGATTCCTTTGTTCAGTGGTGTAGCCACAATAGACTGACAGTCAATATCTCTAAATGTTGTGTACTAACGTGTTCTCGCAAAATCAGTAATTTTACTTTGATTATAATATAAATGGCATTATTTTGGAGAAACGCTCCCGAGTTCGGGATCTTGGCGTTGTCATTGATAGTCAGCTGTCCTTCTCTCCGCACGTTGAGAAAATTTGTGAGGATGCTTTGAAGATGCTCGGTTTTGTAAAGAGAAATACCAGAGGTTTTGTAAATATTGATACGCTCTTKTCTTTATATTATTGTTATATTAGAAACAAATTGGAATATTGTTCATTGGTCTGGAGCCCCCATTATGACAATCATGTAAATGCCCTGGAAAGAGTTCAACGAAGGTTTTTGAAATATTTGTATTTTGTTAAATATCACGGTTATCCTGTACAAAACTACCCACAATGTGTTTTACTTGCAACCTTTTCTCAATCTGCGTTAGCCGATAGAAGATGCTACTCTTCTGTTTTGTTTTTGTATAAGTTAGTTGATGGCACTTTTGTATCTCAACCATTGTTACAGATGCTAAAATTTCAGATCCCGCGACCAGCTAGTAGATATGTTACGGCTAAAGCCCGAATTCCGGCTAAACCTAAGTTTAACCGGTTAAAGTTGGACATTACCCGGGCCATGCGGCTCAAGTCCGAACAGTTTTCAACGCTTCTAACTTTAACCGGCTAAAACTGGGTCTAACCAATGGTAGTCGGTTAAAGAGCAAATCGATCGTGTTCGTTGTGCATTTTGGTTAGTGTTGCATCATCCCTGTGCACGTGTATTACTTATTGGTGACGACGCAGCGTTTAGACGAATTAACGTCAAAAATGGAGGGTAATAATGTGTTTAAATCAAGTTTCTATGAAGAATTTGAAAACATGTTGTCCGCTAAGGACCCTAAGAATATGTCTTACATGAATAGTGCACAATATAATAAGTTTATTGAAGAAGTGAAAGAAGCTAAGCAGTCTGCTAAAAGATCAACGTTGCATTATCGTCGTTTGAAACGATTTGACATATGTAATATCAGTGGTACCGATAAATTAATTGCTCCTGTTTCTACAACCGACCCTGTGATTAAATATTACGTAAAAAATGAAGAGTTATTTGATATACTTCATGAAATACATGTGTCCATTGGACATGGTGGTCGCAACCGAATGGTGAAGGAAGCTCAACAAAAATATAAAAATATTACTCAGGAAGCCATAATGATATTCCTTCGATTATGCAAGTCGTGCCAAATGAAATTAAAATCGGGCAAAAAAGGCATTGTGGTCAAGCCGATTTTATCAAATGAAATGAATAGCCGCTGTCAAGTCGATTTAATCGACATGCAAACCAATCCTGACGGCAATTTCAAATTTATTCTTGTATACCAAGATCATCTTACGAAGTTTGTGCAGCTAAGACCATTGCATAGCAAAACTGCTGAAGAGGTTGCTAAAGTGTTGTTAGATATTTTTTGCATATTTGGAGCCCCGTCTATTTTACAATCCGATAATGGAAGAGAATTTGCTAACAGAATTGTTGAAAATTTAACATCCATGTGGACAGGATTAAAAATAATACATGGAAAACCGCGTCACAGCCAATCTCAAGGTAGTGTGGAAAGGGCGAATCAAGATGTTCAGAACATACTTATGACTTGGATGAAAGACGAAAATTGTGATAAATGGTCTGAAGGGCTTAGATTTGTCCAGTTGATGAAAAACAGAGCCCATCACGATGGTATAAAGCGTTCACCATATAAAGCCATGTTCGGCTGTGATGTGAAAGTTGGTTTAAAGTCATCTGGATTTCCTTCCGAAGTAATTGACAATGTTTCTACCGAAGAGGAATTAGAGGAGCTACTGAGAAATCAGCAAGAACGCGAACAAAGTATCGATGATATTCAAAGTGGAGAGGAAATGGTGCTTAGTAATGAATGTGAAATCTGTATAAACAAAAATGATTTATGTGATTTGTGCTCAAAGAAAGATGCCATTATTAATAATAGAATCGAAGCAAAGGCAAACCTAGCAGAACAAGCGAAAAAAATGAAATCTCTGTCAAATATCAAGTATCCACCGTGCAATGTTGGTGACAATGTTAGAGTTAAAATTCCTGACGTAGATAGAGGTAGGGGTGACTTTAGAAACATTATTTTAACCGTTCTCCAATGTAGTGAGAATGGATTGTACAAGTTAGGTAACGAAAAAGGAACCATTCCCGAAATGTTTTCAAGAAATCAATTTACCGTATGTGAATCAAAATTTGTAAACATTGAAAATGTTTCAGCTGACAAAAAGTCCTTACGACAACTTGCAAATTTACAGTCCACTTCTGGTGGTCAAGGATTTAAGAAATGCCATTGTAAAACAAAATGCGGAACAAAAAAATGTCTTTGCAAAGCGGCAAATATTTTATGCAACTCCAAATGCCATTCAAGTTTATCTTGCAATAATAAATAAAAAAAAATATTTTTTGACTTTCAAATGAAAGTGTGCATTTGTTTCAAAATGTCTATTTTTTGCGTTAGTTTCATTAGATTGAAATATAAGTACACAGTTAGTGTATATTCTTGAACCTCATTCATTTTTTTGGCAATACTTAACTACTAATATTGTATTGCTTATTGTTTTTTTATATTATTTTGTATTTTGATAAATATATTAATGTTCTTAATTATAACTTTTATTTATTTATTACCTAAAAATGTATTGTTGTACAAGCTTACTGAATGTAACTTCGCACTTTAACCGACTACCATTGGTTAGACCCAGTTTTAGCCGGTTAAAGTTAGAAGCGTTGAAAACTGTTCGGACTTTAGCCGCATAGCCCGGGTAATGTCCAACTTTAACCGGTTAAACTTAGGTTTAGCCGGAATTCGGGCTTTAGCCGTAACAGATACACTACTCTGTTTAGCTATGAAGTCACTAGTACCATGCACCACTTTAATTCTCCACTATATACTGCTGTGAGAAACTATAATAAGTACAACCAAACCCTTGACCTGTTTTGTGGTAGTAGCTTAACATTTAAGAAAATTTCTAAAAATGTAATAACTGGTATTCCATGGTGTTTATTCCTCGAATTCCACTCTGACTTTATGTACCTTTTTTTTCATTATTGTCTTTGTTATACATAAATTCATTCATTTTTTGTATTCTTTGAATTATAGAATTTAGTTCAATTTGTGCATACATGAACATTTTTGCTGACTGTTTCTGTTTTTGTATTTATCCTGTAATTGGACTTAATTGTCTGCTGGATAATAAAGTATTATTATTATTATTATTATTATAAAAGTAGGAGGCCTCACAATGAAAGAATGATTACGAGCATGACAGAAAGCTTCCACGATATAACCACAGGTAGAGAGATGGCGCCTGTGACACCTTAATATTTCCCCCGCACCTGAAAAAAACATCCTAATGGAATTATAAACCGCCTTCACGCCTACAAACTGCCAGTCGTTGCGGAACGAAACAGCTAACTTAGAAAATCCTGTTTTACGAACACGTTCCGATGTTAGACGTGTTGCGGTCTGGGACGTCTGAGTAGCGTCTTCACGGAGGGAATTAGCTTCAGCGTCCGCAGTGACGCTTTTCACGTGTTTTCTCTAAATCTAATAAGTCCGACGGCTTAACGGCGCTCGTCCACGTGCTCCCTCCTTAGATATCGGTTCTTCAATTATCTCGGTGCTAAGCGTGGCGTCTTGTATTGTTCTACGAGGCTAATGATGGTCCTTACTGCTTGAAACGTTAATGAAGGAAAACACAAAACAAGTGGAAAAAGCCATAGGAAGACCAAGAAAGAGAAAGAAGGGGAAGTTGCCGAAGAAGAGATACCATACGACATGAGGTGCGGCAAGAGGAAAAGGGGAACGAGAGCGTTGTAGACATTGGCATTCAGTTTAATGTTGGTTTCATTTACTTTCATTTGGACTCCTAAAGAAGCAATTTCGCTTACTGCTGCTTGAAACGTTTTCATGCTTATCAAATTAGTAGTTTTCTCCCTCAGATCACAAGAAATCCTTCTACTTTGAAAGCCTTCCTATTTTGTGTTTTATTTGTTGCATAATCTTCGTTGTGTAACCTATTTGCAGTCCTGATGTACTAAGTACAGATATCTTTATGAATACCAAATCAATGTATGTGGTTTTAAGMACTAGTTTTGTAGTTTCGAAAATAATTATTTTTTGTACGTTTGAGATGTGCCAGAACTCAAAAAGTTAAATATTTTGCTCCAAATTCTATATTTGAGGGTTAGTGAATTTAAAGATGAACTCAAAATAATATACGAGGGGCAATCGGGCTTCAGAAAACGGCACTCATGCGAAACAGCGTTGCAGTTCGTGTGTTCCAAATGGCGCCGTGACATAAACAATGGCAATGGCAATGGTGTTGTGTGTTGCACTTGATCTGCAAAGAGCCTTTGAAACAATTGATCGTCGCAGACTTTTACAAAAGCTACGTATGTACGGAATAGTGGATAATGTGTACCAGTGGTTCAATAGTTATTTAACAGATCGTACCCAGAAAGTTAAGGTAAATGGTCAAGTGTCGGGTTTAATTGAAAATAATTTGGGGGTGCCACAAGGAAGTGTTCTCGGACCAATGTTGTTCAATATATATGTAAACGATGTACGTGATGTATTGCACAATGCATCTATTAATTTGTTTGCTGACGATACATTGGTTTTTATGTCAGGTCGGGATCACCGTGAGTTAACAGACATTCTAATCATGGAACTATTTACACTGCATAAGTGGTTGTGTGCAAATCGGCTGAAACTAAATTATTCTAAATCTAAGTGTATGGTCTTGGGATTTAAACATAACTGTAAAAAATATTATCAACAGCAATATGGTATTTATATTAGTAACGTAAAATTGGAATTTGTATAGGACAGCTTAAATATCTTGGAGTGATGTTAGATCCCCAGTTATCTTTCAGATGTTTTGTTGACGAAATATGTAAAAAAATTGGGAAGAAAATAGGATTCTTGTCTCGCGTTTCTGCAAATTTGTCACTTTACAGTAGAAATTTAGTGTATAAAACTATAGTTTATCCTCACTTCGTGTACTGCATGTCCTTACTAATTGCATGCAAAAAAGAAGATATAAAGCGGCTGCAAATATTACAAAATAGGGCTGCAAGGGTGATACTGTGTGTAAGTAGATATACTCCGGTGGATTATATGTTGCAAAGCCTTAAGTGGTTAAACATTCAACAGCAAATAGAGACCGCGAATGTTATAATAATTTTTAAATTAAGTAAAGGTATGTTTCCCGACTACTTACAAAGACAATTAAACACTAGAGGTGATGTACACTCTCATAACGTTCGAAATAAGCTGCATTACAACATAGAATTTTCAAGGAACACGCATGAGCAGAAACAACTATTTAGTGATGGTTTACGATTGTACAATAGTCTTCCGGGATATATAAAAGAAAAATTAACTGTACGTTCCTTTTCTTCAAGTGTTAAACAAATGTATTTGACAAAAAATGTACTTACTGTATAGATAATGTACAATTACTATTAGTCTGTTTACTGTATTAGCAGGTTTTGCTAAATAAATGCATACTACTACTAAAAAATGAAAATTCAAAATGGCTAGGACAAAATGGTGGACAGTTTGTTTTAAAAATAGGAAAATTGTGCTGAAAATTAATAATTTGCGATTCTTGAGGTCGCTGATTTCAGAAAAATTAAACATACAAAATAAGAAATAGTGGATACAAACTTATGAATTTAATATAGTAAACTACCTACAAAAAAAGCTTTATTTTAGTTTTATACATGGGCGAGCTATCGAAACAGCGTGTATATATTTTGTGATATATTATTATATATATAAAAATGTCATGCTTTATTCATAATTAAAAAGTTATTACTAAATGTTTTCTTGCGTTTTGAATATTACCTGATGGAAAGGGACCCTTCATTAATTTTTTTCATTTGTTTAGTCTGTTTAATTATGAACAAAACAACAAAGACACCCTGACATGAAAATTAAACGTTTAACTACAAGTAGCTAACTGATTGAATCAATTTAAAGTATGATACACCTTTGTATAAAGGTGAAAAGGAATTCCCAAGTGACAAAATGACTGTTTTCTTGTAAGTTTACCTTGTTAAATACCTAGTAGTAAGAAATCAGTACGACACCTACGCATTTAACGTTATCTTGTCTGTACGAAATATTCTAATCGCTCTCGGAACTATCACAGGGCCAAGAAGCCAAAAAGCAAATAACACTAATTAATCGCTACACTTGTTCATAAATAAAACTGCCAAAAATCTCCAGGAACATCATCCAGCTTTCGCGATCACTTTAAAGAACTTTCTTATTCCAAAATAAATGTCGAGTGAAAGAGAGTGCTGCGCAGCGCGCATGACAAAAAAAATGTTCATCTGCAAAGAAAGGGGACAAAAAGGCAAGTCGGAAATCGCATTAATTTAAACCGCTACACTTTTCACCCATAAAATTGTTCGTTTTTATGCGGTTACCTTTAAACAACTACAGCACTACAGACGTACAGCCGGGGACTTGAAAATGAAACGATCTAGGAAGGCTGTGTTCGTAAAATAAGTTATTTTTTGGTAGTATAACACTATTAGCCGAACAAATATTGTTGTCTTGTAATTGTGTCAGTCTGTGGTAAAGTTTCATAAGTTTTGAAAAGAATCCAGAAAAGTTTTGCTGTGAGTCCAAAAAATCGTTTCTCCTAAATCATTCCATTTGCAAAGTCCACAATGGTATATACACTCGAAGACTTAATTGAAGGAACGTCTAGCGTTGGTATTCAAGCTGGTAAAGATCTGGTTACCGGTAACCAGTTTGTATACTAACGCTAACCGTTCTTTCGGTTGAGTTTTCGGGTGAATACCTTCAGTTTTTCGCGATGTAAAACTGTCACTCCAAAATAAATGTTCTTGTTGAGCGGTTGAAAATGAAGGTGAATGCTGAGCAGCGCGCCCTACTTTATAAAATGTTCATTTGCAAAAAAGGGCAAAAGGGGCAACTCGGAAATGGCATTATTAAATTGCAATACTTTTTTACGTACAAAACTATTGCTTGTTGATCGGGTACTCGTTACTGGAGTAGTACATGCATTCCACTAAAAGAAAAGAATTTATTACACTAACATTTGGAATTGTTTCATGACTACATTGCAATTGAATAACTTAGATAAAAATATATGGAAATATCCTATATACATCGAGAAACATCCTGAATTTTTTGCGATCACATTGGAAAACATTCTCACTACAAAATAAGTGTTACTTTCGATCGTTCAAAAACAAGTGAGTGCCAGTACCACGCCTTCGTCCACAAGGATGACTATGACTGTACCCCTGATGCAAACCTTTTGGTCTAAACGGCTACCCTTTTGGATTTTTTACTGTGATCTCTTCCTTCTATACAAAATTTTATGGCGGATTACTTCATTGGATAATTTTCGATTTGGARATTTTGGCCAGGGATTTTGTATTCTGTACCACTGTGCACTGGCTGAAATATTTCAGAATCAGCTGGACAATGATTTTCCAGCAAGATGGTGCACCAACACATCATGGTGTAGCAATACGTAGCTTCCTTGAAGACGTTTTTATCAATGGATAGGTCGGAAGAGAGTTGTAGAGTGTCCATCCCGATCGCTATATTTGACTCCTTAGATTTTTTTTGGTCATTAAGAAGTTTAGTATACGAAGATCGTCCACACACAGTGGAAGAATTGCAAGCTATTGTTGCGCTTATTAGAAGATCATGGTCCTTTGTGTTTAGTTCCTTATAAAACTGTTAATTAACATGCATGTATGCATTACATTCTGCAACAAAATGTATTTTCTATACAAAAGAGATGCTTTTGAAATTTTGTGCAAAAATTCTGATGTAATGTACTTACCATGATTGCGTTAATAGCTTTTCAATACACGTAGAAAATGACAAGAATTATTTCACAATTTTCCAGCCGTTTTCACTACGTCACTCCAACGAACACTGGCTGCTGTGTATAAGTGAATGAAATTGCGTCCCGGATTTATAAAAGCTCCTTTTCAGGGGAATCATTACGTCGTGCATATTTCACAAAATCTCATTATTTTACACGACACATCCGCTGCATATTTCATAAATATAACGCATCCCTTACAACTCAACTTCCGTACGTTTTATTGCCCGAACGACGAGGTATAAAATTTATATTTCAGCTGTGATCTAACTGTCAGGAACGTCTAGCGTAATCCCTTTGCTCACGTGCAGATTGCATCCTGTCACAAAGATGAACGAATAAGATGAGGGATGCGAGTTTAATAAACGCGTATTTGTACGTTCGTAATTTACTGCGGAACGCGAATATGTTCGTAGGATGATGATGGTTTGCATTCGGTAATCTTTATATTTCAACCGTGTCATAAATGCAAGGTGTAAAACTGGGAACCGCATCGATCTATAAATGGAAAACTGGAAAATTCACTTTTAGGATGGTACATGTACTTATACCGAAAATATATATCAATTTGCTTATTTTAAATAGAACTAGGTATATTTCATGTACCATATCTTATACAAGGTCCAAACTTTTTTGACGCATGTTTACACTTTTATGTCAAAAATGACGTTTGCAGGCCGAAATATAACTATCAATTCCTCCTATAAGGAAGAGTTCATTATTTAATTTGGGTGGTTTTCCTTGTTGGAAGATGATGAGTTTAGCTCTTCTGCATGAGTAGGTAACCATTCGAAGAATGCATATTCCTTAGAATTCCCTTCATATGAGATATTTTCATTGAAAACAACATCACGTGAAATTATTACCTTGTTAGTTTGAGCGTTGTACAGTCTATAATTACTGCTATAATTATTATAGCCAACCATAATCATATTCTTCGACTTACTATGAAATTTTCCACGAAAATTCTTTGGTATATGAACCAATGCTTGCGATCCAAATTTCCTCAGGTGACCGAAAGACGGTTCTTTATTAAACCATTGCTCATATGGTGTCAAATCACCATTTGCTTTAAATGCTCTTCTGTTTAACAGGTAGACAGCTGTGTTCACTGCTTCTGCCCATAAATTTCCTGAAAGATTGGTATCCAACAGCATAGATATGGCACTCTCCACAATAGACCTGTTGTCCCTTTCTGCTCTGCCATTTTGTTCGGGTGTGTAAGGACTTGCAGTTTCATGTATAATACCATTTCCTTTAAAATGCTCCTTAAATAATCCATTTATATACTCCATTCCATTATCACTACGCAGCACTTTTACTTTGTTACCAGTCTGTCTTTCAATCAACTTTTTAATTTCCAGGAAATGTAGAAAAAGCATCGCTTTTGTTCTTCAAAAAACGCACAAATCGATATGAACTGTATAATCATCCTTAAAGATCATAAAATAATTTGCCCTACCAAGGGACGTAATTGGCATTTTTCTACAAATATCTGTGTGAATCACCTCCCCAGGTTTAGCAGCTCTTGAATGAAGGTTGGACTTGAATGATTTTCGGTGGATTTTTCCATACTGGCAGGACTCACAGAACACATTGGTGTCACCTTTGAGGTTCAAACCTAGCAACATACCTTTGTTGCAAGATTAGCTTGCTCCGGAATGTCCTGGACCTTGAATAACATCTTGTAACACTGATTTTGCGTTTTATACCTGTGACAACTAGACCATTATTTAGAACTTCAATTTTTCTGTTGTCAAACAGCACCTTATAATTTTTATTTGTAACTGCTCCCACTGAGAATAGCTTCTTCTTCAATTTTGGAACATACAGTGTTGTCCGACACTGCCATTTACCGTGTACCAGAGCCATAACTCGAACCGTACCAATTCCTTCAGCTTCAACTGATGAATTGTCTCCAATCTGTACACTTATGGTTTTTTTAATCGGTTCCAGAGATGTAAACCATTTATGAAGGGTCTTCTCTGTTCACTCTTTATCACTTAGTTTGACTACATAGGTTACTAATTCATGAAGTCCTTCAGCTTTGAAGATTATTTCCATTTGGTACTTCCATAATGCAAAGTTCTGCCCATCAAACTTTTGTATACCATAGCCCTTCAACTTATCCATCAGCTTACAAATGAACCTTGATGTGATAAGTATTTAATAAAGCTCTAGGCCCATAACCTGACGACTTTAGCTTTTAAACAGAGTCACAGTTTTGAAATACAATCTATATTTAGTTTAAACTGACAACATATAAATAATTGATGTATGTATGTCAGATTAATCTAAATATAGATTGTATTACAAAACTCTGACTCTGTTTAAAAGCTAAACTCATCAGACGAGGCTCGCTTTAATATCTTTTTATATTTTCATAATTGTAAATGCAGGTTCCTAAAAAACTTCTTTACATTGGTGACAAAGGAAGATTATGTTGTTTTCTGATTTACGTCTTTACACGAATCGCAGAAACCGTTATACTTATAGAATTATACACGATGCTTCAGGAATGATAATGACCCTGACGAAATTAAAAATACAACCCAAAATACATTTGCAGAGGTAATATTGATAATTGTTCATCGTCTAAAATATATAAAACGTAGAGAGCTGTATAGATTCGTAAATTTTGACATAATCTTCAATCATTTGCTTTCAGTAAATCGGTATTGTAAAACAAATTTTATTTTCGAAAAATGTTTATTCCATAACATTAACGTAATAAATACTCAAATTGTCGCCCTCCGCTGTTTTCACAAGCTTGAATTCGTGCCCAAAACGATCTTTTAACATGCATTAACATTTCTGGAGTGATGGATCTACATGCATCACGTATTTTATTTTCTAAATGTTCTACACTTTCAATTGGTGTTTGGTATACTTGCTGTTTTACCATTCCCCACAGAAAAAAATCCAACGAGTAAGGTCCGGGCTTCTCGGTGGCCAAGGATTAATTGAACCTCTTCCTATCCATCGGTTAGGCAAAACCAAATCAAGATGATTTCGCACTATTCTATGATATTGCGCAGGTGCTCCATCTTGTTGGAACCATAGACCTTGTCCTACTTGTAAATTTATATTTTGGAGAATTACCGGTAAAATTTTTCTTAAAAAATTTAGATAAGTATTGCCGTTTAAACTATCGCGAAAAAAATAAGGCCCAACAATTTGATTCATCAATATTCCGCACCAGACATTCGTCGAGTAGATAGTTTGAAAACGTCCTTCTCGAATCCAACGTGGATTTTCTTGCGCATAAAAATGCATGTTATGTTTGTTAACTCCACCATTATTAGAAAATCTTACTTCACCTGAGAAGCAAATGTCATAAAATCTCACATTTAAATTTTGGTATTCCGAAAAAAATTGAAAGGGGCAATTCTTTTAGGATAATCTGTCTCCTTTAATGCTTGAACCAGTTGCAAGTGATACGGATGAAATTGATTGCCTTTAATTATTCGATGTACTGAAGACAGACTAATACCGGTTGCTCTTGAGACTACCCTTTGACTAATATGAGAATTTTCGTCAATCATTTCCAATACTCTAATTTCATTGGCAGGGCCTGTTGCTGTTCTTTCTCTTGACTTTTTCAATGGTGGCCAGTTTGTCTTTAAAGTTAATTCAAGTCTCTTGAAAATTGTGTCGGCAGGAACTCTTCTATTTGGAAAACGTCTGTGTAAACGGGCAGCAGCGGAAGCACTTTTCTTGCATTCACCATAAATCCAAATCAAATCTGTTTTTTCATCATTTGAATACATTTCGACTTTTAATAAATACAGTGACAGGAACCATAGCGCATAGCAGTCATGGATTCCCAATTTTCGGTTGCATTTTTAATTTCGTCGGGGTTATTATCATTCGTGAAACATCCTGTATTTAATGTAGCTTTTATTGAACAATCAGCATTTTGCTGAAAAGGATGCCAGCTTATATTTTGTTCAGAAACAACAACGCCTCCCTTATTTGTGAATGTCCTAGCATAGCTAAAGCCGTGACGCTTTCGAGAAAAACGGACCGTTCAACTTCGACGAAATCAGCGTCATACGGGCGCATTCTACTTTAAAAAATTGAATTAGCGGCGCTACGAAAGGCTCGGCGGTTCAGATATTCAAAAAGCGAAAAGATAAGCGCCCCATCCTGCTGACACGGGTACCCAAGATGATATAGTGCGTTTCGGCGGGTCGAATCTTTAATTTTAATTCCGCTGATAAATGAGCAGCATTTTCATTTCCTTCGGTGGCACGGGACCGGCCTGATTATAGTCAAATTTACATTTTTCATGTTACGCAAATATCAACCGATATATTTCCTCTGGAGGACATCCACTATAAATCAATTTTAATATTGGGTGCGAGTCGATGGGAACAAGATACCATGTTAAATATGATTCGAAAAGGGGCAATAATTTTACGTCGACGCAAGCCTGCTGCTGACGTGTACAAGGATACGACCGCATTTTTTATTTGTTTTTTGGAAGGTCCTTCACGAGCGCGTTTACAATCGGAAGTTTTACATAGAAAGACACTAGTGATCACGTACAATATACAGAATGTTTCACGAATGATAATGACCTTGACGAAATTAAAAATGCAACCCAAAATACATTTGCAGTGGTAACATTGATAATTGTTCATCGTATTAAAAAATATAAAACGTAGAGAGCTGTATAAAATTCTGACATAAACTTCAATCACTTGCTTTAAGTAAATTAGGTATCGTACAACAAATTTTATTTTTGAAATAAAATAACATTAATGTAATAAATGCCCAAAATATTTAATATTTTTTTATTATTATTATTATTACTATTATTATTATTATTATTATTATTATTACATAATAAAGACAAAAAGTTTGTTTTCTTGTTTAGTTTTTTATTTTTATAATTCAAGTAGAGAATAGTTCGTTATATTTGGCCGAGCCCTTTAGAGACTATTTTGCTTTGTAGTGACTTTACCATGGCAACCAAAGAAAACATGTTGTAACAAAAGGTTTAGATAATTAAACGAAGATTCTAAAATTTCTATTTTCCACCTAAATTTTATTGTTAAATACGCCCCCTAGCGGGAAATTTCGGAACTTCAACAAATATCTTTCCTCAAAGCGACAGCGTTTTCAAAATACAGCAACTACGTACCCTTAGTGCATCACCCTGTATATGGTAATAATCACGTATAACACTGACTATTTACGCATTCAATTGAAATTTTTAAGATCACTATGAAACGCTGCAGCTAAGAGAGTGAATGATACGGTTTTCCTGTAATTTTGACGTTTAACTCAAACCCCTTTAACTTAACATTTGCTTTGAGATTGCGATTGCGAGCACCTTTCCAGCGCTACTTCTTTTTAAACGGCGTCGATGCCTATACAGGAAACCCGAGCTCCGTAGCAGGAAGCACTAGCATATCTTTTACAGGAACTTCTTTAAAGTTTTGCAGCGCAAACAAATAAAACAACGGGGTAGCTTTTATGGATTTTACCCTCCTCGCTTTTATGATGATGCGCCATGGACGGCACAGGTGACGAAGAGACTACGCTAATAAAAATATTAAATAATAACGTGGAAAGCGCAACGACCGTAAAAGAGATTATTGTTTTAATCCTGCGGAACATGGGCAGGTAAATGGATCCTCAGAATCACGGCTTGAAACGTTTTTGCTTGTTCAGTTCCTACATTTGCTTCAGGTAGTTAAATTAGTATCTGTTTCAGGAAGAAAAATGATAATTACGAAATATTGATTGCTGGGGAATATTAGAACGGAAACGAAATCCATTAATCAGTGCATACAAGAGCATGTAAAATAAAGGGTTGCTTAAATTGAAGATCAATTAAGTAGACAGTAAATGCTCTACGTTAATGGCTTTCAACATGGAATGGCCATTAAAAGAAAACGCATTTACGACTTACTTAGAAGTAACACAAACATTGGTAAAAGAATATGTTATCACAAGTTCACAAGTATGTACGTAGCCCGTTCAAATTTGGCCTGAAATTCCCCTAAGCGCAATTTCTTCCTAATATGCTTGCAAAAGAATATATAGAAGGCGCGCATAACGTCTAAGCCACTTTATTTGCTTTTATTAATAGATCAGTCAAACTTTACATAAAAATGTATTAACTTATAAAATGATACTAACTCAGGAGCTCATGGAAGGCAATAATTGTGACAGAAGAACGTATTTTTGTAAAAAAAATGATGATAATGTAAGGTAACTATGTGATCCAACTAAAATATGTGTAGAATATAGGTTCCCCGAGTGAATAATTCCATTAATTGCTACTAGATAGCTAGGTATTCTATCTATTATAATTTCCGCATAGAAAATGTTTTGCGCCTTTATACCTCATTATCATGCTAATTGCCAAAGTTACCACTATTTGTCTAGAGAAGATGCTCAATAGATGAGAGAAGAACATTGATAGCAATTTTAGTGGTCATGGATTATTTAACACTGCTTTAAAATGTGACAACTTTAACAAACTTTTATCGTGATCCATCTAAAGTCAAGTTTTATTGCTACAAAATGTCTTACTTTTCTAAAAAAAATACGTCAACAATTGCCAACTACCACGAATATAAGTATGTTGATTTATTATTAAAAATACACTAGGAAGCTTAACTATAGTTTTTCTTGGTCAAATGCACGTAATAATAATAGGAACTGGACTATTTAATGTAATTTAATGCCATCTGTTAGCATTACACTGACATGATCATCATGATCATCATCACGTCAGTGTAATGCTGACAGATGACATTGCCATCTAAATTCTTACTTACATCACACCATTGCTTTGGTATATAGGCAAAACCAGTTCTATGCCATGCTGTCTGCACTAGACATGAACTGTACTGATGAGCTGCAATGACAGCGAAATAGATCTATCTGCAGTTGCTTGAGGTGCAGACAGCACAGCATAGACATGCATTTTAATGACTGAATAGTCTACTTCTTATTATTTTCGATTCTTTTAACCCTATTGTTAGTTACATTAATTTACATTTGGATTTGACGAAATGGGGTTATAGTTATGCTACCGGGTTTATATCGCCAAAAAAAATCTGGAGTAATAATTCCAAGACCTTTACTAAGAATCGCATGACACCGGCACTTCGAGTTCGATTTCTGCAAGCGTCTTTTACCTACTCCCAGAGCTCAAGAATTCGTGCTGACAGATATTACTCCCGGCTAAAACAAATGATGACGTCGCCGGTACAGTTCACTGCTTCCTCACAAATTCGCTGCAGCAACAGAATTCATTACGTACAATGTTAGTTTCCGGGGTCTTTCATTATTCCCTTACTGAATTTGCAAATCTTGTAAGATTAAAGGATACGTCTTACCCACCGTGCAACTCAAATAGCAAATGATTATGCAGTGGGTCCGCTGAAGTGCCGCTGGAATATGCATCGCGGGTGTACGATACTTGTGGGATAATGATGATTTCCTTTTGATTTATCGCGTAAACTTGGTTATTTCTCGTGTATTTCTACGCCTTCAAGCATAATAGCATTTTTTAAAGTAATGATTGGTATAGAAGTATACAAGCTCATGTATTTTAGATGACGCAATTAAACTAACACGATTTGTCCTAGTTTCTAGCATAGCGATACAAGGACTTAGCTATGAGGGGCTTTCCGTTCCAAATTTAAAGAGTAATAACAAATGTTTACACTACTGCTCAAGTTTAAAAACCCCATCGCAAAAAATGCTCACGCATAAAATAAACCACGATAATTTAACTTGATATTGATAAAAAATATTTGATTATATAAATAAATCTTCTGAACGCCCTATGACAACTCTGCAGACAACAAGAATGACCGACGCATAACGCTTGTCCTTGCTAGCAGGAGATGAAAAGTAGATCCATGTCTTGCTAAAGCGCGTGGCTCATAAAAGGTAATTGAGATAGAAGCGACGGACAATCTATCTTATTTTTATCAGTTTGACAATAAAGTTGAAACACGTGTGATCTCTTCTGTCACGCAATGGAAGCATATTCAACTTTACTTAGCACAAAAACATAAAATAAAGACCGATCCGGGCAAATTATTTATCAGTAACAAAAAAAGACAATCCAATATTTCAAAGTGCATCTACTACGGCGACCAGTGTCTTAATACTCCAGATAATATTCTAAATGCTTTTGCTGATTTCTTTAGCAAATCTTACGCAGAATCATCACATTTGTCAATAAATTCGCCGGTCACACATCCTGCTATTATCTTATTAGAATTCACTGAAAATGAAGTATTAGCTGCGTTAAGGCGAATTAAACCTAAGATGACAACAGAGCCAGACCAATTTCTATTATATGCAACTTTAGCAAAGTATTTGAGATACTCTTATTTATATCACAATTTATCTAAGTATATTAGTGTACACCAGCACGGCCTCATCAAGGCACGCTCTACTACCACCGATTTGGTAATTTAGATAAATCTGAGGTGCAAAAATTTTTAGGTCCAAAAAGAACAAAGGGGTTTTGATGTTTGATGATTTTCGGCAGATTCAATTTTTAGCTCAAAGTCGACATACAGATGTTTTTTGAGCTGGAGATTCCAAAAATTTTATCACAAATAGGCTAGGACGTCGGGCAGTCTGATTTACCTCACTTTTCGAGTGAACCGTTGTAGCTAGCGACCATCTGACACCATTCCGAAATTCAGCAGGTCCAGATTAGTAAATATTTTTGAATTTAGATAAATCGGAGGTGCAAAAAATTTTAGGTCCAAAAAGAACAAAGGGGTTTTAGCCTTTGATGTTTGATGACTTTCGGCAGATTCAATTTTTAGCTCAAAGTCGATATACAGATGTTTTTTGAGMTGGAGATTCCAAAAATTTTATCAGAAATAAGMTAGGAMGTCGGGCAGTCTGATTTACMACACTTTTCGAGTGAACCGTTGTAGCTAGCGACCATCTGACACCATTCTGAAATTCAGCAGGTCCAGATTAGTAAATATCCTTGAATTTAGATAAATCTGAGGTGCAAAAGTTTTTAGGTCCAAAAAGAACAAAGGGGTTTTAGCCTTTGATGTTTCATGATTTTCGACAATTCAATTCAATTTTTAGCTCAAAGTCGCCATACAGATGTTTTTTGAGCTGGAGATTCCAAGAATTTTATCAGAAATAAACTAGGACGTCAGGCAGTCTGATTTACCTCACTTTTCGAGTGAACCGTTGTAGCTAGCAACCATCTGACACCATTCCGAAATTCAGCAGGTCCAGATTAGTAAATATCCTTGAATTTAGATAAATCGGAGGTGCAAAAAATTTTAGGTCCAAAAAGAACAAAGGGGTTAGCCTATGATGTTTAATGATTTTCGGCAGATTCTATTTTTAGCTCAAAATCGACACACACACACATGTATTTTGAGCTGGAGATTCCAAATATTTTATCAGAAATAAGCTAGGACGTCAGGCAGTCTGATTTACCTCACTTTTCGAGGGAACCGTTGTAGCCAGCGACCATCTGACACCATTCCGAAATTCAGCAGGTCCAGATTAGTAAATATCCTTGAATTTAGATAAATCGGAGGTGCAAAAATTTTTAGGTTCAAAAAGAACATTTTTGTGAGCCGTATACCCAAACTTTTGTGATAACATCATGCTTGTCGTCCCATGTTTCATCTAGATAAGCTAAGGCTTTATTTTCCTTCCTCCAGCGGTGTACCCTCTCACTTTCCATTACTTTACATTACTAAGTCGTTTGTTTATGGTTTTATTCTGAGCGATATTTTCCTTGAAGTTACTTAATGTCGAAACACACTTTATTTAAATCCAAGTCCATGTATGTCGAATTCATGTTTAGTTCGTTCTAAAGTAGGCACTTCGTTTTTAATTATTGCTGAAGGAATCAATAGCATTTCTGGGTTCTCTAACATACCAGGGAAGATCTTCATTGGGTTGAAAATTTTTGATACTCTCGAATATGGTATTTTTGTTGTCTTACTGGATACTTTCAATCGCAAGTGGCTGCTCTATGCTGGAATTTTCCATTTTAAGAATAGTGTTAGTTTTTTAAATTACTTAAATCCAAAAATGTTCAAAATACCTGATATGCATTTAGTCATGTCCATTTACTCTGTCCTTCGCTCTGTTTAAAATATCAAGAGTAAGAATTGTGTTAATTAAATGATGAAATATTACATTTACTAATAGGTAAATTAGCATAAGTACAATAGCTATGAAATGTTAGGGGTAGTGGATTTCAATCACAGGACGTTTTTAAATATATTGAAAGCTTTATTACGTTTGATACATATGTTATAATATTTAGTTCACATTGAGTTAGAACGTAAATAACTTAGGTGCATGTTCTGCGCGTGTTCTTCCCGAGTAGGAAACAGGAAAAACCACTAACCCCTTCCAACTTTAGCATAAGAGAAGGACACGTGCAAAACGACCTGAAAATTTTATATTCAAGCTAGCTAAGTACTAATGAGTTTCATCACCTTATCAATCTTTCCTCCGTTTTATACAAACTTGTAAAAATAACCTATAATAACTTTTTTATTATCACAAGGAAACAGAAAACAACAAATAAATAAGGTAACAATACAAATAAACAACACCAAAGTGGTAATTCAACTGAAACTTTCGCTAAAGTTCCGTACACTGTAATACTATCATAGTTTTTGGCAAGGCATTCCGAACATCAACTTTGGACTAAGCGAAATGCAGGAAGCTTGAAATCGTGCCATCCGGAATGCCTTGCTAGTTATTACTTGAAAAAACACAGAGGTCCAAACCGGATATGAAAAATAATGTCCCTTTCGATTTACCTAATGTAGTGTAAATGTGAGAAAAAGGATCTGAAATTGCCGAAACTAGTCTTCTGGTAGGCAGGAGTGCGTGTTGTCAATGGACTGTTGGAAATCAGAACAGCTCGTGAGTGGATGGTTCATTTTCGCCCATAAAAGCTTGGTGATCAAGCAACAAAAAAAACACTTGGCGAGACAACGAATAACAGGCGCGTAAATAGTTTTTGGTGGGTCCGTCCAGGTCGGGTTTGTACTCTAAGCCAGTTTATTTCTTAGCCTCCTTTTCCAGTTCTTGTAGAAGTTGTTTCATCTCTTCAGATAGGTGATGTTGGTCTGCAACTCTAAAATTTGGGTTAAAATGGTGCATATTGTGTTGCTAAATACTCTTACTTCGGTTGGGCACCAGTTTGCTGAGTTCCTGTGCCTTGGGATGGACCTAGAAGTAAGCCAGCATAGTTAGAAGTGCAGTAGCGTCATCTCGTGTGGTAGCATGCTAAATGTGATACATCGATAAATTGTGCATTAAAACAGACGTCTTGGCTCACAATGAAGAAGTATATTCCAACGACACACATTTGGTAGTAGAGATACTGTGCGGACAGATATATGTATAACATACACAACATTCTAAATGAAGAAGTGCGCCAAAATTAGTAACACTTCAGGTCGCGTGATTTTCGACACAATTTCGTTTTATTTCCATCATTCAAAACCTTGTAGGTAACATCAAAGTAATACACAACACTGAAGTTGATTTTTACACATAGAGCCAAAAAGGTAATTAAACATGCCTCTTGTACGAACATTGACTACCAGATTGTTAAGCTAAAGGTTCCAGAAGGTTTTACAATTTCCAGCACTTTAATGGACCAAATAAACACAAGACTAACGAGTTGACAACAACGAAAAAAGTCTTAACAATCTGATACAAATGCACTGAAACAAAGTTTTTAGTAAACGACGAAGCTTAAACATGACAATATTTTATTCCAGAGCTAATGATAAATTGCAGTCCTCCAAAGTTACAAGGTAAGATTATTGCTCCAAATGGGAAGACAGCAAGGATCTATTGACTCACATCGCTACCAAGTACTGAAAAAGTACAAAAAGTACCCGAAGGAAGAATATTTCAGTTATGAAACAGGTGTAGATAATCACATCCCCTCGTTAGATTTATTAATTTAACCTTTATAAACATTCCCATTCTGCTTTCCACAGGTTTGCAGAATACATCTTCCTTAAACGCCTATAATAAGAACAGTTTTCGAAAATATATGTAAAATGTAAGGAATTTAAACATATTTCCATTCAAATTTTTTTACTTTGTCGGTAATTTGCTTGCGCCTCCACCAAAATTGAGCAAAAAATTTTCTACCTCCGATTTCGTGAAGCTTCGGTTTCTTTACTAATTTTGACTTTCTAAATCCAAATTTAGCTTCAGTTGGTAGCTGGGTGCAGCAACTCGGTCAATTTTTCAATTCTTTATAACTTTGAAAGACATTTTGATAAACGAATCTGAAAAATTGTCATGTAAAAGCACTTTGAAGGTAGATCCGAAAAAATAAATGAAAGGTACTAACTACCATAATACTCTGGCAATTTAAAGCGCCAGTCATGTTCTCTAGGATCCACTTCGATCTGATCATCTATACTGATGTCATATCGCAGAGGCCGTCTACGAGACGTCGTCGCTAAAGAAAAACGATATAAAGACAACTACGTCTAGAGCTATCGGATCAATGGGAAACTGCCATTTACAGCTCGTGGTTATGTTAAACCTTGTAGCAATACTTACTTCTGCTAGTGGTCGGTACTACATCGCCTGGAGCACAAGTTACTGTAGTTGTCACTGTCTGCCAACTTCCATCACCTAATGTTTGCATGAACAAAGGAAAAACTGGTTAATCCCAAAATCCATGATCGCTGTTTGTATACTGTTGGATTATTCCATGCACTTACCAGTAAAAAAGAAGAAAGCTTTTCATGCAATAAACTCAAAAACCGTTCAACTCAAAACTTACCATGCCAATAATGAACTGTGGTATAAACTAAACGGGGTGTCTTCAACTCTACCTTGGAATAAAATGGGAAGAAGTTTAACAGCAAATGGTTAGCAACGAACCTGTAGTGTCTCCGGCTATTGAGGTTAGTAAGCTTCGAACGTCAGTAGCGGGGTCTTGGGACATTCCAAATTGTTGAGTGTAAATGGTTTTGGTTCCTTGCGCATCCGTAACTGTTCGTTTAATAAGCCCTTGTGATTCTGGGGCGAGCTTTTGGAAGTACTCTTGGATCTGTGGGTCCGATATGGTATGACTCTTCTTCTCTGGATCTTGGATAATAACCTTCTTCTGGACTACACGCTTGACATGAACATTACCATCCTTGTCCACTTCCTCGGTCTCCTCAACATGCTCACCTTCGCCAAATCCTGCCAGAAACTTCTTCATTTGCTCATCGGCGTCTGGACCTTGGAACGTAATTTTCTTGATTTCAGGTGGAAGTTCAACTCTTCTGTGAATGGTATGAGAAAATACGCCATCACCCTCACAAGGCTCAATTACTTCAGTAACGTAAGGTTTAGATCCATCGTCAATGTACTCAGTGGTATACTGTCGTCCGCCACTTTTACCATCCTCATCAAACCATACTTTCCTCACAGCTGCCGCCAGGTCCACCGTTTCTATTCCATGCACGCCATGCTCTATGGTATCAGTTGATGATACCATAGTGTTTGATCCACCACTAGTGAAGCTTCCGGAAAACACAGAATCAGTTTCGTACTGGTAAGTTGCATGAGTGGCTGTGGAACTCGATGGATCCAAGCTATCAGTACTTCCTAACATATGCTCAGCGCGGAACTTCAGCCCAGCGGCCTCTTCCACTTCGTCTTTTGCTGAGCTGCTGAAGTCTTTACCACTCGAGCTGCTTTGGTCGTGTCCTCCAATGCGTGAGCCATCTTCGTCGATTGAATCACTGAGACCTGCATTTGTGCTGGTACCTACATGCAATTCAAGGGAATCGCTGGAAACCATGTAACTTCCGTCCTCCTTCACTTCAATACTGTCAGTCATTATATTATCTCTGGCAGATTTTTGCGCTTGGAACTCAATAGAATCTGTGCTAGCTGTCATCACATCGCCAGTAGTTTTCTGGTCGAGGCTGTCGGTGCTGTCCCGCCGACTAGGCTTCTGCAAATCCAAAGAATCAGTAGACGTAACCATAACATCATCATTTTCGACGAATTGGACCTTAGTCTTGGTAATAGGTGCGTCTAGATCCAGGTCTGGTACTTTAGAAACCTCCTCGAAGGAATCTCCTCTTCCAATAGACTCAGTCTTTTCGTTTTCCTTGAGTTCTATGAAGCGTTCGACGTTAGTTTGAGCTTGCCGAATAATTTCATCGATTTCAAACATGCGCTTCTCGTAGTCGTCTTCGTCTGAATCTGGAATTAATTTCTTGTCTGTCCCTGACATGGTTTCGCAACTTTCTGTTTCCGAAGCTATGCTTTCTTGGCCTTCATCAATTTGTGCTAACATTGCTTCTTCTTCTTTCACTTTGATTTCGATTTTGTGCGCGTCCATACAAGCTTTCTCTAACCCTTCATATTCCTTCAAAGAGCTAACGGAGACGTCATCGCCTTGGCCACTTCGGCTCGTGGTGTACCTTCTACCAAAGCTGCCATTGCTTAGCGAATCTTGAGATCCTTGATGGGCACGGCGGTTTTCTAACGACATAGCTCGTTCGAGATTTTCAAACTCTTGTAAGCTCGACATGGAGACATCGTCGTGTTCACCAGATCTAGTAAAATACTTTCTACCAGCGAGAACGTCGTATTCTGGAGTGCTCGAAAACGAATCCTTTACACTGCCTAAGCTGCCACCAGATTCTTTCTGTGAACCCATACTACCTATTCTGCTGGAGGTAGGGTCGAAATCGTTTATATCTTCTTCTTTGATGTCTTCTAAAGGTCCTCTTTCAAATTCCATCTCGTAGCCGTAACCTGCTGCAATCATGGCGGCTTGGTCGCCTTGAAACTGTTGCTCTATCCACTTCTTGTTGGCTTCCAGCTCACGGTCGTATTCATAGACATAATCCCTGCCTGTTTTTGTTGCGGCAGCATCATCTCCTTGTTGCTGAGCTTGGGGAGGACTATCTTCAAATTCGAAACCTAGTTCGTCGCTTGACGAGCCCTCAGGGTAATACTTAATATCAGTCATCTTTGTTGTTGTAGGTGCAGTCTTGATCAAGTAATCCTCCAACTCTTTATCAACCTTCTTGGTAACCCTCTTCTTGCTTTGAATCTTCACGCTCCTGCCCTCAGTGTCAGTCTCATGTGCTTCTCTCGCCACTTCTTCTATGACCACAAAATCGTCGATGAGATCTGGCTTCTCCAACATTTCGAATGAATCGCTGTTCTGTGACTCACTGCGTGACGTCTCCTTGTCGCTCTCGTATAGTGTTTTTTCAACAACAGTTCCCAGTTCACTCTTCGACTCAGTCAACTCGGCTTTCTCGTCTAATATTGTCCCCTCGGGTTCTTCTTGAATCGACACACCGGAATCTTCTAGATTATATTCCCGTCCTTGATCCGTATCTTCAGAACTCTTGCTGGACGGAGTCTGTGGTGTAGATTTATGGACTTCTTGATCTTCTTCTTCCACAGTCTGTTTCGCATGATCGGCTTCCTCTTGCTGCCTTTCGTACTCCAAATCCGGATAGTGGAAACCTTGGTCCACTAACGGAGCCATGTGTTGAGTTATTTTAATGTCTGGAATAAATCCAGGGCTCTGATCTTTCATCTGTTGAATACGCATTTCGTATTCTTTCTGCGCGCGCTCTCTCGTTTCTAATTCGTGCTTCTCTGCGTCTTCATCTTCTAAGATTGGGCATATATGCTTCGCTTTATGAGCTGGTGATACATGCGCTACCATGCTAAACACGGCTTCCGCTTCAGCCTCTTCAAAGCTAGACTTCTCACTCGAAGTAGAGCTAACTCTTCCCTGAGAATCTCTCTTTTCCAAAGAATTCCTCTGTATTAACACCTCCTTTTTTAAATCTATCGAAGATCTTTGCACTGCCGAAGTATMTTCTTGCTCTAATTCTCCCACGCTGGCCTGCGCTTCGGAACTCAATTCTGGAGTGTCGTCTTTGATTTCACTTTCATCCAACGGTTCTGGGGAAATTGGCCTTTCGATGGGATCGCTTATTCCTTCTGATGAACACTGTTTAGCTAAGTCAGCCAGTTCCGAATCGGGACGGTCATCCGAGAACACTACAGAAGCAGCGCGTTCTCTCTCCGAGTCTGATTTGCTTATCTGGGATTGTGGGCGGGATGTATCAGCTTCCCTTCCGTTTGTATCTATTTCGGTATCGGTATCTAAATATCGACCCTCACGTATATCCCTATGGAACCCTTGATCTGCCTCTGTCTCATAGCTCTCTTCTTTCTCAGTTTCGTCGATATCCTTCTTTTCATCGCTGCTCACCTCCTTATAACTCAAAGAACCAGTATATTTATCGCTTTCCGCTAAGTCAGAATGAAGCTTTTGTTCTATTTCGCTTCTTGTAAGTGATGGCATCGTGTACTTGGTCGAAATGCTAAAGCTTGTGCTCTCCTGGCGTCTGTGACCCCTTTTCTTCGGCAAATCGTCGCTTTCTACTGTATAATCCGGTTCACTGGGTCCATTATATTTAACACTGTCAAGCTGCTCTGAAGAAAGCTCTTCTTGGATTGGAGTATGTGTTTCCGACGTAACTTGAGTACTGACATTTTGAATTCCGTTTTCAGCAACCGTAGATGTTGTCATGGTGACTGAAGTCACGCCAGTTTCCGGTAAATAGCCAAAGGTAGATGTTGACATGTCGCTAGTTACTTGTCTAGTTGGTGTGTAAGGACCTACCAAGCTTTCCCGACTACCACGTGGTAGATTTTCCAATTCTTCTAAACTCAACTGCTCCGATGTTCCCGACACAGTCATGCTGCCCTCTTGGCGCTCAGAATCTGCCCTGCTCAGCTCAATAACTGTAGGTAATTGTGCGCTTGACGTACTGGAAAGGCTCACACTTAACACGCTGCCTTCGTCTAGACTAGTTCCAAACTTCTCTTCAGTAAATTCCGATTGTGGAGATTCTCCAAGCAGGACCTTCGGTTCTGGTTGGAAAGTCATTTCGTGGGACCTCTTCATCCTAGATTGGACATCCAGTGGAGGTTTACCGTTGKCCGAATCTTCTTCAGAAACGTCCACCGATTCCCCTTGATAGGGAATAGCTTCAGAGTCACTTAGCTCGGTGCTTTGTCGGGTTGAAATACGCGGTATCCTCTCCCAATCATCTTGATCGAGTATGTCACCATCCACTTCGAAAGTTGAAGGCACCAGAGTTTCTGATGCTTCAGAAACTTCTATGCTTGCTAGATTACCCGAGCTTTCGCTGTCCAAGCTCTTCATGCTTTCCTTAGAGCTCAGACTGCTAACAGCAGTATGATAGTCTGCGGATGTCATGTGTGATGGAGCTGATGTATCTTGTGAAGTTAAAGCGCTCTCGTATTCAGATGACCCTGCTGCTACTAAGCCCTCCACGTCTGAAGAACACGGTCGGCTTTTCCCGCTGTCCATTTCAAAGCTGTGATAATGACTTTCTCCAGAGCTCGAATATGCTTCGTAGTCAACTCCAGATTTTCTAGCTACTTTTAGATTACCACTGCTACTGCTTGTATCAGCTTCCTTAGAAGGTTTCGCTTTACGTAAGACCACGTCGTGTTGCTCAGAAGGCTTGTGCGTTGTGTCGGAGTCTCCTTTACGTCCAGAGGAGCAAGTGGAAAATTGCTCTTCTGGGGACTTTGTTGATTCTTCTAAACTAGACTTAGATTCACCGCTACTTGTGCGTATTACTCTTTCGTGTTCTACAATCACGAACTCGGAACCTTCGATAGGGGATTTATCGCCCTTTATGGTAAGTTGACCGCTGCTGATTAATTTTTCCAAGTCAGCCTCAACAACGTCCCCCAAAGTCTTGCTAGTTGTAGTAGTTAAAATTTCACGCGACTGATCAGTTGAGATCGTGCTGCTTGATACTTTAGTGTGTTTTTTCTCTATGGTCTTCTGAATCTCGACATCGTCTTCTAGTTTAACGTCTTCAACTTTGTGTATATCAAATTCGGCTTCTTTCAGATGCATTTGGGCTGCCTTTTGTTCTTTGGCTACGTGAGTTTCTTTGTCTGCTTCATGCACCACTGCTTCCGATGTATACGTCCCAGAAAGCTCAGCTAAATCTCTTTGCACATCTTTAGAATGTTCAGATTTGGTTATATCGGTGCCTCTGGTTATTTCTGTCACTTCTTTTAATCCTTCTGCTAAATGCTTACTTTTTTCCACCACCGATGCCTGTGATTCACGTTGTTCTACCTTTCCTTCGGTTAAGACATCGGTTTTATCAGCAACGAAGGTCTCTTTTTTCGTCTCAATTATGTCAGATTCTTCCACAATAGAATCCAATACTGATTCGTCTTCTTCCACAATAGCATCTCGTTTCTCTGACATTTTTCGTTCTCCCTTTACGCTTTCAGCGATTTTAGTTTGTACGTCGGTTTTGTAACCAACAAGTTTCCCTCCTTCTATAGTTTCATAATCTTTTTGTACCACAGATTCCTTAACTTTCTCGTCATCGATTTTATCAACTTTGGACACTTTCTCCTCGTATTCCTTCTCCAGAGTTTCGTACACCGACTTCATGTCCTCCATAGATTTCTCGTGTTCCAGTTGATCTATTTGCTGTTCCAAGATATTAGAGTATTCCATTTCTCCTCCACTGTATCTAAGATCTTCATCGGTTATTTCCATGCTAGATGCCTCAGTGTCGCGACGAGCCAATTTAGCTAGCTCTCTTTGTCTTCGAGCAAGTACTGATTCAACTAACTCCACTTCGCGCTGATCTAAGCCCTTCTGTTCGGCCAATTGGCGCAGATACTCAGACATTTGAGCTTTTGAAACTTCTGGAGATGGACTGGAATCCCTAGTATCAAAAAGACCGGGACGTTTTTGTAATTCAGATTCTATATCTTCCAGCAAAGCGTTTGCGATCCTTTTAGCTTCTTCCGGATCTACTTTCTGTTGATGGAGACTATCCAGGATGATTCTCTCCATCTCACTATGGCTATCGGACCTCAGCTTATCGGATGCAAGCGAATCCGAATGATCTTGATGAATTTCAGACCCAAGGTCAGATTCTTCTCTAACACTACCACTAAGTTCGTCTTCCTCACCCTTGGGCATAGCATGCGTTAGTTTCAGATCATCTACTTGTTCTTCAAACTTCTCTTGAGGTTGCGACTGAATAGAGACTTCCCATACGGTGTCTTGTACGTGTTCTTCAGGTTGGTATATCGTAGGTTGTTGTTCTGGAATTGGTGATGGTACCGACGCTTTTTGGTGCGCTTCGTCGTATTCGTCGCTTTCTTCGCTGATGCGTCGTTGCTTTCCTGACAGGGTTATTTTTATTTCAGGAATATGCTCGTCTGTTGCAGCAGACTTCATTTCTGCATCGGTCATGTCTTGATCTAGATCAGTTACTTTTTCTGAGTCCTCCGTTTCACTCTTGTCCACATGTACTTCCAAGGAATCGCCAGGTTTGGATACACTATCGTCTTTGTAAGCATGCGATAATACATCGTCCGTCATTTCTAAGCTCTTCTCGGACTCTGAGGATGATCTTTTCTCACTTTCAGTAAATTTGTGCGTTGAAATGTGCGTAGAATCCATCTCTTTTATTTCTTCCCTGGTTATCACATCCGTTTTGCTGTCTTTGTGCGTTATGACGTCTAGTTCGGGTTTGTGCGTTTTCGATCCATCTTCGTACAAGCTTTTTATTTCGTCGAAGCTTCTTCTTTCATGAACTATCTCTTGGAAATCTTTTATATCACGTGGTGGCGACTCTTCTTGCCCAGCTTTAGGTGCCTTTTCCATTACAAAACCTTTAAGTTCCGATGGCGGCTGTCCAATCTTCTGTCCCGCAATGACAGTACCTAGCTCCTTTTCGAAAGTCTTGGCTAAATCCTTGACAGATTTTGGCTTAACGGCATCTTCATCGGAATCTTGTGATAGTTGCAGCTTCTGACTCTTAATTGACTCATCGAAAGATTTCGCCAGGTCACGTACAGAGGCTTGATGTTTGCTTTCGTCTTCGATTGTTCCTGGAGCACTTCTCATTCCTGGGGCTTGCTCTTCTTCGTCTTCTGCTTTTAAAGTAGACAAGGTTTTTCTTTCAGGAGAAGGTTCATCTTCCACTTCGGATGTTAACTGTTCCACAATCATTTCCTTTTTGATTTGCTGCTCGTAGTATTGCTTCCTTAGTTTGACGCTTCTTGCAGAGACTTCGTATAAATCTTCTGTTGGCAGGGAAGCAGATCTCTCGTATATAGTTTTGCGAACGGGAGCAACTGGTATAGCTATGCTCATCTGGCGCTCTCTTATTTGTGGTACTCTGTCTTCAATTTCAGAATCAGAAATATAATGTTCAACATCACCGCTATCGGAGATGTAACCAGTATTTTCATAGCCCTGAGACTGACTAAATTGTCCGTCGAAATCTGAATCTAAACTATCGATTTTTTGTAAATCTGATTTTGATTCTGACTTAAGTTGTTCTGTTCGTGTGGCTACTTGAGCGGGAGGCTGGAATGAGGCTTGATATTCAGTGAGTGGCTTTTTCGAGATGTCATCTATACTCTTATCGCTTTCGCTAATTTTCGTTAATTCTGTTTGACTAGTTTCACTAAAGGACGATTCTGAAGCTAGTTTTTTAGAGTCGTCCTTTTCAGTTTCGCTCGAGCTTTGAGAGTTTTGCAGTACAGATCTAGGCTTGGGTACGGGAGGGATAGTTACTTCATGAACGGAAGTGCGTTTCCTAGCTAAAATGTGCTTCTCGGTGATGGCAGGTTCTTCGAACAGACTCATCCTTTTCTTCTTGCTTATTGTGATTTCCGTTTCAGAGCTCATGGTCTCCCAGAATTTCTTCCTATCCGAATACGAATCGAGCACCGTTTCCGATGGGCTAACTCCGACCTGAACAGTCTCTATGTCTAAGTGTTCGCTAACAGGTGAAAAATGCGAAATGCTTTCTACGTTAACTTCGTCTAAAGGCGATGTTAGTGGCGGTTGWGTGTCGGGTGTTTTCGTAGCTCTAGGTTTGGGTTTTGGCATGGAGTCGGGTTCAGTTAGTTCGGCTGGGCTTTGTTGTGTTAGTGGTTCGCTGCCGGTTTCTAGAAAGACGTGGTTAGACGTTAGGGGAGTCTAGCGGATACGGATCAATGATAATTCAATCAAGCAACCACTGACATACTTAGGCAGGAAGGTTTTACTTCACCATCGAACGAGTACTTACCGGATCCAGAATGAACTGAAAATACTCAATAAATGAAACAGTAAAAGTAAAAGAACTCAAGAAAAGAAACGTTAGCCAAAGTTTGCTAGTGCCGTTTGGCCCTAAACGAGTGTAAATGTATAGTGTGTTCATGCAGAAAACAGAAATCTTCAAACATATCGGGCCCGTCGTGTACCTACAATAACTGGAACGCATTTTGTTAACTATTTACCTAAAGGAGTTTGCTCGACTGTACAAGGTTGCCTTCTTATGTGACTCTTTACTTCTTGTTCATTATCAGTTACGTAAATCGAAGGAATGACATTATCTTGCCTACTACTGTTGTCGAAACTTTCTAGGTGTAATCCAGACGAATCCATAGATTCTTCCTCGTCAAAAATCGACATACTAGTGTCCATAGTATCTGGAAGGCTGGCACAGCAACTGTGCCTCTCGATGTTGTCAGTTGAACCAATCGGACTAGATTTTTGCAGCCAGTTCACTACAGCGTTCGTGATAGCACCTTTGGATAAAGATTCGGTGCTTCCTAAGGAACGCGCAATATAGTCCTCGCTTTCGAGCAGGGAACTCATCAAGGAATCGGTACTTTCAGTCTCTAAACTTTTGCTCAAAAACCTTTCTGGTTTAAGGTGCATTATGGTTCCTAAAATGGAACCACGCATAGGTATGGCCTTGCTCCTCTGAAGATCGGGCAAGCTTCCACGATCCTCCTCTTTTTCCTTTCTCTTTCTGTGGAAGCCCATTTCGGACTTGGCACGCTTGCTCTTCTTCTTTTTAGGCTTCGGCGATGGGCAGGGGCTTCGCATAATCGGAATAACGTCTACTTCGATCCCAGCTTTATTAATCAAAGTATCTTTATTTAAGTTAACTGGCCCCATATATACAATTTCACCTACGGAATTAAACCTACATGAAAAAGTTGAGTCGCTAAGCTAGGTCCCGATATGTTTGCAAAGGAAAGTTAAGAGAAATGTACATGCGCTAAGTTATTTAGGTGATCTTATTTGATCCTACATATGCGTGATGATTAACTGTGAGTAAAGGAAGACATGTTAAGCTGACAACATCTAGTCTCTACCTTTGGGGAGTTCTTGTACATCAGCCTGACTATCAGGTGTCTTAGAGTTCCACTCGTCGCTCGGAGACAACGTTTGGTCTTCCCACAACGCGGAATACTCTTTCTGGAAGTCTGAAACTTCCTCGGTACTCAGTTGAGACACGAGTCTTTTGAAATCACTGTCCTGCTGCTGCTCCAGCTCGGGAGTGGAAAGTTTTTGTTTGGCTTCGGCAATTTCCTTGTCCAATGCTTCGGATGCCATTCGCTCGAACTTGCGCTCTACCCTGCGCAATTTTCGTTCCATTTTGTCATCGTCTAGTACCACGCTTTCTGTTTGATTCAGTGCTTCTTGGGCTTCCTCTAAACCACCCAACGCCGTGTCTAAGTCACGTAATTTTTGTTCCAAAGCTTCAACGTCCGACTTTGAACTTTCTTCTGGTTTTTCATCTGCTTCCTCGGCAGGAACGTCTAAAGTATGTAAGAGAGTATCGATACTTTGTTCTCCCAGAGTTTCTAAAACATTTGACTTGATACTTTCTCTGCGCTTATCGCTAACGTCAAAAGATTCGTCGTCTTCAGATGCAATATGGAAAAGAGGCTTTCTTTTATCAAATTTACTTTGCTCAACGGGTTCTATTACTACATAATCTTCGTCTTCGCTAGACAAATCTAAAGGCATGTTAGTTACGTCTTTTAATTCTGGACGTTCTCCTTTCGGCCACCTCTGAGATACTGATCTCCTTTGCGAAGTGGGTGACGTCACATAGGGTGAGGAATCCGATATCGTAACCTTCACTGGTTTCTTTGGTACGTATGCGTCATCGGAAGACGGTAAATTTGAAAGATCTATATTCGCTTCCGAAATTCTTGATCCTGTTTGGGAACCGGACATAAACTTATCTGCTGCATCGGAATGATCTGAAACGGCTCGTGTCATTTTGCTAAACTTGTCTGTGGTCGGAAGCATTTCTGAAATGGTCTCGGTTGCCAAAAATGTAGATACCTCGTCTTTCACTTTTTTGCTCAAGGGTTCAGCTTGAGACGATTCTCTGAACACTTCGTCTAAAGGATCTGTTGAAACTTGGGACTGCTTTGATAAATCTTGAATTCCAGATTGTATTTCGTTAATTTTCTGAGATATTTCAGATACCAGAACGTCAGGTGTCACCCTTTTGGCTTCTTCACCCAGGAAACTTTGTTTCTTTATATCTTCTTCCAAAACACCTCTTGCCACTGAAGTTGCTGTTTGTTCTGCATCAACTTTTGTATCGCTGACTACACCACCAACACTGTTTGCATTTTCTTCAACAACTTCTTTGCCCTTTCCGCCTAATTTGCTGAAGAAGCCGAAGAGACCTCCTCCTTCCTTCTCCTTTTCGTCTAATGTTTTCTTTACAGGAAGCTCAGCCTCTTTAGGGGTCTCCGTGACGGCTTGACTGATTTTGTCGATTTCTTCTTGAAGTATGTTACTAATATCTTTATGATCCTTATCTGGTCTTTTCTTCGTGCTATCCACTGCTTGTTCACCCAACCCTTCAAGAAGAGCAGTGAAATCTTGCGCTTTACTTTGTGCTTGTTTTTCAAAGTCGATTACACTAGTAGTAACCTTTGCGCCAACTTCCTTTGTGCCATCAACAACTTGGGCGCCTTCTTGCTGTGCTGATTCTATTGCGCTTTGCGTAGTTTTCTTTGTGCTTGCTACACTTTGTTCAATTTGCTCTGTAACATCTTTTCCCAAATCACTCAATGTGCCTGTTAAACTACTTTTTACATCTTCTCCTTTAACCCTTGCACTTTGAACCAGAGTTTTCGCGTCAGATTTTCCTGTTTTTAGTGTTTCGTCAACACTTTGCTTGAAATCAACTTTCGTGGCTTCGGCTTTCTGTCTTAATGGATCGGAAATCTCGAATGCTGCAGCACTAACTTGCTGGCTAGTTTTCTCAGCAACATCTTTAGCAGCTTGAATTTCATCATTAATGAATTTTTCTGTGCTTGCAGCTGTTTTTGTTGCCGAATCTTCAAACTTTTGAGGAATTTTCTCCCCCGTGTCTTTAAACTCGGCGATCTTTTGCACGGTTGATTGCAAAAGCTTATCTACATCATCCGCCACCTTGTGAGCTTTATCCGTTACCGAATCAGTTAGACCAGCACCATAATCTGCCGCGCCTTGTGCAGTTTCTGATATTGTCTCACCTATGATTTGCGCTTTTCGTTGGACGCCTTCAGATGCAGCGGCAATGCTCTGTTTCGCTTCTTTAGCATGTTCTGACACTTCATCTCCAGTTTCACTCAACTTCATTGGAATATCTTTGATGTACTGCTTTCCAGACTCTTTGACTTCTTCCAATTCACCAACTGTGCTAGAAATAGCTTGCTCAACGTTATTTTTTGCAGCAGACGTAGCATCTTTGATCTCACTTACGGTACGTTCCGCCAAGTACCCAAGTTTCTCTATCCCTTGTTTTGAAGTCTCTTCTACATCGGATTTAATTTCTGACACTTGGGCTGCAACTCCATCTTTCGCTGCCTTGCCTTTTCCTCCAATTTTATCGAAGAATCCAAAGAGGCCTTTCTTCTTCTGCTTTACAGCTTCTTGAGCTCCAGCAAGAGATTCATCGACCGAGTCCTTTCCGTCCTGCGCGCTTTCTTTCGCCATATCTACAGATTTTTCAAAGGCTCTCCCAACTTCAGTAGCTGCAGCTTCTGCTTGTAGGTTTATGTGGGTTGTATCGTCCTTGACTTTTTCTACGGCAGTTTCAAGTTTTGTCGTGCCATCTTTGGCAACGTCGAGAACAGTTACAGCTGCAGCTTGCACACCTTCTTCAGCTTTTACTGCAGTAGCAGTTGTGCTGTCCACAGCAGTTTTTGCTACTTCATCCATAGTGCTCGCTATGTTTCCAAGTTCCTCCTGCGTGTACTGCTTAGTGGATTCTTTTGTCTCCTTCAATTCAGTAACTACGCCACTGACGACTTCATCAGTTTTATCTTTAATGTCAAATGCAACAGCTTTTACTTTCTCTCCTACAGCTTTGGCACCTAATTCAGCATTATCTTTAGCTTTTTCAGTGTCCCGCAAGATAGACTCTTCGACTTTACCCACAGATGTCGAAAATTCATCTAATTTCTTCTCTGTGCCTTTTGCTAGTGAATCTTTAAAGTCCTCAGCTTTATCCACTGTCTTACTTAGAACGTCTTTCACATCTTCAGCGTTTCCATGAACAGATTCTCCAATAGCCTTGCTACGTTCAGTGAAATCATCTTTAGATTTAGCTAATGATTCAGCTGCTTCATCAACATGTTTCTGGATATCGGAGGTAACAGCACCAGCCTCTATGACTAAGGCTTCCTTAGCGGATTTTCCTTTCCCTCCCAATTTATCAAAGAATCCGAAGACGCCTTTCTTCTTCTGCTTTACTTTATCTCGAGTTTCCGCGAGACTCTCGTCAACTGACTCCTTTGCTTGTTGCGCTTTTGCTTTCGCCCTGTCAACAGATTCTTCGACTGCTTTTCCGGCTTTAGCGGCTGCAGCTTCGGTCTGTATCTGTACACGGCTAGCATCGTCTTTGATTTCTTGTGCAACGCTTTCGAGTTTTTCTTTGCCGTCTTCTGCAAGTTTTACAGCAGATGCAGCCGCATCTCGTATACCATCCTTTGCTTTATCTACACTGGCAGCTGTGCTATATGCAACGGTTTTTGCTTTTTCATCTACTGCCTTCGTTGCCTTCGCGAATTCATCTTTTGCGTGTTGCTCAGTAGATTCTTTTGCCTTCTTCAAATCAGAAGCTACATCGCTGACTTTTTCGGCTGTTGTATCCTTAAGGTCAAATGCAACAGATTTCACCTTTTCTTCCGCAGCCTGCGCACCTATTTCCACATCATCCTTAAGTTTATCGCCAAATGTTGCAAGTTCGTCTAATTTCTTCTCTGCGCCTTTTACTGCCGAATCTTTAAAGTCTTCAGCTTTATCACTTGCCTTTCTTAGATCGTCCTTCACTTCTACTGCTTCAACTTGAATAGATTCGGCGGCAGCCTTACTTACTTCAGTTAAATCTTCCTGAACCTTTGTCACTGATTCTGTCGTTTTATCAACCTGTTTCTGAATGTCAGTGCTAACTGCAACAGCTTCCGTGACTATTGCATCTTTAGCTGATTTGCCTTTTCCACCCAATTTGTCAAAAAATCCAAGAACACCTTTTTTCTTCTGCTTTGCGGCATCTCGAACTTCCGCAAGACTTTCATCTACTGTCTCCTTTACTTCTGAGGCCTTTTCTTTAGCTTTATCAACGGATTCTTCGGTCGCTTTCCTAGATTTAGTGTCTGTAGCTTCTGCTTGTATCTGCACAAGACGTGCATCGTCTTTAATTTCTTTTGCGATGCTTTCCAGCTTCTCTTTACCGTCTCCTGCAAGTTCGGCAGCAGATGAAGCTGCATATTGTATACCATCTTTCGCTTTATCTGCAATGGCAGCTGTGCTATCTGCAGTTGTTTTTGCTACTTCATCAACTGCCTTCCCAAATTCGTCTACCACGTGTTGCTCAGTAGATTCTTTTGCTTTCTTCAATTCAGAAGCTACACCACTGACTTTTTCGGCGGTTGTGTCTTTCACGTCAAATGCAACGGTTTTTACCTTTTCTCCCACGGCTTGCGAAGCAGTTTTCACATCATCCTTAAGCTTATCGCTGGATGTAGCAAGTTCATCTAATTTTTTCTCTGCGCTTTTTGCTGCCGAATCTTTCAAGTCTGCAGCTTTCTCACAAGCTTTGCTGAGATCGTCTTTCACGCCTTCAACCTTCTCGTGAATAGATTCCCCTATAGCCTTGCTATGTTCAGCTAGATCATCTTTAGTTTTTGTCAGTGATTTTGCTGTTTCATCAACCTGTTTCTGAACATCTGTACTAATCGCAACCGCTTCTGTGCCTATTGCGTCTTTAGCTGATTTTCCTTTTCCACCCAATTTGTCAAAGAATCCAAAGACACCTTTCTTCTTCTGCTTTGCGTCTTCTCGAATTCCCGCGAGACTTTCATCTACTGTCTCCTTTGCTTCTTGCCCTTTCTCTTTCGCCTTATCAACAGATTCTTCTATTGCTTCCCCAGCTTTAGCGGCTGCAGCTTCTGCTTGTATCTGCACACGACTTGCATCGTCTTTAATTTCGCGTACAAAGTTTTCAAGCTTTTCTTTGCCGTCTTCTGCAAGTTCAGTAGCAGTTCCAGCTGTATCTCGTATACCATCCTTCGCTTTATCTGCAGTGGCAGCTGTGCTATCTGCAGCGGTTTTTACCGCTTCATCCACTGCCTTCCGTACCTTTCCAAATTGATCTTCCACTTGTTGCTGAGTAGATTCCTTTGCTTTCTTCAAATCAGAAGCTACACCACTGGCTTCTTCGGTTGTTGTGTCTTTGATGTCAAAGGCAACGGTTTTTACCTTTTCTCCCAAGGCTTGCGAAGCAGTTTTCACATCATCCTTAAGCTTATCGCTGGATGTAGCAAGTTCGTCTAATTTTTTCTCTGCGCTTTTTGCTGCCGAATCTTTCAAGTCTGCAGCTTTCTCACAAGCTTTGCTGAGATCGTCTTTCACGCCTTCAACCTTCTCGTGAATAGATTCCCCTATAGCCTTGCTATGTTCAGCTAGATCATCTTTAGTTTTTGTCAGTGATTTTGCTGTTTCATCAACCTGTTTCTGAACATCGGTACTAATCGCAACCGCTTCTGTGCCTATTGCGTCTTTAGCTGATTTTCCTTTTCCACCCAATTTGTCAAAGAATCCAAAGACACCTTTCTTCTTCTGCTTTGCGTCTTCTCGAATTCCCGCGAGACTTTCATCTACTGTCTCCTTTGCTTCTTGCCCTTTCTCTTTCGCCTTATCAACAGATTCTTCTATTGCTTCCCCAGCTTTAGCGGCTGCAGCTTCTGCTTGTATCTGCACACGACTTGCATCGTCTTTGATTTCTCGTACAAAGCTTTCAAGCTTTTCTTTGCCGTCTTCTGCAAGTTCAGTAGCAGTTCCAGCTGCATTTCGTATACCATCCTTCGCTTTATCTGCAGTAGCAGCTGTACTATCTGCAGCGGTTTTTACCGCTTCATCCACTGCCTTCCGTACCTTTCCAAATTGATCTTCCACTTGTTGCTGAGCAGATTCTTTTGCTTTCTTCAAATCAGAAGCTACACCACTGGCTTCTTCGGTTGTTGTGTCTTTGATGTCAAAGGCAATGGTTTTTACCTTTTCTCCCAAGGCTTGCGAAGCAGTTTTCACGTCATCCTTAAGTTTATCGCCGGATGTTGCAAGTTCGTCTATTTTCCTCTCTGCGACTTTTGCTGCCGAATCTTTTAAGTATTCAGCTTTCTCACATGCTTTGCTGAGATCGTCTCTCACACCTTCTACCTTCTCGTGAATAGATTCTCCTATAGACTTGCTACGTTCGACTAAGTCATCTTTAGCTTCCGTCAGTGATTCTGTTTTTTCATCAACCTGTTTCTGAACATCCGTACTAATCGAAGCCGCTTCTGCGACTATTGCTTCTTTAGCTGATTTTCCTTTTCCACCCAACTTGTCAAAGAATCCAAAGACACCTTTCTTCTTCTGCTTTGCGTCATCTCGAACTCCAGCAAGACTTTCATCTACTGTCTCCTTTGCTTCGTGTGCTTTCTCTTTCACCATATCAACAGATTCTTCAATTGCTTCCCCAGCTTTAGTGGCTGCTTGTATCTGCACACGATTTGCATCATCTTTAATTTCTTGTGCGATGCTTTCAAGCTTTTCTTTGCCGCCTTCGGCAAGTTTAGCAGCAGATGCAGCAGCACCTTGTATATCATCCTTCGCTTTATTTGCAGTTCCGATTGTGCTATCTGCAGCGGTTCTTGCCGCTTCATCCATTGCCTTTGCTGCCTTTTTAAATAGATCTTCAACGTGTTGTTCAGTAGATTCTTTTGCCTTCTTCAAATCAGAGGCTACACCACCGACTTTTTCGGCTGTCGTTTCTTTAATGTCAAATGCAACAGATTTTACCTTTTCTTCCATAACTTGCGCGCCTGTTTCAACGGCATCCTTAAGGTTACCACCGGATGTTGCAAGTTCGTCTAATTTCTTCTCAACGCCTTTTGCTGCCGAATCTTTTAAGTCTTCTGCTTTATCGAGTCCCTTGCTCAAATCGTCTTTCACGCCTTCAACCTTCTCAGTAAAAGATTCCCCGACAGCCTTGCCACGTTCAGCTAAATCATCTTTAGCTTTTGTCATTGATTCTGCCGTTTCATCAACCTGTTTCTGAATATCGGTGGTAACTGCACCAGCCTCTGCGACTACTGCTTCCTTAGCTGATTTTCCTTTCCCACCTAATTTGTCAAAGATCCCAAAAACGCCTTTCTTTTTTTGTTTAGCTACATCTTTAGCGCCTTTAACTGTGGATTCGACTGCCTTGGCACTTTCGACAAGCTGTGTTTGTGCTTTTTCAGCTTCGGTATCAATCTTAGCCGCTGTATCGCTAACTTTATATTCAACCTCTTTGGCAAAATCAGCAAATTTAGCCTCGGTCTGGTCTATTTGATCTTCAGCGCCTGATGTAAATTGGAAAGCCTCGTCTTTTACTGCAGCAATTTGGCCTTTGATCTCTTTTGCTTCTGTATCAATTGCTTTGGCTGCATCTGAAGTGAATTCCTGACATTCTTTTTCTACATTTTCTGCTTCCTTCTTTACTGCTTCTTGAGTGTCTTTAGCTTTACCCCCAAATTTGTCAAAGAAACCAAAGAACCCTGATTTCCTGTCTTTACTTTTCTTCTCTATCTGTTTTCCCAAATCCTCAGCATTTTCAACAGCACCAGTTAGAACTTCCGTTGAGCTTTCAGTTGCCTGAATTGCGGAAGCGCTTAAATCGTGAACACCCCGTTTAGCCTCTTCCGTTAGCTTTTTGCCAGTGTGTTGCAATTCCTCTTTTCTTTTGTCAGCTTCTTTTGCTGCACCAAGAATGTCTTCAATAACAGCATCTACAGCATCACCACTCTTAGCTGTAATATCCCTACCTATATCTTCGACTAGCTTACCACCTTTCTGACTTGCGTCTTGCGCTTCTCGTTTGACTATGCCTGCGTCAACTGTAACTTGCTCTTCTACCGTGTCAAAGAATTTGTCGGTTTTTTCTGCTACCTCATCTTCTTTTGCCTCCAAATTCTGTACAATATCAGCTTTCACATCCTGCACCTTTTCAGAGACTGTGTCCGAAACGGTTTCGAAAAAGTCTTCAGTGTCTTCTTCCAGTGCATCTCTGAGAGCCTGAGATCTTCTGTTGATGTCATCTTGTAAATCTTCAACTTCTTTCTTTATGTGCTCTTTCACTTCAGAAATGTCTACTTCAGCTTTTTGTACAGCATCCTTAGTTCGTTTTGCATCTTCTGTAACTTTTTCTAATACTGACTTACTTGTTTCTGTTAGTTTAGTTTGTTGCGTATCAATATCAGTTAACATCTCGTCGGTGGTGACTGTGATATCAGTCACAGCAGTTTTTGCGCCCTTCTCTATTTCTTCCTCTTTACTTCCAATCTTCTTTCCGATCTTTCCTAAGAAGCTCGTAGATCTTTGAGCGACCTTATCAACTTCTTCGTCGCTAGATTTAGCCCTAGAAACCTTTGCTGCACGTTTTTCTTCTTTGCTTGCCTCTTTTCCTGTCAGCTTTCCTCCTATTTTACCAAGAAATCCAACAGATTTCTTAGGCGACTTCTCTTTTTTACCACGAGCTACGTGTACCTCCGGAGCTATATCGACAGAAGTTTGAACACTAAATGTTTCACCAGTAGGTAAAGTAATTTCGGTATCAACGGAGTCAACCTTTTCCGTAACACTCACGACCTCTTGTATCTGTTGTGTTTCCTCCAAAGGTTTAGATAATTCGTCTATTGTTCGTTCTGCTTCTGCTTGTGCTGCATCCAATTTCTGCTGTGCTTCAGCTATTATGGCATCAACCTCAAGTTCAGCGCTTCGTTTTATTTCTTCGGCTTCTTCTTGCGTTATTTCCATACCTTCCTTGATTCCATTCACTTGCACCTCGAGGCTATCCTTTTGTGCTTCTACTTGATACGTTACATCACCCTCTATTTCTCTAATAGTTTGTTTGACATCGTCCGCTTTTCCGCTTAGCTTTTCGCCCACCTTAGAAAAGAATCCTACTGATTTTCTTGGCGGTTTGACTTCGGATTCAGTATCTAGTTCCTCGGAGTCGCTTGTGGGTTTGCGGCGTGGACTCGATTTAGGAGCAGATTTTTCCTCAGAAGCAGATCTTTTAGGTTTCTTGTGCTTCTTCCTAGCTGTCGTTGGACTTCCTTTAGTATCTTTCTTACTGAAAATACTGAAAAGTCCGGTTGATTTCGAAGCAAATTCTATGTCTTCTTCGGTATCTTCAACAGCTTGTTTAACATCTGGCGGCGCAGCAGTCACATCTTCCGCTTGGTCTACAACAATTCGAACGTCGTTATAATTTTCCACCTCGCCTTTTAAGAACTCTGAAGTGTCTATCATGTTTCTTATGGTATCCTGAGATAAGCCAACCGCTTTTGATACACTTTCTTGTTTCTTAATTTTCTTGGCGTATTCATCGCCTTCTTTTTTTGATTTTCTGGAAAATATTCCCAAAAATCCACTTTTCTTCTTCTCTTCACTTTCTTCATCCGAGAATGCTGCGCTATGTCGATCGCCTTTTGCTCTTCCTACTTCCACTTCTACTTTTGTTGGTGATAGTACTTCTTCAACGACATTTCCTGATTTAATAGGGCGAACGTCTTCAAATCTTTGAACTTCTTCTTGAAGGAAATTGGTTGTGTCCACCATGTCTTTAAGAACTTCTTCGGACAAAACAATAGGCTGTCTCTCTTCAGATTTCTCTAAAGTATCCTGCTTTTTAGGCTTCTTCCCAAACAAGTTGAATAATCCGCTTTTTCTTTTGCTTTCTTCCTCAAGCTCTGGTTCTACGCTTGCTTCTTTTTGTTCAGCCTTTTCTTTAACAACTTCCACATCTGGTTTTAGTACAATTTGTTCTGCAGTTTCTGAAGGAATTATTGGTCTTACATCATGGTATATTTCAACTTCCCGGTTTATAAAATCATTAGTATCGGCCATGTTTTTCACTGTTTCTGGAGAAAAAGTATGAGGTAATGTTTCTTGTTCCTCCTTCTTCTTCTTCTTCTTCTTACCGAAGAATCCAAATAATCCAACATCTTTCTTTTCTTCGCCCTCACTTTCGGATTCAGTTCCGCTTCTTTTGTCTTTTTTAGCCTTCTTGCCTTTCTTTGGTTTTGGTGTTGCCTGTATGTCAGTTACAATTTCCACTTGTTCTATAACCTCTTTCTTCTCTATTTCGGAAGGTATAATTGGTCGTACATCATGATACTTTTGAACTTCCTGGTGTATGAAGTCTTTAGTATCAGACATATCCTTAACTGTCTCCTCAGATAAAACTACTGGTTTTGCTAATTGCTCTTCTGTCCTTTTCTTGCCAAATAAACCAAACAGTCCAGAATCTTTCCTTTCTTCTCCTTCGCTTTCTGATTCGGTGGCACTACGTCTGTCCTTTTTAGGCTTCTTGGTTTTAGTTTTTGGAGTCGACTGTATTTCTGTGACAGTTTCTTTCTGTTCTGCTGCTTCTCGTGGTATGATTGGTCTTACGTCATGGTAATTTCCGACCTCCTGGTTTATGAAGTCCTTAGCGTCACGCATATTCTCAAAAGTTTCTTCTGATAGAGCGACTGGTTTTGCCAATGGCTCGTCCTTCTTTTTCTTTCCAAATAAACCAAAAAGTCCAGAATCTTTCTTTTCTTCTCCTTCGCTTTCTGATTCAGTGCCACTACGTCTGTCCTTTTTAGACTTCTTTGTTTTAGTTTTGGGAGTCGACTGAATTTCTGTGACGGTTTCTTTCTGTTCTGTTGCTTCTGGTGGTATGATTGGTCKTACGTCATGATACTTTTCAACCTCCTGGTATATGAAGCCTTTAGTATCAGACATGTTCTTAACTGTCTCCTCGGATAGAATGACTGGTTTTGGCAATGGCTCTTCTTTCTTTTTCTTGCCAAATAAGCCAAACAATCCAGAATCCTTTTTTTCTTCTCCGTCGCTTTCTGATTCTGTGCCACTACGTCTGTCCTTTTTAGACTTCTTTGTTTTAGTTTTTGGAGTCGACTGAATTTCTGAGACGGTTTCCTTCTGTTCGGCTGCTTCTGGTAGTAGGATTGGTCGTACGTCATGATACTTTTCAACCTCCTGGTATATGAAGTCTTTAGTATCAGACATGTTCTTAACTGTCTCCTCGGATAGAACGACTTGTTTTGCCAATGGCTCTTCTTTCTTTTTCTTGCCAAATAAGCCAAACAGTCCAGAGTCCTTCTTTTCTTCCCCTTCGCTTTCTGATTCAGTCCCACTACGTCGGTCCTTTTTATATTTCTTGGTTTTAGTTATTGGAGTCGMCTGTATTTCTGTGATTGTTTCTTTCTGTTCTACTGCTTCCGGTAAGATGATTGGTCGAACGTCTTGATATACTTCAACCTCCTGGTGTATAAAATCTTTAGTGTCAGCCATGTTTCGAACTGTCTCCTCGGATAGAACGACTGGTTTTGTCAATGGCTCTTCTTTCTTTTTCTTACCAAATAAGCCAAACAGTCCGGAATCTTTCTTTTCTTCTCCTTCACTCTCTGATTCAGTTCCACTACGTCTGTCCTTTTTAGACTTCTTGGTTTTAGGTTTTGGAGTCGACTGAATGTCTGTGACGGTTTCTTTCTGTTCTGCTACTTCTGGTGGTATGATTGGTCGAACGTCATGATATTTTTCAACCTCCTGGTATATAAAGTCCTTAGTATCAGACATGTTCTTAACTGTATCCTCGGATAGAACGACTGGTTTTGCCAATGGTTCTTCTTTCTTTTTCTTACCAAATAAACCAAACAATCCAGAATCTTTCTTTTCTTCTCCTTCGCTCTCTGACTCAGTGCCACTACGTCTGTCCTTTTTATACTTCTTGGTTTTCCTTTTTGGAGTCGACTGTATATCTGTGACGATTTCTTTCTCTTCAGCAGCTTCTTGCGGTATGAGCGGTATGAGTGGCCGTACATCATGATATTTCTCAACTTCCTGACTAATGAAAGTTTTAGTATCGGACATATTCCTAACTGTTTCTTCAGACAGAGCGACTGGTTTTGCAAGAGGCTGCTCTTTCTTTTTCTTGCCAAATAATCCAAACAATCCTGAGTCTTTCTTTTCTTCATCGCCTTCAGATTCTACTTCGCTAGATCTGCCCTTCTTTACCTTTTTAGCTTTAGGTGGAGATTTCATATCAGAAACAATTTCTTTCTGTTCGAGTATTTCTACCGGTACAACAGGTCTCACGTCATGGTACCTTTCGACTTCCTGATGTATGAAATCTTTTGTATCCGACATATTCTTAACTGTCTCCTCGGGTAGAACAATTGGTTTCGTTGAAGCTTCTTCCTTTTCTTTCTTACCAAAGAAGCCAAACAATCCAGTATCTTTCCGTTCTTCTCCTTCGCTTTCAGATTCAGTGCCACTAAATCTTTCCTTCTTGGCCTTCTTAGCTTTAGGAGTAGCTCTTATATCAACGATAATTTCCTCTTGTTCTACTACTTCATTTGCTATAACAGGACGCACATCGTGATACTTTTGGACTTCTTGATTTATGAAGTGTTTGGTGTCTGCCATATCCTTAACCACATCTTCAGACAGAATTATAGGCTGTATTGGAAGTTCTTCTTTTTTCTTCTTGCCGAACAAGCCGAAGAATCCACTTCTTTCTTCGTCTTCACTTTCTGATTCGGTACCACTGCGCCTATCTGACTTAGATTTTTTTACTTTTGGTGTGGACTTTACATCTGTTACTATATCTTTCTGCTCTGCAGCTTCCACTGGTATAATAGGACGGACGTCATGGTACTTTTTAACTTCTTCCTTAAGAAAATCGTTTGTATCGGACATGTTTTTAACTGTTTCCTCAGGCAATACCATAGGAACTGGTTCGTGGTGTTCCTTTTTACCTTTCTTTCCAAAGATACCGAAAAATCCGCTCTTTTCTTCGCTGTCGCTTTCTGATTCTGTTCCACTTCGTCTGTCTTTCTTCGATTTTTTAGATTTTGGAGTTGCTTTAATATCAGCTACCGTTTCTTGCTGTTCTATGGCTTCAACAGGTACAACAGGACGTACATCGTGATAGATATCCACTTCATCCTTCAAGAAATTTGTTGTATCATGCATATCCTTTAGTATTTGTTCAGAGAGGACAGGTTTAACATCAACTTGCTTTTTGGTCTTCTTTCCAAAAATTCCAAACAGTCCGCTTTTCTTTTCGTCTTCATCATCGGATTTAATGTCAAGTTTTGGGGCCGACTCCTCTTCTTTTATCACTACCTTCWCTTCTTTTTCGAAGACAACGGGGCGCACGTCATGATATCTGCTAACTTCATCTTGCAAGAAGCTGTTTGTATTTTGAATGTTTTGCAACACTTCATCTGATATAACAGGCGGCGGCTTCTCAGTATCGTGTTTCTTTTTCTTTCCCAGAAGTCCAAAGAAACCTTTCTTCCCATCCTCATCTTCAGATTCCACGGTACTTTTTCTTTCGACTTTGTGCTTCTCAGGCTTGGGTGTCGATTCCAGTTCAGTCAGGATTTCTTTTTGTTCGGATACTGTTGGACGTACATCATG